>VYXD01007585.1:274163-300108 GCA_013397195.1 Hylia prasina
GGGGGGGGGGGGGTGGGGGGCGCAGGTGTGCTAGACTAGACAGAGCTGTGATTTGTGAGTTTTATAAACCATGGAAAGATGGGGATGCAATAGTTCCTGCATTTAGCTGAGGGAATGGATTTATTTAGCTGAGGGAATGGATTTATATAGGTTGAGGTGTTGAATGTTCAAGTAGAAGACAAAAATTGCTAAGAGAAAAGAGTCAGACTAGAAGTAAAGATACCATAATGAAGTGTTTAATAATAAAGACAAATTATAACCCTGATCTCTGTAGAAACTTGTTTATTGTTTGTTTAGATATTTGGGGTTTGTTTGATTGGTTGTAGGGATTTTTACATAAAATAATGAAAACCCCAAAAAACTTTGAAACAGGATACATTGTAGTGGAGGACACATTTTCTCCTCTTCCTGAATCCTTCTACATATTAGTTTCTTTAGCTGCTTTTTTAGATTCCAGCTGCAACTGTCTAACAGTGTGAAACTTCGAGGATACAACTCAATTAACTGACATGACACAGTTATTTTTTCTTTTCCTGTAACGTGTGCAGTTTCTTAAGTGAGATTGGCATTTTCCAGACACGTGGAAACATGGTCCATTTCCCCACAGAGCTGGCAGAAAATGTGTCAGCACATACAAGAGATCAGCAAACTTAGGACACGCAGGAAAAAGCAAGTGAGATTTCCAAGAAGGGTGGTGTAATGACCAGCCCCAGAAGGTGAGGGTTATGCAGGTTGTTGTTAATAAATCCCTTGGGGGAGATTAGAGTGAAAGGACACTGAATGGTCATGTTTATAAATATATATATATATAGGGTTTATTTTAGAACAACTTGGTTGCAATATAAATCATGTATGTAGCCATTTTAGTTATTATTATCTATAGTAAGATAGCAGCATAAAAGCATAAAAATATCACTTAAGAAAATGTATGAAGGGAAAAAAGAGAAAGGATAAGAGTAGAAAAATACCACTACTCATGTATCTGTGATAAGAATTGATTGTTGAAAAGTGATGGTCACAGTCTTGTGGATATGAAGGTCATGGTCTTCCTCTGTGGAAGGCAGGGGAAGCCCATGAAATATAGGATTCAGTGGCTCAGGTACCACCCTTGAGGGAGGGAGCTTTAAGTCTTCTGGTGGAAGGCTTCAGAAATGAATCTGTGGGCACTTTGGAGATATTTTATGGGTTATGACACCTTCTATGACATGACAGCTGCCTCTCAGGTCAACTCAGGTGAGCCAGTTTTGTCCTGTAAGAAGGGATGAACAATTGCCAGGCCTACATGCAAATGTGAATGTTCTGTGTGAATGTGACCTTCCCCAAGGAGGGGAATGGGGTGTGATGGAGAGCAGTTGGCACAACAAAAAGCACTATCCTACCCACCTCACATATCTGCTGCTTATCTGCCTCAAAGCCTGGCATGTTGCCTTTGGCGGTGGGTACTCACCCCTCTGTCATATGAGGATCAGAGGCTTGCTGCTACACACCCAAAAACTCACCTCTTCCCCTTGGGGAGTACAAACCTGGCTTCAGAAAAGCACCCTGCCACCTCCACAAATGGAGTTTGGAGTCATTAAGCATCGACATTTCAGTCTCTTACAGAATGTTTTTTTCAGTTCCTCACTCTATATCCTGGTCATGAAAATAACCTGACATTTGGCAACATGGCTTTAAAGCATGCTGTTATCAAGAAAAAGGTACTACTCAGCTGGATGATCACACTAAAGTTAAATGGATTTTTTTTTTCCCTCCTATGGATGTGCACATCATTATTTGCAAAAGTCCTTCCGGTTCAACAAAAATTTACGGACATATCAATGACAGAATTTGATTTCCTCCTCTTTCTTCGCTGCAAAATCTATGATTTTCCTCACAACCTATGGTGATCACAATGACCATGTTCAAAGCTTTACTTAATTTCCACAAGAAAATCATCGTTGTCTAATACAAATAAAGGTGGTGTACATGTGAGGATAATTTTGCAACACAGGTCATTAATATTGTGGGAGATAGCCCAGCTGATTTTTTATTCCTTTACTCAACTGCAAAGTTAAGATTTTTTTTTCTAGTTTTTCTGATACATGTAGATGAGTGTCTATCAAAAGATTTGTATTCAAAATGCAAACTGTGATAAATGAAAGAAAGCTGCTGCTATTACAATTATAATCAACCTGTTGCTTCTAAGAATTTCAGTTTACTGACTAATATGATTATTGAAATATCATGGTTTAAGAAGTTAAGGAGAATTTAGATTTCATTTTATCCACCACCACCACTCCCACCCCCCACCCCCCGCTACCTGCCCGAGGGCTTGGGTAGGGAAATATTACAATTTGCAACTATGGAGCCTCTCCACATACTCGTTTCTTATGGCATCTGAGGTTTGTAAACAGCCTATTAGCAGCAGTGCTTTACTGTTGTTTTTAACACTGTATCCTGATGCAGTTCCAAGAGCTTGCTGTTACACTCTTTCAATCAGCCTTCCAGTTCACCTCCTGAAGCAATATATTCTATAACACTGATATTAATTAGCTATATCAGGGGTCTTGTCTCTGCATGCTTTCTACAAACTCATTCAGTGTAATAAAGGACAATTTGCCTTGTTAAACTGAAAAACAAAGGGGCCAGAAAACAGCATTAGCAAAAGTGGGAAGGGGAGTGCAAGCCTATGGGATGTGAATTGCATTTTAATTATCAGTTGCAGGTTTTTTCCTGCCATGCATTCTTTGAGCACCCCTTTTTACACATAGACAAATAGTGGTGTCTGTCTCTAGGGCAGAGTCCTGTTTGAGCTTAGCTAACACTGAGAACAGAAAATTCGTCAACTAATGTCAGCTTTATGAGGTTAATTTTTTTCTGTGCCTACATTCATCTCGGGTAGTTTCATGTCTCTGATATTGTTCTGCACACAGTCTTCCATGAAGTTACATTTATTTGCCCCTGAATATTGATCACGTATTTACTAAGGCTGACAGTTGTTCGCTAAGACAGAACAAGTTCGTGCTGTCAAAGGAAACTGCTGATCCACATGACGCAGGCAGAAACTAGGAAAGGTTGCTGAATGTTAGTTCTGTGTACCATTCCTGTCTAATTGTAGGTAGTTCCGATAGGTTAATGAAGCTTTTCGTTTAGCTGGAGAATTCTTTTATATTTAATGGGGTCTATTTTTTTTTAGTTCTATATGTTTTAATTCTATGTATTTATACAAATATTAGTAAACTAATACTTAACTACTATGGTAGTCTGACAAATAAAGTAGATTGATTGAACAGATTTATTCCTGAATGTCAGAGATCTAGTAAGACAAGGTATTGAGCCTGTGATATCTCAGGACGCTGCTGAGAATCTTCAACATAAATGGAAAATCCTGAGCACATTCAGGGTTAGATTGTATGGAAATATGATAGACCTGGCTTGGATGTATTACTGAGGAAAACACCTGGGGAGAACATTGATAACCTCAGATGTCAATCATTAAAAATGCTGAATTTAAATGGTACATCATCACTGAGATGAGCTAAGTATAGAAACTAAAGACTTCCAAGTAGAATTCAGCCTTTCTGTATTATGTGTCTATCTCAAGAACATTTCTGATTTGAAAGGTTCAGAAATAAGGGGTTGAAAATGGAAACTGGAAACTTTTCTACCATGAATACCAGGTTGGATTTTAATGTCCCAGAAATTAAATATCTTCTCTTTATATTTTGTTTCCCAGACCTAAATGCTCTTACAAGACCCCTGCATGATTTGTAATTTTAGCTGAAAGTCATGAGCAGAGACAATGATTCAGTACCATGTGTAGCTCTAAAACATCAGTGGCATTCTTGATACCATGCACTGTGCAGAGTCAATCCATTTGCATGAGAGTTGTAGACCTCTAATGCTGAGATTTAATCTGTTTTCCATTAAAACTCTAAGAACTACTAGAGAATATCTAGGAAGGGTGACAGCTCTCAATTTCCATAGATATCTCTTCACTGAGATGCTTGTGGTTTCCATTTCTCTATTCTAAAAATCTATTTATACAGTAGCCTTCTGTATATCAACAGAGATCACATATTGCCCCATCAACATTTAATCAAGACTTTCCAAATAGAAAATAGGATTCTGCTTAAAGAATTTTCAGTTTTGTATTTAATTATACTTAAGGTCTAAACTAAGTGGACTCTGCAATTTTGTAGGACCTCTAGGAATATAAGGAAAGAATTCATAGACTGAGATTCATGGACTGCAATTCAGTTCAATTTTGAAAAGTAAATGAGGGTATTGCTAACAGTTTCAGGTGATTGAAATGTGGTTAGTGCTGATTATAGTGAGAACTTAGAATGTCTGTAGTTTCATTTAGGCATTTATATCTTGAAATGCATCCTATCCCTAATATATTTCTTATCTCTTGTGAAAAAGCTCTCAGAACCTACGAAATCTCTGTCAAGTGAGGTGACCTCAAGGCCCAGTGGACACTGCCATTTTAAAGAGCGTTTCACCACATTTCAACTAATGTAATAGCCAAAAGTGGAACCTCCACCAAGTGCAATGCCTTGAAAAACCATGACAACTACAGAACAGCTAATACCTCTTTCAGAACTATTAATAGATATCTGATATTCTGATCTATTAAGTTAACTAAGAACTGTTAGTTTTATGCTAGCTACACATTTAAAAACTATGCAGGGAACTATCACCTTTTTAAAAATACATTTGATGTAGTTTAGAATCAATTTTGAAGGTAGGGGTAGAGATAAACTGACAGGTGTACTTTTATTTACTGACATGCAATTTACATATATAATAGTATTAGAGCTTGTTATGGATCAATCTCATTTGTTGTGTGAAGTAGAACTTGCACACCTTAGAATACTGGCAATGAGTAAAAAGGGGTCATGGCTTTGTAAGCCTTCTTTCTCCAATTGATCTAGCAGATCCAGTCAATCTGTTCTTCCTGTTCTGGCCAGGTGCCATCTCCATGAATCCAAAGTTAACCAGTGTGCTTTATAACAGTTCCTCACCCTTGCCTTTTTTGACCTGGTCTGTAATGTTTAATATGTCATTTAAGTGTGATGTTTTAAAATGGCAGCATGTGGTAGCTATTGTATATTTTACTTTCTGCTAAGTCTTCCAATGTCATTTTTCCTTAACACTTGGTACAACCTATGAAGTGACGGAATTATTAGCTAATGTTTGTCACCTTCTTAAGCTCAGGTATTATATTGAACTTAATACATGTATAAAAAGCTTCTGAAGAGCGATTCACACCATTAAATGCCTCTCAAATTGCCATAAAAGGCTTGCCTGCTCATCTCAATTTGAAGCAGAAACTGCTATAATAGATTTTCTGTGATCTACAATGACAGGTTTATTGGTGTTAAGCATCAAAAGGCTTTTTCTAGTTCTGCATTATAGGTATAATCACTTTAAGACCACTAAAACAGTTAAATTGCTGAACCTCTCATATGTGGAACAGTATTACAGCTCAGTGATATTATGTTAAATGAGGAACCAAAGTTAGAGTGAACTCCAGGGAGATAATAAAAACTAAGTGTATTATTTGGAATTAGTACATAGAAACTAATTCTGAACTTCCCTTTGCAGTCCCATTAATAGTTCTGTTCTTGTAAACAGTCATAAGGAATTTCTCACAATCTGTATGTGCCCATTAATGGAAAACTGTCGGAACCCAGAACATCCCTCTGACTGCCCTGGGTGATCCGAGAGCCCAGCAAGGGGATCAGAGACCCTGGCATGAGGCCAACGAGAGTGGCTTTGATTTTAGTCCATGGGAAAAATTACTAACTCTGTGTGAAGAATTACAAGCAACAAAAGTTTAATATATAATTTTTAAGTCTCACGGGGTGCAAATGTAGAATTTTTAGAGATTTTAAGATAAAGGCATGAGGGGACAAGATGGAGGCATTTGGGCGTTTCCTTGTCTTCTTCTTCTTGTTCTCCATCTTCTGCTCGGGTGGTGGCACTTTTGGATTGGTTTAGAATAGAAGTCGACTGTCTAACATAGGTGATAGGTATTGGTATGTAATTGTAAATATGGAAAATGTAATATGTAGTATAAAAGATAAGCACCTCCTTGTGGGAGGCAGTCAGTGTCTGACTCAGCTGCTGTGAAGACCTCGACAGGGCAGAGAAAAGAATGTAAGAGATAACAGAAAATAAACAAGAGAAACAGCAGCAAACGGACTCCTGACCTTTCTTCTGACGCAGGGCTTGGGAAAAAGACTTTTCATCATAATCTCGGGGTTCTGCCAGCAGCGGACCCCGACAGAAAATATTTTTGCTGTAAGAGAATAAAACAGAAAAGAAAGGTCTATGTTTCAGCATATCTACTAGAATCTTATTCATGCAGTAAAGAAGTGTGGGGTATCTGGGTACCTGTCAGAATAACTAGAAAACTTAGAACTTTGGGTTACTGTTTTATGGCTTCCTTTAGTTTCATACTATTCTCCACAGACAGTTAAATCAAATGACATTACCTTAGATTTACTCACCCACTGTAGTCAGGTGGAAGAAAAAGATAATAAACCACTCTCTTGCTTATTCTGCAGTGTATTACACTTTTGTGTCTGGTTTTAATCTCTTTGAAGAATCTTTAGTCTTGTAACTTACTGAGTTTTGCCTTAGTGACTAAGAGAAAGAAATGTGTTATTTAAACTTTTGTACTTTATCATTGGATAACCTGTCTACTGGATGAGAGCATTAACTTGCTGAGGAAATGACCTTAAAGAAAATTACAGCTGTAGGTTTTAAATGCATTCTCCTCTTGTCGTGATTGTGGTGCCATATTCTCATTCCTTTTTAAAGATCTCTCTTGACAAGACAGCAATCTGAACCTTAGACAGTATCTTAAATGTGAAAATTGAAAGGAAACATTGAAAATTGTGAGAGAACAAATGCATTTATATAAGCAGCAGTCTTCTGTAAACAAAGGAAAAGTAAAGTGTACTGGTTTGAAAGCAAAACCAGTGAGAGACTCCAAGTCAGAAGTACAATTTAATAACAGCAAAAGAAAAGCAGTAAAATAAAGTAAAATAAAATAAATTCAATAGTATAAAATACCACTGACAGAGTCAGAATACAACCTGACACCCTGTTAGTTAGGGTGTTAGTAGCAGTCCAGATGAAATGGTCTTGTCGAAGCAGTGGTCTTGTAGAAAGGTCTGGTAGCTCTTGTCCTCCGTGAATCCAGTGGGGAAAAAGCTGACTCTGCTGTCCCAAACCCAGGANTAGGGTTTACCTGCAGGTACCAGAGTACCATGGTAGGTTTATCATCCTTGCTGGTTCTGGTTAGTTAGCTGTTTTCAATGATAAAACAAAAAGGAAGACTTTATGATAGACACTGGCTCTGAGTTGGCTACACTTGATTGTGGAAAGGAACCTCAACAAAAAGAGGTAATTTTGCAACGTGATTGCTTTTTTTTAACCTTTATATGTTGAGCTTCCATTGCACTGATGATGAGAACTTAGTCTAGAGGGAGTTTAGTTTATTTTAAAGAAGATTCCTCCACATGTTAATCTGCCATGAAATGATCTACTGCTACTTCAGTTAAGAGAATACTTTACCAGCACATTAACTACATCATCACAGTAGGCAATGGAACTTTACAGTTATTCCAAGTGAAAAGATATTCCAAGTCAACATGTTGTATTTTTTGCTGAGAAGAAGTTTTTATTTTTTATTCTTTTTCCAAAACACTGAAGCAGTTCAATTCAATTAAAAAAAAAAAAAGAAAAAGAAAAAAAAAAAAAAGTTGTCTGTATGCTAATGGTGAAGTACTAGGTCAGGAAAATGTTTCAGTTCAGTCTTCTTGATTCAGCTCTTAAAGGGCATACTGCTGTTCTTGGGGAGCTGCTATAGATATTGCCTAAGAAGCACTGTCTACCACTCCCATTACATTTTGCAGCAGAAAAGCTCAGGACTCTTTCACACTGAGGAGATCAGAAGCTACAAAAACACGTGCCACATAGACCAGGCACAAAGTACCCCAGCCATTCTCACTGAAGGTGAGTTCACGTCTTGGTTTAAGCTTAATAATGATGCAGGTCTTCTTGTCTATCGTTCCCTTTAGCTCTCTGAGTCTGGACCTCACAGTGGCCTTTGGTCCTCACAGTGCTGAAAACAGTGTTTTGGACTTGGCTATATTTTACACACCAATGTCTGAAATGTGTTGTAAAAGAAAACAGAATCATTTACATTACCATTAAGAGACACCATTCTGAAAAAGTCTCCCCAGCAGCAGTGGCCAAAAGTTAGTTACTTTTTGAATGAGCAAATGAAAGTGCTCCAAAAAACACGTGAAGTCATACAGGAAGCTGGAGAGAACATCTGCTCAACAGATTCACCTGAAGGTTGTTTGTTTGCCAATAGAGATTGAGAAGAAGAAATAAAGTGAATATAACACTATCAGTAATCTAAACAGATAAATTCCAACTTTTCATCACTAAAAGACACACAGACAGAACTTGCACAGTGGGTAAGTGAACCTGTCAAGAAATATCAACAACATCTTTGTGTTATAGGAAAATCTCTACAGATTGCTGTAGGTATTTATTGTTCTCCCATAAGTCTGATCCTGGTTGCCAAGCAACCACAGCCATTTCATTACATGTATTCAATATGAACTACTACTGCATTTTTTTTCCTTGTCTTAAAAATAATTGTGAGAAAATTCATCAGCTTAAATGTAGTTCTTTATTATGGTTCTCCTCAGTGTTACAGAAAATCCATATTGAACAATCTGTGAAAAAATGTGTGAAAAAAGTCCTAAGAGCAACAGAAGGCATAAATGAAAGGCTTATACGAAAAAATTTAATGTTGTTAAAGTATTATATGTATGAAACTTTTGAGACACTATCTGTGAGGAACTAAGCAACAGATGAGGATAGAGAAAAATTCCATAAAGTTAGTTTGGCATGTACCCTTCTCCTTTAAAGGACGTAAAATACATAAAGTCAACACTAAACAGTTATAGAAGGCTGTTATTTTTGATAGTAGAAAAGTAGATATGTTAACTTACACAAACTAATGAGACACATGTAAATGAGACTGTGTTTTTATTAAAAGGTTTCTAGGTTTCTACTAGAAATCATATCTGAGATCAAAACACAAAATTTGGGACTCATCATACTCAAACAGTCCTTGTGACAGATTTGATAAATCTGAAAGACAAATCTGAAAGACAATTTGCGACACTGAGCCCAGTGTAGTCAAAATATGAAATATGTGGTTTCTTGAGTTTTATGCTAGCTTGGAATCAACCTTAAAATAGCCCTTTTTTCCTTAATAATCTGCAGATGAAACTGAACATATACTAAAATATCTTCCAGGAAGGAAGTGACATTTTTTGTTTCCTTGGCATTACTAGCAATTTTGAAATGTATATATTTATTAGAAAAGGTTTTTGACACACTCCATTTGATTCTGATGACTGAAAAGTAAACAGTCTCTCAAGGCTTTGAAAAAATGGTTGTTTTAATTTCCTAGAATTTGAAGCACTCGCTCAGCAGAGGAGAGGGTGCAAGGAACTTGGTAGTAATAGATTATTTTTCATAGAATATGAAATTAGAATATTACTGGTTCAGTAATGTCAGAGGCTTTTGTTTGGAATCACCAGCGGATAAAATATTACTACATATTATTACTTCCTAAGTTAACATAGGAACTAGGACTAGAAACAATTCAGTGACGAGTTAAATCTTGATGTGGTATCCCTTCTGTCCTTCAGCTGAGCAGAAAAAAATAGAAAAAATAATACAAATTCAACTACACAATTTACTGCTTCAGGTGAGTTTTAAATAAACAGCAAAGAATGGAGTGAGGGAATAAGTGATATAAAATCTGGAGGAATGTGTTGAATGAATAATGAGACAAACTGAGTATTGCATTCTTTATTTCAGTGTCCAGCAAAGCAGTAGTACAACTTACTTATTTATTTTATCTGGAAAACCATAGTACTTAATTCTTAAGTTCATTGGATTTGAGGTCATCTCACATTCCTTGAATTTGAAGCTTCCCTCTCTGAGAGATTAGGTGATTTGGAGGAACTGTGAGGGAAGATGGAGCTCGATATTTCATTCAGTTGAGCTTTTCTTGTTCTGCACAAGTGAATAGATACTTCTCAGAACCTTGCAATTATATGTTTTTTACCAGTTTTCGGGTCAACATTGTCCCAAGCAGCTCCTTTTCTTTCTCTCCCTGACTTTCAAGGACGTTTAAGGTAACTATTAATCAAATCAGAAAAGTCAGCTTTGTTGACTAAATTTGGAAGAGATACCGTTCATCTTACACTTGATCATTTAAGAGATCATTAAGAGTCCATAGTCCTTAGCAAGACTTCAGAAAAGTCAGCTTTGTTGACTAAATTTGGAAGAGATACCGTTCATCTTACACTTGATCATTTAAGAGATCATTAAGAGTCCATAGTCCTTAGCAAGACTTCAGATATCATCATGACTTACCTTGGAGATTAGTGATGTTATCCATATGAGATCTAGGTAATCCATGCAGCCCAGTTAATATGCTGTCTACCCTGACCTGGAAATTCAGGGGCTTAGACTCTCTCCGGCCTGATCTGGGTGTTGCTGGTTTAACCCCTGTTCTGGTGCCGGCGGCTGCTGCCTCCCCTGCTCTGGCTTCAGCCCTGTGGTGGCTCCACTGGGGAAGGGGTGACACTCCCTCCTCCATCACTGCCTGACAACGCAAGGCCCTTTGTGTGCATGGGGTGGTGTGGAGCTGGAGGCAGCTGTAAGGCTGTGCTGCTTTTGAATCAATTGATTTTTCGTGAGAAGGGAAGGAGCCACCTACGGAAGTGATTTTCTGAGAGGAGCTGCTAAGGGCTTCCTCTGTGCCTGAAAAACCAATCAGTGAGTCAAATCTTAGGTAAGAGGAGAATGAGGAGATGCCTTAGTTTTGGGCTGCCATTCTTTTGGTAAGGTCATGGTGATGGACTATAATACACTAGAATATCTCTGTAATTCATGAAAAAGCATGGGGGCTGGAGTGTTCAAACTGTAAACATGAGCAAGGGCATCCATGCTGAAGCAAAGCAGATGTTGAAGTAGCTGTGACCCAAACAAGAAGTTTGAACAGAGAGAGAGATGAGAGTGATGAAGATCCTTTTCCCCCAGGGAAAGAATAAGAAGACCTCTGATCCCTGAAATGAAGATGATTTCAGAGATAGATGAGGAGAACCCTTGCTTCCGAACAGCTCATCCTTAACAGCTCATTCCATTAGCCAAAGACTGAGCCCTCAAAAACAGTTGTGGGGAAAGCTGTAAGTCAAGGGGAGGGATGTTCACATGGCAAACAGATTTCCATCTCCCAGGTGGCTGATTCATTGTGACATTGAAGCCAAAAGAGAACAATTTCTTGTGGAGAAGTCTCCATGACATGGCAGCAGAGACTCCTCTCCGTAAGTGAATGGTAGAAAGACTATTCTAGAGGTGGCAAACTGACTGAAAATCTCAGATTTCATCTCTTTACATTGTCAGTGGGGAAAAAAAGAATGCGTGGAGGGAGGAGTGTTGTTCTGAAGGTTTTATTCTGATTTTCATTATTCTTTCTTTTAGTTCTGTTAATAACGTTTTCTTTATACCCTTTAAAGTTTGAGCCTGATTTGTTGTTCTCTAATTCCTATCTCTCAACAGATAATGAGTAAATAATTCTAGTGTGTGCATGGGCATTTGGCCAGCACTAGACCCGCTACATTAAATTGGTGTGTTGGCCGAGAAATCTCAAATTGGTGAACCCTAACCACTACATTAAATTGGTGTTTCTGCCTGGTTTCAAACTGAAACCACCACAAAGGCTGTAACTGGCAGTCTGGGAGAAGGAAAAGGGCTGTCACAGGGAAACATTTAAAAAGAACCCAAAGCAGTGACCAAGCCTGAGAAGAAAGAAATGTGATAGTTTTTCTAGTGAAGACCTGAGGATGTTGGCAGCTGACTGTGACCCTCTGCAACCTCTCACCCCCATCAGTCCCAAGGAAGACTAAAGAGTCAACCACAGTGTCCGGACCCAGCCGGACACAGGAAGGATGAGTGCAACAGCTAAGAAAAGGGACAGATAACAGGGAAACTTTATTTTATAACAGTTTTAATGTTAATACAGCATTTCCATATTAATTACATAGCATATGCTATGAGGCCTTTAAAACACTGATGTCTAGTCCCCACGTAAATACTGTCTGTCTTATGCCTGTGGCAAGATCTGGAGTCTGACACTAGACTGCCTCTCTGCAGAGAAATAGATGTTTTTAGGGTGTGATTCATCTCAAGAAATGCATCTAAAATTATTCAGGTAAATCATGTTAGAGAAGTTCCTCTCTCCTCATCCACCATAAAGCAAATCTGAGTCATCTGTGTCTCCCTTCTCTCAGATAAGTGCCCTCATCTAAGGTTACAAAATCTAAACTTTCCTTCTCAATTACGTTTTTCATGAATTTTGCCACTCTGAGGGACAAAATATCCTCTGGGCTAGTTTTCTATCTAGTATCTGGGACATTTGCTAATACATAGAGGATAGAGATACTGAGTCCTAGACCTAGAAAAAAATGAACCTGGGTCTCCCGCTGGCTGAACAGTGTAATAATTGCTTTGTAGCCTAAAAGATGAGCAGTGCCACTACCATCACCTTTGTGGACCTGCTGTAAAAGAGAATAATGATCCCTGTTTAGTTCTTTGAAAGTGCAATTGTGCATGTCAACACACAGTGTAAAACTCTAGCCTTCAGCATCCAGGTAGACAGATCTGCATGCAATCCTTAATCAGATACCTGGCAGCTGAGGAGACCTTAGCATCCCAGCTACTGCCTTCCCTGGTTTCTATTATCTAGTGTTGGGTAGACATAGCTTCATTTTCAGAAATTTTTCAGTTTTGTTTATGGCTTAAAAATGATTAATTTCACTATTACTGCATATTTCTTGATCCTATTTTGAGGGGCAGAAAGACAGGTATAGGGATTTGGTCATGACCACTCTAGAGATGCTGTTTCATCAGTAATTCACTGGATCATATAAGGAAACAAAAGGATATTCATTATTTAGAAAACAATTTTTAGATAGATATTTTTGCAGTAGTTTTGATTATTTGAGGTATAGTATATCTGATTTTACCTTTTTTGTCAGACTAAGTAAGACTAAGCCACTAAAGCCATGTTATTTTTTCTTTTTGTTTTTCTAGGCATAATGCAATCAATATATATGACCATTGCCTTTCACAGACTTCATTTGCAAATATATCTCCTTGATTCTTACAAATGTTTTCTTAGGCTGCATCCAAAAATGATGCATTCTTTTTATAACACAGCTTTTCTTAGTGTTAAAAGATGACCTAAATACCATTCTTCTCTGAATAGGTTGTATACAGTTGTAGTTGAAAATCCTGTTACAACACAGAAGTCTTCTAAGGTTTCTAGACAGGTGACAGCCTTATTCACTAGGCCAGAGTGAGATTCCTTGCTCATCTGCCTCCTTTTCTCTGTTCCTGTGGATTTTACATTCACTTCTGCAGAATGGAATTATTAAGACTTTTATATGATCTGTGACATGCCTTAGGAAGATGTGAGCTGCAGGTTAAACTTTTCCAGGCAGAGGGGTTTTGTAATATGTGTGTCTCTACCTTGCTTGTAAATGTGTGTGAATTGTCATGTATTCGATATGTGTGCTACATATAAGAGAAGGAAATGCTTTTAGTTCCTTCCAAGGACTTAGCACTGTGCTCCTTAGGGATGAGAAGCCTCCTTTGTACTTTAAATAAGGGAGACAATTTTAAGTCCTCAGACAAAGCTCAGGTGTGCTGTTTTAGAGATGTGTTAATACATTTCCAGTACAGTGAGAAGCTGATCTTCATTAGACCTTTACAACAGTCAAGTTATAAATATCACGCCATTTTTGGTTCTGTCCTTAGAAACTTGATAAAATTTGAAACTACGCTGAAGGAAAAGTTTCATAATGAACCTCATGAAAATATAAGCCATGGAGTTTTCTTCATGAGAATGAAGATTTTAATAATAACAATTGGTAATACTGAGATTTTACTTTCATGTAAAACATTGAATTTGAAAATTTGATAGGCATAAGATGAATTTTTGATGTTTTGGTTCACAAAGCATCAAATAATTTAAAAGTATTAAATTGAAAAATAATAATTTAGGAGTGGGCTATAAAAGACAAGGTAGATGTTTAATTTTTCTTTATAATTGTGGGAGAGTATTTTGATATGTCTTCCAGATTTTTTAAAATATTTCTCCAATATTTATTTATAGTATTAGATATTAAGAAATTCCCTTCATAGTCATTATTAGCTTGCTTAAAATTTTAAAGTAACCAAATTGACTATAAGTTTCCCATCCTATAAAGAGAAATGAACAGAGGACCTTTACAAATCAATCAATGAAGACATAATGAATGGTATCACCAGTTAGAATCAATATTTCTCTAACACGGTAAAGACCATCCTAAGTAATACAAGCATTGTGCACCACCATACAATAGATTACACTCTAAATTTCTTCATGCTGAGCTAATATCTGTTTTCAGGACAAAGCTTTTATATTCCAGGGTCTTTCTGGTTTTCATTAATATCTGTTGCCCTCCAAAGTGTGCACAGCACATGCTGCTGTTATAAAATGCATTACAACTATATTTGTTACTTTTGGCATATTAGAAATTGAAAACAATGAATCTTAAATACTATAATGCTTCTCTTTAATCAAGTGATTTTCACATGAATATTTTTGGTGAAAATCATAGCTGTCATAAAAATAGCTATCAGATGCAGCTATTCTTAGTTTTTACATTTTCCATATCTGCATTTAATGTGCCTAACATTTCCAATTAATCTAACTAAGACTTGGAAGAAAATTTCAAACACAGTTGAATGAATGAAATCTAATTGTATCCAAAATTACAAAAAACATTTTTTCCAAATTTTATTTGGTGTGAATAAGGGGTTTTTCTATTGTTATTGATATCTGCTGTCAATTCCCATCTAACTTTCAAAAAATATTTAATATAGGGTGTTCTAGCTCCCAAATAATCTACTTTTGCAGATTTTTTTTCTCAAAACAGAATTCATTGTTTGCCAAGAAATTCTCAGTGATTATTGCATTGTGGTACTTAAGCACAAGTCAATATTTGTAGCTAGATTTTCCTAAGTAATCTTTACTTGGAGGCATTGGGAACAATTTACTATTTTTCTTAAATTGTATTTTATATATACCATGCAAACTATGGGCTTAGCAGAGGTGAAGTAAATTTCTGAGAAAGTTAACAAATATATTTAGATGGCAGTACTTGGCATAATGCCAGATTATTCATAAGGCCAAACAGCAAAAAAATGACAGCTAAGAATTTTGCAAAGGCTTGACTGTGAAATTAGATTATTTCCAGCTCCTATACAAATTGTACTTTTGTACCTCAGCCATTCCTCAAATATTTCTGTCTTGATTGTTTACATTTCATGGATATGGGAGAGGTCTAAAGCAAATTAGTGGATGTTTTACATTCACTTTATTTATAAAGATTTTTATTTGTTAGAAGAGAAATACAGGGACTGGTTTCAGTGCTATGCACAAGATGTAAAAATATACTGTATTTACTCCTACTTTATATAATTTCAACAATATAAACAGTCATCATCAGAAAATTATATAAAAGTTATGAAACATAAATGTTAAACAGCAACTCTGTAACTGGCTTATTGTTATCTGTTTTTTACCTTTAAAGGATAAAGGCATATTAGGAAATATATGACCTGAAGTTATAGAAATCTGGTCCTTTCAAACTCATGACAGTAAGGGAACCTTCCTAAAGCAGACCACAGTTTTAGTGGTGTTGCTATTGCAGGCACAGAGATTTATAGAACTAAACAAAAATTCCTGCTCTCTGCTAGGGCAAGACACTTTCCATATAGACGTAAGTCATTCCCCAAGTGACCAAGATAAGATAGTGATCTAGAATATTTTAGTAGTGGAAAATTTGCAGTTTTCTTTCTGTTCTTTTCTAAAGTTTTCTTTGGTTTGAATGAAATAGGAGTTCCTCTCCATTGACTGAACAAGATGACAATGTGGTCTAAATCCACATATTAGAAAAGAGAAAGAGAATGACTGATTAATAAGGACATCAGCAGTGTTGCTATACCTCTGGTAAAAGTCAGGGCTAAATCTAAGCAGAGAAACAGGTGCTTTTTCATATTTAAAATTAATTTGTGTTTTATAATGAAATATGTATGGGGAAACTTAGTGGAGAAGTTGAAGTTCCATCTCCTGAGTAGAATACTCAGCAGAAATAAATTATATACACCACAGCAGTAGCCATGACTGTAGACTTCTAATAAGTGAAGATAGAGTGTTTATATAAAGACATTTTGCTTACGGTAAGAGCAGAAATATGAAACAAAGCAGAGGCTATAAGGATGATTAGGGGGCTGGGGCATGTCTCTTATGAGTAAATGCTGAGGAATTTAGGCCTGTTTCGCCTCAAGAAGAGACAACTGAGAGTGGACTTTAATAAAGTCTAAGAGAATCTGAAGGGAGGGTGCCAAGAGGATATTTCCAGGCTCTTCTCAGTAGTGCCAAGCAATAGAAGAAGAGGCAATTGGCAGAAACTGTATGCACAGGAAGTTCCACCTGAATATGAAGAATAATTTCTTTCTGTCACTGAAGATATTCAATCTGAAATAGGAATTGAGGTTTCTTTTCATTTTTACCTTAGAGATAAAAAGTATCAAGCATAGATATTCTCTTTAATCATCTTCTTAATTCCATCTTGATTCTATGATGCACCAGTTGCATTTAAAGTAAGTAATTCCAGACCAAGCAGAATTAATTATAAACTTTAGTATGGCAATTGCTATTCTGGCCATTACTTTATGACCATTCTGAATTAAATCTGAATAAGATATCTGAATATGTCCACCTGAACCATAGTACTAGGCAGATTATTTGGAAAACTTTAGACAGGCAAATCTTTGCAGACAAAGATCCTTTAAGAAATTGGCCTCTCATTTATCTCTTAGAGTTTCTAGACATCCCTTTGGTTTCCTCTTCGTTGTGGAAGAGCCAACACCACACCATCAGTGCAAGAACAGCTACTGCTGTTTTGTGTGTGTGACATGAAATTTAAACCCTATTTGCCTCATCTTACTTCAGTGCAAGTATAAGCATAAAGCTGACAAGGACTTCTGCATTCTGAATTAATTCTTCTGTTGTTGCAGATAGACAGTATAAACACTTTGAATGTGCTTCCACCTGAGTTCTGATCACACACAATCCTGCCTTTTTGTTTTCACGGTTTCAGAAACGCCATTCATATTCCTCTTTATTCTGAAGCTCTTAACACTTACATTCCACTCATCTTAGTGACTGATTCCATTACTATTCATTCCTGTTTTATTCTCTCTGCTCTCTTTCACTTACTATCTACGATCCTTTGCTGTGTTTTCTTCATTGTTACTTGCTTATCTGAATCACAATATGTTCCTAGTTTGTCAACTAGCGTATACCTCAGAGGGAGGGAAGCCTGTTATCTTCTACCACCATTTTCTTTGCTCCATATGTGTATTTGAATGTGTTCTAAATTTGATCAGTGTTTCTAGCTTTTGATGTTGCCATTTTAATTTTTGATTACACAGGAAAACTTCAAGTATAGTATATGCCTTATCAACACAGTTGAATCAATACAGTTGAATATTATGTATTTCCATGGTTTCTTCAGAAGCAAAAAGTCTTGTTCTTGCCACCTTAATTGTGTCATCTCGATAACAGGAATCGCTACTTATTTGCTTTTTTTTTCCATTACAGATAAATGTGTATGGGTAACATTTGTTTTGCTGCCCTGATTGCTATCTAGGCAGCATTTTTAAATCATCTAGCTTTTAGCCATGTCCACTCAGTTAGGTTTGCAGTTAGTTTTGTGTTATCTTAGGATCAAAACTGGGGATCTTTCCACAAATTCTCATTTAGAAAACCCCTATCTCAACCATGCTGTAGTTACTTCAGAGTTCAATCTGCATTTAACTAAAGATATTAGTCAAGCACTATACAAAGCCATGTATTTGTTCTGAAGCAATAAGAAGCTACTTATTTTTCATTATCACCAACAAATTCCATATATGTAGTTATTTTGGAAGATGTCCCATGTCTTCATACTTTAATTTTCACTTCATGATTCATACAGAATCTGTGCTATAGAAAAATTGTGGAAAGGCCTTCTTTTGGACATTAAATTCTACACAGGGGAAATCATTCTACAGTGCTTACATTAGGACACCAAATGTAAGGTTGAATTTTTCAGCATATAAATTACTTCAAATGCATATCTTGAAATAAGTTATTTAAGAGAACTATGGTTCTAAACCTTTCCCATCCTTTAAACTGTCAGTTCCCATATTAAAAGGATACCAGATAAGAACTTCGCATGTGTATGTTGCAAGGAACGAANTTATATATTAAATTCTATTGATGAACCATCTATTTGAAGTTTTGAGTTCAGGTTTTCTCTACAAGGTTGTGTGTCATAAATGATATCTACTAAATTTTCTGACCCTTTTTTAATCACAGGGGGTTTTTGTGATCTTCAAAGCATTCACAGATTTTTATGTGTTGGAATGTTGGTGTGGTGTGTTATTAACGAATCACTTCTTACTTGTATTCTTTAATATTCATGGTAACATTTGTTTCCATAGTTCTCATACAAGCTAGCAGATCCTAGACCACTGGGATTCAGAAAGTGGAATAGAAAGTAACACGTTGTATGCATCCATCTTTTGTCTTCTTTATGGGACATCATTGAAGAAGTTAATACCATGAATGATTCATGGTTTTAACATTTGCTGAGTGGTTTTTTTTGTTGATGCTTTGTGTGCATGCAGGTCTTCATTAGAACAAGTTAAGTAAGAAAACAGTGCATTAGAATAAGAATGCATCAGAAAATGATTAAGAAAAGAATGCATTAGAAGACTACAGGCTTCTAATACATGATTTAAGATGAAGGAAGCAGAAATAATGCTCACCAGACTCTTAATTGAGACTTTAGTATTTCTTTCATTGGACAGCTGCATATTTGCATGGTCTAATTGGGGGAAATGAAAGCAGGGGAATACAGAAATGTTGAACACAGTACTATATGTAAGATATTAGTCAAAGGAGTTGCAACTTCACCGGAAGAAGTGAATGAAGTATTATTTCAGAACACCATGGCATTGCTATTGGGGTCATGAGTGCCATCCCAATTGTAAAAGACAGCTTGATATGATAATACTGTGAATACTGTTCATATCTGAAGGTACAACTTCATTTGGGAATGCTTTCAGGCTTCATGTGCCAAGATGAAGACAGATTCTGCAGCTGATATTAGCCTCCCCATTTACCACCAACCTTAGAGATGTCATAGATAGGTGTGACCAAAACAATGTACTGAAGACACTGATTTAACTATAATACACGCAGTTATGAGCTTATGCAAAATCACAGCTGTAGTAAATACAATACTTACTTGCAAATGCAGAACTGATAAAACTTAGCTGTCAATTTAGTGGGGCATGTGCACAATTAATAAGTAAAAGTAATTACAATTACTAGAATTATGAGGAACAAGCACACCAATTTCACAAGCCTTACATTTCCATCTTGCTACAGTATTTCATCAGTGACTGACAGAGGTGGCTTTCATGATAAGCATGACTTGAATCTAAGGCCTTCACAAGAATTGATAGAATAACCTTCAACAGGAGGAAGCATACTCCTGAAAATACGTCAGCTAATCACCTGAATTTCACTTCTCCACAGCTGCATAATCTTAAATAAATTCAAGCTGAATTGCTAAATCAAAATGTTAGATATCTGGACCATATCCAAAATGTTAGATATCTGGATCTGAAACAGGAACAAATTATTCACAGAGAGTTCCATTATACTCCTACTAGATACCATGCATACATCTTCAACTTAATGCGTAAAATAGACAATATTATTGTACGTGTCATTTTAAAGCAATATCCACAGCTGGATAGTCCATGCACCTTCCTAATGATGAATTTTTGACTGCAATAGAAAAACAGAATACTACTAAACAAATTACAAAAATCTATCCCTTCTAGCTGTGGATTTGGCCAGATAGAAATATTGTCTTTCTCTGGATTTAACAACAGATTTTTTGTTTGTTTTCCAGTCAGAAAATAATCTGGCCTATATTATGAGCTTAGTATTGGGGGTAAGGGATGATTACTGACTTTTTAAATTATATTTTAGGCTTAAAAACTCCTGCTTTAAGTGTACAGCTCTCACAATACATTGGAAGATCTTGATTCTCTTGCTATTTACATCATTTTTTTTTTTCTGAATAATGGGAAGATAACTCCCTTTGGAATAGCCAGTAGTACTATAAAGGATATCTTAAATTCACATCATGAACTCTTCTTGCTTTGACCATTAATATTGTTGTAATCTTTAAAACAGTTATTATATGTTAAAAATAGTTCAGTTCTGTTTGTTCAAAGTCTGGTTGTAAGAGACTGAAACACCGTGTGTTGGTTTATGAGTAAAGGGCAAAAAAACTGGTTTTCTTTGGATAGAACTGCTTTTCTCCCAGTGGTGGATCTAATGCTTTCTAGCCATGGGGGTTATCAATATGTAAGCAGTGGCACTGGGCTTGGTGCTGGCTGTGTGCCGGCACTTTGTAAGAAAGGGCAGCAGGGGGGAAAGATTTTAGCAAGACTTGTGAAGTTCTTCTGAGAGCAAAGCCAAATTATCCCCAAGGTAAGAGTTGCTCCTGATTTCTTCTGTTATGCTACTTGATCCTCTCTGTGTCTTTTATGGTACATTTAAAAAGGAAAAAAACCCAGTCTTTAGCTGAAGCAGAACCATGCACTGTTGAGGTTTTTTCCTGATTTTTACCTATATATATGTATGTTTTATGCCTTCAGTGAGAGAATTTCTTCTATTCACCTCTGACTCCATGAACGTAACATCTCTTTCCATTATCTGTATGTTGATGAGCTCTAGCCCACATGGCGAAAAATCCCTTCCGGGACTGGCAGGCAGCAGTCATGCAAGTATCAGTTAATCTCACTAAGCTATTACTGCAATTAATAGACATAGGCAGTAGATTTGAATTTAAAATCTACACTTCATCAGGAAACAGAATCCTGCTTTAGAAATTATTAATAATTTTCTGACCATAATAAAACAATTTCCTGCACTAATTATATTCCAGGTGCCTCATATAATTCAAATGGGTTATTGCTAGAAGACTCTGCCCCCCTTTTCCCTGAGTTCAAGGAGAATATTTTCAGTTCTTTGCAGTCAGAATTATTATTTTTTAAAAAATCTGAAAAATTCATGGTGTAAGAAAATATTACATGTACAGTTCTCTTGTTGTTTCCAAGTGTAACTCTTGAACAGAATGAGGGAAAACCTGAAAATTAATAGAAAATGCAGCCTACTGCTCCCTTCATGGAGTGAGTAGGGGAGGTGAGTACTGATCTCACTCAAAAGCATTGCAGACTGGCTGTTGGACATGTAGGAGTTAAGAATCGAAACTTGGATCAACAGACATGACTGAAGCATGTGTGAGGAAAGGAAAGATGTGCAGTAACTTCAGGAAAATAGGAGCTCCCTGGGATTTAGGGTCTGATGTTCCATACCTTTAAGGCACCTCAATTCTATGTATGTGTTTGTGCCTGTGTATGTTCAGGCTAGAAATGATCTTGTGAAGTAATAGGAGCTCTAAAACAGTCATGTTTTTCTTTCAGAAAAATTTTGCAGGCTACTCAAATCTCTGGCTCTGTGTAAGCATGAAAAAGCAACAGTAAAGGGCTTTTATTCATAACTGTTTTTCTTTGCTCGAAAGCTACTTGTGGGCTGCAGTGGCAGCCGTTCTGGATGTTAACTGCATTTTATTGTTGTCTAACACGCCACATTAGAGAACATTTCAACTTTGAGAGAAAAAACATAACTATAATTCCCTGCTAGTCATGCAGCACAGACTTCTGTGACAGCACAAAACATGGATTCACTGTAATTGTGGGTTTGTTATGTGGAACCAAAGGTGTGAAGCACATCACAGTGAAATAGCTTTGCAGCTGTAAATAGAAATAATGGTTGGAGAACATTGTTCTGCCCTGCCTTTAAGGTGTTTCAGTTGAAAAGACTAAATGAAATGTATGGAAGTAAATGAGACTCATTTGAAAATAAACTATAGCCTTTAAAATGGTGGTTACAAATATGAGGTAGAGTATTGTATTTAAGGGAATAAAGAGTAAAAGTCATGGATTATTTTGCTGTGGCTGTTTTTCAGGACTTGCTGGAAAAATTGACCTTATTTTAGAATGCAAATGAGAGTGATTAAAGTGACTCATTAAATATAAAACTTCAAAGAAATTAGATTTTTTGAGAGAAAAAAATGTAGCAAAAGTGAAAGTTGAGGTATTTTCAGAACACTGAGAGTGAAAAAAAATCAAACCCCACTCCTACATGCATAGACCACCTGAAACACAAATTTCTAAAAGTGGTAAAAAAGAGGCATCATATGATTAATATTATCTATTAACCTTGCTTTTGTATCCTGTGAGAGTTTAAAAAAAATAGGGACATGAATTCTTTGTAGTTAAGACACCAAGTAGGTATCTACTGTGCTATCTGTTTCAATTTAATAATATTTTTTCTGATCCCTCTGTCATTAATGTCTACAAAGAGCCTGACTGGATGTTCAATAATCTCCTGTAAGACTTCCTGCTCGATGGCAGGACTGAAGGCCCCCATCCCTTCCTCCCACACTGAGAGCTCTGCAGTCACTCCTGGTGCTTCGGGCTACCCTTGCACTGTTGTTGGTGCCCATAGGGAAGAGTAACAAGGGTTAACCATCTGTGAGCTGAGCAAGCCTTCTGGTCCCTGTGTAAAATCCTATATCCTTGCTTTGACAGACAGCCAAGCTGACAGACAAGCCTCTGAGGACATCAGGCTGGATCGGTGTAAGGCCACAGAGCTTGCTCAATGAGTCTTTTAAAAGGATTTAACATTATTTTTTGCAACTTGAGTTAGATGCAAGGAAAAAACACTGACAAGATATTCTCAAGAGGCCAAACAAATAAAAACTTTACTGTCCAACTTCAGAAAATCAGGGAACTTTTTAATGTTAGAGCAACATTAAACCAACATAAAGTAATTCACAAAGCATTAATTTAGCAAACTCTAAACCCATTCCACTTAGCAACCACCAATCTGACTATAAGTTACTCAGACTTTGAAAAGAAGGAATTAGAAGAGTGAAGAAATACAGGAGAGAACAAATATAGCTACCACTTCTGGTTCCAAGGGCATTCATGTGAGAGAAATTCCAAGGGGATGTAGGGTCAAGACCTGTGTATGCCTTGTGCTCTGGCTTACATACCCATTAGCTTCCCTAGGCCCTTCCCTTAGGTGGGATTTCTGGTCATTTTGCCATGCAGGAGCTGGTTTAGGGACTCCAGGGTCAGGATATGGAGCATTGCCTCCCACATGCCAGGGATTGGCCCCACTGCGGGGCTGGGATACAGGCCCTGGGGTGCAGGGTGTGGGGAGCAGGGCATTGCCTCGACAGGGCAAGACCTGACTTGCTCCTTTCCCCACACATGAGCCTGAAATGTTTCAAGCCAGCAATGTTTCAAGACAGTAATCTCCTCCAGTCTTCCCTGACTAATGTATTGGTGCCTCCATACCTCACAGAAGGGAGTCTTCAGTAATGGTCTCACTTGTCTTTGCCCCTTTCTGGGGATACCAGCCCTGGGCTGAGCTGACTGAAGAACCTTGTTTGCCTTCAGCGATGCCCTGAGCAGCTGCGTGTCTGCTGGTCCATCACAAGTTTCCAGACTCTCCTGTCTCAGCAGTCCACCCATCCCTACCTGTGGGGATGTGACCTCTGGCCATGCCTACTCCCTCTCTACGTCTGCCTCAGCTTCTTTTCCGCACGTTTATGAAAAATTCTGCCTGATGGTGGTAGCTGCCTTGTCTGTCCTTACAACTCCCTCACCAGACAACACAGAGCTGCTGCCAGAGCACACAGAGAGACCTTCCCACAAGCAGCAGCGGGGAGTAGGAGGGCTCTGTGCAGACAATGGCAGGGCCATTGTGTGGCCATTGGAGGGGCAGGGCACTGGGTCCTGCCAGCCAGGCTCACAGCAGGTAGTAGCAGAGAGAGATGCCCAGTGTGGTGGGCTGTGAGCATACCCTGGCTGAGGAAGCCATGGCAGCTTGTATGGGGGAAGCAGTTTGTCTTAAGGGAAGCACTTCTCCTTGCATGCTGTTTGTGTAAACCTGGAACATAGACATTCATTGGAAGTCAGCTGTTGGGCCCAATGGGTCTGCAAACAGCCCTGTGAAACAGTTTGTGCTCTTTCTTGTTTTGCTTTTCTATTTTTTTCTTTTGGCATTATGCAGTTTTAAAAATACATAAGTGTTTTTTATGAGCACAGTTTTATGTTATTAAGAAATGTGTTCCTTCTTACTAAAAATAAATAAAAATTTTCAAATAGAAAATTAATTGTTCTGATTTTTCATGACAGATCCTTTCCATAGACAACAATGCCCTCTATTTGAAAGATGTATGACAGTTCTAATTAAAAGAATAACAAAAGATGTGAAATATATCTTCATGAAAAAGAGAAGACCAATAGCTTGAACAGGAGGGTTTTGTTCGCAGGTGTAACATAATAAAGAGAATAGCAGAAGAAAGAACAGCATTATTATAATGCTCTTTGTACCTGAGTCCATGCAAACTGCAGGGGATGCATTAGACATAGAAATACATGGAGACAAAAGCTCAATCACCAGGAGCACATGCTTGTTAACATATTAAAAGTTATTATCTGTCTACCCGCCTTTAAAAACCAAGACTTACAATTGTGTAGCCTCAAAAATTTTTAAATTTGCAAGCCTCCATTCTGAAGCTGATGCAGCTGGTAATCATTGGAAATGAAAAAAACAGTAGGGAGTGGCAAGAGTTAATGAAGCTTGCCTGTCAACTGAGTTTCAGACCTTCCTGTGTGCCTGCTGACTACTACAGCTGAATCTCAAGCATTTTAACATTCAGACATTAATATGAGGTTTAGTAAACACAAAAAACATGGAGAGCTGGATGTATGCAGGGGAGCAAGCTAAAGCTGGGAGAATTTTATAGGCCAAAGGGCTTGTCTGTTTCTTAGGAAAGCAAGAGTTAGGTATTCTTAGGGAAAGATAAGATACAGTTTCAATTTTTCTTTTTTTTCTTCTAAAGGCTTGGAGGAGGAGTCCTCTCCCTTAGGACAAAAAGAGGTCTAGGAAGCCAACTCCAGAGGTCAAATGAAAAAACTGCATCTAAGTGCACTAGAAGGATTATAAGCAAAGCTTCTGTTCTATAAAAAGAAATTGTTTACTGTTACAAACATTGTGAGAATCTTAATAGATAAAACCACGCAAGTGGTTTATGTTAATAGCTGTTCTGGGAGGTTATCTAGACTACTTGTTATTGAAGTAGTATGATTTTATGGGTTTTACAGAAACCTGGAGCCTGCTAAATATTCTTCAGTGCTTTCTCCCATTAACTCTTTCCATATTTGTGGACACAAGCAAATGCAGCAATTTTACTGCAGACGATTTGCTTACAAAGTTTTCTGTTTAGCAGCACAAATGTGTTTCCCAGAAGAAGACAAAGTGGCCTCAAATCCATGGAGTAGTGAAATGTATTGTCTTGCAAGGCATCATAACTTGTTGCAATATGAAGATAAATAGAAATGGATGTTGGTCAGAATAAAGTAACAAGTTTGTCCACAGTGCTCTGTGTGCTTGCTACAATTGCATATTGAAAGCTAAAGGTAGATGCCACTAGCTTGTGCTGGTTTGGTCTTCCTTGAATTTTAGTAGATAATTCAGTCTGGCATCAGTTATCAGAGTTAAATTATAGTTTCAGGAATCATGAATAAATTGTTC
>VYXD01007586.1:0-36598 GCA_013397195.1 Hylia prasina
TTGTTCCTCCCTTCAGCCACCATCATTTGTGCTTTTGGGGCCTTAGTGTTGTCCTTGGTCTTCATCAGAAAAGGGATTTGTTTTGTCTACCTGCTCTGTGAAGAGAGCTTACTAACACTGAGTGTGAGGCTCAGAACTGCACCCCTAGGCAGCACAGAATCTGAAATACATGAAAGCTNTGAAATACATGAAAGCTAAAACTTAAGGCATCAATGCACCCAAGCAGATGGTGAAGTCTAATTTTTAGTGAGGTAGGGTGTTAATAAGGTCCCAGTGCAACAGCCACTCTTATGAGCAGAGCTCCACTTATGGTAGACAAAAGCCAGCAGGGGATGGAACCCTGCAGTGGTGACGAATTCTCCCCACAGCGACTGCAGCTTCTCTCCCCTCCAAATGCTGAGAGAACAGGAGAAATAGGGGCTGCACTGAACCCCATTTTCCCAGTCCAAAAATCTCCTGGTATCTCTGCTCTCCATGAGAAGCCCCAGGTAAGGACAGTGGCCAGCAGCACCCCTCCCCTGAGATGTGATGTCTTTTGTCTCTCCTAAGTATCCAGACATTGTCTCCTTGTAACATGTATGAGGGAAAATTCCGTAAGAGAAAAAAAAACACCCACCAAAGAAAAGAACTCCTAAACCCACAACACTTCCCTCTTGAAAGAGCAGGCAAAAATTGTTTTTATTGATATCTGTGTAGCTAATCCTTTCTTTCTTACTCTTTTCCATGGTATATTTCCTGCTGGCTCCTTCTGTTTTGCCTTGACATTTAGACTTGAATCCTGCATAAACAACACCTGATGGTGTCAGTGGGACCACTGCATACATGAGTGTCCTCGCAGTAGTGCCCTGCCAGCAGTGGTGACATTCCAGCCCCGAGTTTGACATTGATACCTGTTCCAAAGGCAGCAAGGAATGTTATTGCATGCTTGTGGTTAAAGACACATGTATGTGATTTTGAAGTATTTTCTTTTTTACTTAGTATGTGTGCAAGTCAGCCTACCCCACCCCACACCGTTGGTTTAATTTCTATGAAACCATATATATATATAAAAATTGTGTGTACATGTAAGAACAATAAAATATAATATATACTGTATAATGCATATTGTACATAAATAATATATAATATATAAAATATACCACACAATATTTAATGTCTGCATTTGTGCATTGCTAAACTAACCTTTGAACTTTTGTTTGGATGCATTTGCTATTCTGATGTATCTATATTATTTTGTTGTCTTTTCAGACAAATCTAAAGAAATAATTTTGCAGAGTTTTTTCCTTGAGACCTTAAACACCTTTTTTTAGTTGTTGTCAAGATAAATGAAAGTTTCCATGTACCATCAAAAGATATCCAGTGAAAAGATCTTTCTTTTGGGTCTGTGTGAAAAAAAATTGCCCATGTGCATAAATTAAGGTAACTTAAACTGTATTACTGTATTTTGCTGAAGTTCTGTTACAAGTGAAATCCTTATGGAAACCTACTATTAAAAACTCAGCATTTGAATGTTATGGTATGTATATATTGAGACAGTCAATGACTGAACTGAACAGAATGAGTTTTATTGAGTAAACACTGAATAATCACACTGATCCCTGAAGTCACACTGTAATGCATCTGCTGGAGCCCTATAGCTGCAAGATTTTTGGTATTTGACACCTTTTTTCTTCCTTATGTAAGCATTTTACTAACAGAGAAAGTGTATTTTAATATTGGATTTGAGAAGTAAGTTTGATTAGTTAGAGTTATAATATGAGTTGACTGGTAGCTTAATTGCCCAGGGTGCACCATAGTGTAAATCACACTGATATTCTGTCTTTCACAGCCTTGTGTGAGAGGTGTGTGGGTTGGAGTCAGCCTACGAGGTGCAGCAGTGCTAAAATCCAGAAAAACACCAAGAGTGAATCGAAGAAAGATCATTCATTTTCCTTCTAAGCAGAAGTGCTGCTCTGGTAATGCAGGGTAGCTCTGACAGAGATGTTTTGTAAGACTTTGGGAAGGTCTCTCTTCTGCATCATTCTTTTTAGAAAAAAAAAATCTCCCTCCCAATCCCCACCCCACCTATCAGGCATTGTAGCAATAACGTGTAACATACTGATCTCTGGCTGAGAGCCTCTGTAAACAGCAGCTGAATGGGCAGTTGCAAACTTTGATGTTCAGCTCCCTCACATGCCAAGAAATGAGCCCAGCAGTAATTTAAATAGGCCTTCCACAAGTCCTTGCAAGTTCTAGTTTGTGATATGGGACTTACTGTCTGTTGAATCTTGTCTTTCATCCATCAAGTTCTGTTGTAGGGCATTAGTTTAACAATTCTGTTGAGGATGTGAGGTCAAGAGGATGGGAGTAGGGGGTAAGAGTAACTCAGTTGGCCTGTGCAGTTTATTTGCAGCAGAACCTGGAGTGTTAGAGAGGGAGTGGGGTGTGCTGGCTATCTTTGTGTACGTGGCTCATTTCTCTGTTGGTTGTTCTCACAAGGAGGTGGCATAGTGGAATTTCTGCCCATTCTAAGGCTGCACTTTGGGGAAAATGTATGTACTGTGTCATAAAATGAATGAAATTTGACAATTGGCACATTCCTCTGTAGTAGGGAATAATTTCACAATCTCATAGGTCATGTCTCCTTTCCTTCTCTCGCTCCTCAAAGAGGCTGCTAATGAATAATATGCAGTTTTGCTGTTAACTGTAAAGTCATAACGTTTTGCTGAAGTTTTCTAAGCCTTACATATAAACTATTTTGAAATTAACTTCTTAATATAATGCCCCCCTTGGAGTGTTGAGGATACTCTTGGTTCTGGATTTTCTCTCCCTGGGAAGATGAATACCTCCTGGCTACTCAGAAAGGGGAATTGTAAGGTAAATGTGTTTGCCGTAAAGCTGCTGCACCTGAGTAAGATGCTGCTAAAGCTTTTTTGGACTTTGCTATTACACAATATAAAGTTTGAAGTTTTTAATAAACTATATAATGATTTAAAATTAATTCCTGATGCAACCTTGCCCACTTCAAAACTGGTGAAGTTTTGGATGTTATTGTTTGTTGGACTACAATTATGAAGTAATAAAATGGTTGGCTTGGGTCCTATTTTAGTACTTGCCTTATGTTAGAAAAATCTTCTTTTTCAAAAGAGTAAAAGTCTTTCTTACCATGTAAGCCCATGGGAAGAGCACTCGCAAATCAGAGGAGTGTTATGATAAAATCATGAGTCTGGCTGCAATGTGTTTTTGTAACTCGTCCCCAACTGGATTGTTCTGTAATACTAGCAAGAACTTTGAAGTCTTTTTGAAGTAGGCTGGTTTTAAATTAGTACATTTAGCAATGAGCTGCTGTCTGTTTTACTTTAGATCAAAGCAACAGGCTGTAGAAGTTGCAGTGGATGAGAACTGGGAGACCCTATGTGGCTTCTTCCAGGTCTCTGGCATGCTCTGGGCAGCTGGAAATGCAAAAGTCGATTGGGAGCCCTGGGCTCTTACCTTCCTGCAGCACTGCCTCTCCCACTGGGCTGCCTTTTGCTAACAGCTGAAGGGCCAGGCTTGCAGCTGACACTAATTACATATCAGTATTAAACACCAGTGAAGCACGTGTTCATGGAAGAACAGCAAGATGTGGGGCTGTGTGGGCAGAAGTAAAGGAGGCAGAGATGGTAGCTCATCTGGGGCAGAATTCAAAATTCTAAGCCTTACACACAGATCTAGGAGCAGAGAGAACAAGCCATTAAGTTGCAATCCTTGCCTTCCTTTGCCTCTGAACCGTAGAAACAGTATGCACATTTTAATAATGTTGTGGTATGAGTAAGGGCATCACTGTGCACAATTCTTTTGCTGACTCTAGTAATAAAGCATTCTACCCTTTATTTATAGGACTGCCTCAAGGATCTGACAGGAGGAATTGAGTGTGCTGCCAAGATATTAAATGAAATTCCCCAGAAAGACATTCAATGCACTAAAAGAGCCTCAAAGGCAAAAAGGGAAGGAAACGGGCAAGGTAGGTCATACATAATGATCTCGGTTGGCGTCCATTGATCTCATCCAGGATCCTTTGAGAGTGGAATATCCATAAAAGTCTTTTAAAAGTCACTTGGATATTCTGGCTAGTGTTTGCGCTCACAGAGATGCATTGTGCAGCAGTAAGGTTAATTTTGACAAGCCATTTTCTTTTGACCCAACTAATTCAAATATAAAAATAATATTATTGCCTCAGTCCATTGCTGTTAATCTGAAAAATCAGGCAAGTAATACATATTTTATCTTTAATAACTTTGGCTCTCTGCTAAAGATTTCCCTGGAGGAGAACCATGAACATGGGACCTGTACTGGAAGTGATGAAAAGTCCCTTGAGCTTGTGCTCCAGGACAGGACAGTGAGGGACACCTGGGGTGAGTATAGGACTGTGGGAAGCACATAGTGATGTGTGATGCAATGAGCCAGGATAGAGATCAAACCCAAGAATTATCATGCATCAAAACCCACTTGAATCTTTTTGGTAGCTTGTGGTTCTGCTAACCAACATTATGGTTGTGCACTATATTTTGAATACTTCCTATTCTGTCTTCCAGCAGAAACAGAAATGAAATATTAGTTTTATCATGTTCTTGAAAAACAACACCACTACATTATGATGTTGATGAAGTACATGGAGCTATGCAAAAAGTACAGGAAATATTGATGTTATGTGTCTGAAATGTGGCAGTCTACTTTTGCTCCAGTCATTGTTTTGGGTAATTAGCAGAAGAATGCTTCTCTTAATATTCAACCCTTTAATTCTCTTCTCCAGTTTATACAAGGTAGTGTTACTGTATGCACTGTATTCACAGGCACTAGATAGCACTAGGGAGGAGACATAAACCTTATGCTTAGAGACTCATATTTTCACTTCTTTTTTTTTTAGGTTCAGATTGCTCTTGTGTACAGTAGCAAACAGAACTTTCTGATTTTGACAGTCTGTGTCCTGTTCAGCAGGAATCTTACCTACCTGGTGCAGGTTTAGTGATTAATACTATTGCTGAAAAAATGAAATTTATCTGTCCCTTTCATTTCATTCTCAAATAAAGAATTAAATCTACAGTTTTGAGGGATACTGCCTTCTTCACCGAGGCTAAGGATTGTGATAGCCTACATTCACACTCGCGTGGGCCAAAATTATACTAATGTCATATGAATTAGGCTTTTATGTATGTGCCATTCAGATTCCCCCCAGCTGGAAAACAATGTAGTAATACCATGTGCTTTGCACACAAATCTGTGTAGAGTTGTTTAACAGAGCCTAAAGCTGGTAATAAGGCTTAACATGGAATGACTTTTTTCATCATAGAAGTGACACTAGTTGCTAAGCAGGAAATAAAACAGGCCTCCTGTATAAAAAATTGGACTATTTGGAGGATTTTGCTTAAAACTGAAACAATTCTGTCTGCTTTGAAAAAGCACAAGTTATGGCCTGGTTGGAATTTCGCCTGTTTGGGGCTTTGGCTGAAACACCTGTTTGACACTAAATTAAAAAATTCATCCAAGTTTTGATGACCAAAAGATGTCAGTGCTTTAAAAACAAAACAAAATCACTTTGAACCTGAAAAAATACTTCACCCTATTCCATGACTTTTTAAATAGACTTTTTATTGATTGCAGAGGGAGCTTTTAATACTGGCTTTTCTAGAGTTGGACCTCTTCACTAAACAGCTGCACCTAAATTTTAGCAGATGTTTCTCTATTTTAGGCTTTTCGAAACCTCTAAGTATTTTTTCCATCTAAGTGCATTAGGACCAAATGGTGAATTACTGAAAGTAAAAAAACCCTTTTCTTTTATCATAAAAGTGCTTTCTAATAAAAGAAAAGGTGATATTAAGGCCTTTATTATAGTCTTCTGGATGAAATTGCTACAAATTAGCCCATATTTAGTCCAGTAAAAGAGTTCTGATTATTTTGTATTGAATGTAAACTGTAACAAAGTGGCAGTTGAAGGAGCTGATGAATTAAGAAGGAGAATCTTTTACAGCTGGGAAGTGCTTTGATGTGTCACTTACTATTTCCATGCTGCACCATGTGCTAGTGGTGAGTGTGGCTTATTGATGGTCTGCCTGTATTTGTGTGTGTGTACTCAGACTAACTCTGTTTTGATCCTGATACCAAGATTATGGGAACCATCACAGTGAGTGCATCTGTTAGAAACTGGGCTTCAGAAACAGGACTATTATTCCAATGAGCAAACAATTAACTGAGCATGGAGAGCAGCTCCTGCAGTTAGGTGAGAGAAGTTTTGATTGCTGTTTTCATATTGCTTGTTAAAGAAATATATCAAGCAAGCTCATGCTTTTGGTTGTTTGAGTAAAAATGAATGGAGTAAGTTTTCAAACCCTACTTTTTTTTTAGGGTTACCTTTTCCTTCCTTTGCCCCCCTCTTGCTGCTCTCTGTAGAGGTGGTAGAGGTGGTGGTGGTTCCCCCATCCTCAGCTGTTGCATGCAAGCCCTACACTACCCCTGACAAGTTCAACCTCTTGAGTTGTTCCACCCTGTGTTCTTTTTAAAATCTGTTTGTTGACTACCCAGGCTTTGTAACCCAAATGCAGGAGCTTGCTTTTAAACTGCAGGTAAGACACACTATTGAATTGGTACTGCATTGCAATGTGTCCACACTTTGGAGAGCAGCCTTCCCTTGCACTGACATCCATGCTGGTATTCTCTTCCTGAGGAAACCACTTTCCTTGGTGGCAATGTAGATACAAAAGAACATCTTAAACTTAGCAACCTTTGTGTGTCTTTCAGGTACTTATTTCTGAAAAGAAAGCTCCATGTGAAAACAAAAAGGTGCCAAGATTTGCTAATAGAACTGAAACCCCTGTTAAAATGGAACAGCATTCATTTCTATCCACTCCGCAGGAGACTATGAAAATGTTCCAGGCTCTTTCTTTGAAGTGTGGAATGACCTTTCCTAGCTCTGTAGCCAATAGTCTGGGGCTATGCTTTCCTAAAACTTGCCACTTTATCTTGCTTCATAAGTTGAGATAGAGGAGTTCAGATTTAAAGGAGAACAAGCATGGCCACAGAGGTGGCACCTGTGTCCAGTTCATGCTCCCTTCTACACCAGCTGCGTGTTAGTTTGACTGGAATGGCTGAGGAGACATGTGCCATCCAGGAGTATCCCCTGGTACAATGCATTTGTGCAGTATTCCTAGATGGTGGCAGCATCCAGTCAGTGAGGCATGGGCCATGCTCACACTGAAACTGAGCTGGCAATCCGGGCACAAAAGACAAGGGCTGTCAGATGGTGCTCAGTGCTAGGTTAATAGTTCCATGCTTTCCAGATAGCTTGGAGCATAGCCAGAGCACTCCTGGGGCCTGCTCACAAGCGTGTGTGGCTACCCTTGTTACAGAAGGTGTAAAATACATTTTGCTCCCTAATCACTTCCAGCTAGGGTCTGATTTTAAGTCCTTGAAAAATGACTTTGCTCTCTTGATCCATGTTTAGATTTCGATTTTTTTTTAATGAGAAATGCTAGATATGAAGAGTCTGGGGGGATTGTGGAGTCAGGTGTTATTCAGCTGGATTAAAAGCCTTTATTGTTTTACTTCATCTACCTCTTTGCAAATTCTGCAGCCTCAGCAGATGCCCTGAAAACCTGGTAGAAGGTCTTTGCTGTAGTCTTTGATTTATAACTAAAAGACATTAAAGCCATTTATGTGCTGGCTGGCACCCCAGTATGGGTTAGGCTGAATGGAGCATGAGAATTTTTGTCACGAATGCTGAATATCTTCTGATAGTTTGACTTCTCTTCATCTGTGCAGAATTAAGGAATCTGTTTTGGTATGTGGGTATGAAATACTCACTCTGCCTCAGAAGAGCTAAACCATGCTCTTCCTGGAGTAATGTTGCATCCTTGAAGGAGGAGAATCTAAGATGCAGAACTGAGGAGGATGAGGAATGGAGCTGTGTGCAGAAGAGATTATGACTACGTGGGTCCAGTGTCTGACAATTCCCTGAGCATTTCCTAGAATTGAGACAGACTTTGATTCCCCAGAACAACCAGTGATGTGGCCCCTGGGAAACCACAGAGCTGCTAACTTTTGGGGCCATTCCTGCTGACATCCTGGGTATCTATTGTGTCCCTTATGGGTGTCTCCTGTTTTCTGAGCTGACAATGGCTTTGTTTAGATGCTTTAGAGTAGGAAATACTAATGATTTATTATGCTTAGATTGCTCCAAGTTTCCCTGAGTTCTAAAGATAAATGAGACAGTCATTGAAAGAGGCTACTGTTGTTCAATGGCAGCATATATTGAGTTTACATGGTGTTGAAAAATAACCAAGTCAAAAAACCAACTTTTGACTGGTTGAAACAAGAAACTAAATGGATGGGAAATTGGGGAGAGGCCACAGAAGAAACAGTAAGGGATTTTGTTTATTTAAGACACTCAGCTAGTAATTTCTATTTGGCTGCGTGTTTCTAATTCTGTCATGCAAATTAGAAAATTTTCACTGAATTTAGGAGTCAGTGTGAGTGATAAACTGGTCCTGTCTCACAGAATAAACAAATGCATTTTCATCATTAATCCTTCACACTAGTTCCAAATTCTTAATGAATTTTTGGCCATCATTTTGGGAACAAAGCCTGTTATAGGAATGTATTTTAAATGAAGATAACATTAGGAAGAATATTTATGAAACTAAGAAACTATAGTAGTGGTAGAATGAAGATTATTTACTTTCCAAAATAATATAGTTTCAGACCAAAGGCTGATAAAATTTGTGCCAATATCTCTAACTTGTTTCACCTGAAAGAATAAGAGAATTTGTGCTTTTTACTATCTTGAATGTCATACTGGTTTAGATTAGGTATGTTTAGACGTGAAAGCTAGCACCCGAAATGTATTTTTTCACCTCTACATTATGGCTTTTTTCCTAGATATTTTAATTGCTATACTAGGTTTTTCCAACCACGTGGATTTGTTTTAACAATGTTACTTGTGATTATAATCATCAAATTCCTGCTTTCTTGCTCAACTGTTGGGTCAAGCTGCACACTGTTTAAAACTCTGGGAAATTTGGTTTGGTTCTTAAGTGATTTTAAATGCACCAATGACCTGTATTGTTCTTATAACAAGGAATACAAGTTTAATTTTTATTTTTTAAAAGGTAATTTGTATAGTAATGTGACCATTTCTTCTAGGGGCTTTATGCTAACAAATGTGCAATTACTTATGTCAGCACAGTATTACTGTAGTAATATCAGGTTTTCTCATATTAATGGTTTTATGATTACTGAAATGATATGTTCCCAAGTCTAACTGTATCCTGTGAGATTGGATGTATTTAGTTAAAATTTTCAGATTCTCTACAGGAAAGAACGAGGTGTGTAAGTGAAGATAGTCCTTGGAGATTATACTTTGAAGGAACATTTTCTGTGTATTATACAAGAATTTTAATTTTGGCTAGCTCTCTGCTCTTCATATTAGGAATTTCCTTGTAGAAAAAGCTGCAAAATCCAAATCATCATAGTAAGACATGAACAGAACTAAAGGCAGGGGCTGTAGCAGGTTACTGTGCTAAGTGATGGCACTTGGGTTGCTTCCATTAATACTAGGTGGAAACTTCAGATTTCATTTCTATTACATTTTGGTATTGTCAGTTACATCCAGGAAGGTGCAAATCATTGTCTCCAGTTTCTAATGAGTACAAGAAAGAACAAATGTGTTTAAAAGCATAATGTACAGAAGTCACATCCTTGAGTGTAAAGATACTGTTGTTAGCATGGGTTTGCTGCAGTCACGGGCCCACAGGTACTCCAGGGAGCTGCTGCTTTCTGTTAGTGTGCCACCACTGTGCAAGGTTTTGGGGTCCTGTCTGGTCTCTTAAAACACAGATCTGCAGCAAATGCCTTACATCATGCTGCCCTTTGACAGTCCTGTTTGCAGCACTGATGCAAACTGCTCTGAACAGCAACAGAGCAGTTTAGTCTTACAGGTTTCATCTTTTTTTAATAATTATTTTTTGAGAAAGAGAGGAAACGCATGTTTCTGGTCCTTCTAGGTACTTATTATTCCATTGTTAGTTGGGTGTCATTTTTGGAGCCCTGTCTAGACCCAATAAAAGCTCCTTGCACACAGCATCTGCTTTTGCACAGCTTCTAACTATTGCTTGTGTTGAATTACTGGTGGCTCGCTGGCCTTCTTACTACATGGTGGGTTTAGTTCATGCTTCAATAATTACTTTATCAAGCCTTTTGAACAGAGAGACTTTATACATTCTTTTGAGTGACTTTTTCCCCTTCATCCTTCTGTTGTCAATGGGTACCCTGGATTAATGTCTGATTTGGAATAGTTTAGTGGCAACTTCTGCACCCTATAAGGTTGCCTGCTATCACACCAGGCTGTGACGTGTAACTTACCTCTGCCTAATTTGCAGCACAAGTGTGATTTTGTTCCAGCAACCCTGCTTGTTAAAGTTGCTTGGGGTTTTTTGTGTGCACAGTACTAACTCTTCTGAAGAACAGCACTTGACAGAAAGAGTCTGATTTTCATGCAAGAAAACATGTGTCTAAAAATGACACAAGATTTTGGCATTTTTGGCCCACCCCATCCTGGTGGGCTTTTTTTATTGATGTCCATTTAAATTTCTGATTTGGGTAATGTGACTAGTTGCTTTTTCAAGGGTTTATGCTACTGTGAACTGAGATGTTTTTCTGTTCCTATGTGCATGCACACAATTTCCTTTTCAGAGGGAACCTTGCCAAGCTTCCCTTTTTTTTAAAAAAACCCTCTCTGTCTGGGTATGGCTTCATGAAGGCAGGATGCTTGGTAGGTTTTCTGAAGCTTTTATTTAAAAGTAAGATGGTCAGCTAAAGATCAGTGTGCCCCAGGTGATGGGGAAAGGCATCTCCCTCCTGTGGAAGGAAGACTGTAAATTGTTCAGCAAGCAGGAAAGTGGAATTATCACTCAGGAACATATATAGCTCAGTCCTGCATACCCTGGGACTGTGCCATTAAATCCCAGAGTAGGGATGTTTCCTTCTCATTTGGGTATAAAAGAAGGAAGGTGTGAATAATTTTCTTTTTTTGTTTGGTTTGGTGAGGGGCAGGGAGAGGAATTTTTCAGAAAACTCAGAAGCTCTCAGAGGAAACTGGTGGGACGTTGTCTCTTTTGGACTTGAGAAACTTAATTGAGCAGGGTATCAATAGAGAGCAGTGCTGGAGACTCATGTGCTTGCAGGGAAATATATCAGCTGAGATTACAGAATACTCTGAGTTGGAAGGGGCCTGCAAGGGTGATCCAGTCCAGTCCTTAAGTGAATGGCCCATACAGGGATCAAACCCACAACCTTGGCATTATTAACACCATGCTGACCAGCTGAGCTAATCTGTGATCTTCCAACAAGCCTTATCTCCTTTGTCTCCGCTATAATTATCTGTGTTGGAGGCTCATCCAAGGCAGGATGACTACAGATGTTATCTGCTACATGGTGGAAAAACAAGCCCTTTAAAAACCAAACATGATGGTGGTAGTAATCCACTTTCCCCACAATGGTTTGCAATCATGCAACCAAGGAAATTCTACAGAATTCTGAGCAAGTGTAATCTGCTCCCATTCAAATAGAGTGGATTGTTGCTTTTCACAACTTTATCTTATAAAAACTGTAATATAATTATAGTGTAGAAATAGCAAGAATGGAAGGAATTTATGTTAATGTGCATCAAGTTTTCCAATGGGGAATAAATACAGATATTGGTGGAAAAGCTCCATAAATAGAGCAACACATACACTGAATGAAATAAATATTCTGATCCAGAGAGCATGCTGACAACTTTCTGAGCAGGCAGCATGGGAAGAATGCATGGGAGTTTGGCCTCTTCTTTATTAAAAGCCAGTGAAGCTTCCATGACTGACTTCTTGTCAGAGGTGGGGTAAGGGAAGCTCTGTTTTTCCCGTCAGAGGACCTGGAGCAGAGCTGAGAGGAAGGCTGTGGGGCAAAAGCCATGCTTTGCTTTCATTATCCTCAGGCTCAAGAGTCCAGTTTAGTACTGGCTGCACATTAGGTGAACCTCCCTTGCTCATGGCCCAGGTTTGCTACTGAACTACCTGGGAAGGTCCTGGGGTCTTTCCTCTGCTGGCTGCTAATGCACTGGTGAAAAGCAGGTGAAGAGAGCTCTTTCTGTGCCAGTGCCTTCCCCTGCTCTGTTAAAGAACAACTAAGTTGCTCAGTGAGGGCACGTGCATGTCCCTTTTCTGCCAGTGGCAAAGGACTCTTCACCCGACTGCATGAAAGGCAGAGCCTCAGGGATGCTGTGAGAGCTCCAGTGTGGGAAACATGCCTGGTGTTAGTTGGTATACTTGGCCTTGTGCCCAAAACTGTAAACTATTGTGGTAAGACTCAAAATGTTTTTTTGTGACTAGGGCTACAACTACAAATACATTTTTCACACTTCTTGTAGCTGTCACAAATAAATTATCATAGTTCCTTTCTGCTGAAACATTTGAGCAGTGCTAGTTAGTGATGCTCAGTTCTATGTAGCAAAGAGCTGAGCTGCATTCATAAATAATGGCAACTACTGTGAGGCACAAAGAAGGTATTTGTCTTGTGCATGTAGTCTGCTCATACACCTAATAATGCAAATGCCACAGAGATTGTGATTTGACATGAAATGCTCTAATTTGAAGTGTTGTTCCCTCTTGTCAGAAGAAGGGGGTCAGCTCAGCTGGTGGAATTCAGCTAGATTCTGTTCTTATGGTAAATATTCTTGGATTTTCATGGAGTTCAGGCAACTTATACACACCGGTGTTTTAAAGTCTGGGTTCAGATCAGTGTTTTTCTGGTGCACAGACATGTGACAACTTGCTGTAGCTGACTTGACAGATACAGGTGACTGTTTCATGACTGGTCTAACATTATCTGAATGCTCTGCAGGTGATGACCAAAGAGGCTGCCTGGAACAGAGGCTAGACAGAGTTAAAGGAATAAAGTGGGTATTTATTAAAAAAGGCCTTAAAAAAAGATGCACCTTGGGCAGTACAAGAACCTTGCTGTGGCTACACACAAGATGGACTCCAGTCATGAGTTTCCACACTTTTATAAGTTTTGGTCCATTTCCATATTGGGGTTAATTGTCCAATTACAGCTTCAGGTTATGAAGTCCCACCCTCCCAGCCTGCTCTCCTCAATTTGCTGTTGTTTGCACTTTTTGGGCCTGAAGCTGCACAGTGCCCTTGGTTCTGGGGCTGGAAAAGGATTGTTTTGTCTGACTACACTGTGAGGAGAACTTGGTAACACTTTTAAAGAAGTTCAGAGTCACACACTAATGCAGTACAGACTCTGGAAAATATGAAAGCTAAAACTTAAGGCATCGCAGGAGTGTGGGGTAGGAAGAGCAGAGGAAAGATCTGGAGAGAGAGAAAGATGAAGTCATAAGGAAAAGTGGAGAGAGGGTAAGTAATTTCTGCTGTCTGAGCAGAATATGAATGAGATGTTTTGGGTTTTTGTGGTGTTTTAGTATTTTTTTCAAATGGGCTTTGTCCAAATATGCTAGAACACCTAGTTCAGGACTGGAAAGCCATTGTGTTGTACTCAGCGTTCAAATGTGTTTCAAAATTGGCACCTTTGTGTGCCATATAACTGGGGAAATCAAATGTATTTACAAAAATATTTTCTCTGCCAAAAAAAGGTCAGTGGTATTTATATGTGCTGGCTGGATCTCACCTCCTCAGAGGAACCCCGTGTGTGTATTGGAACTCCATCAACTTTGCTTTTTAATGCCGTGTCATTTGATCTGTCCTGTGTTGTTGCCATTAGCCTTGAGGCTAATTTTTAATCCATGCTCTGCCTGTGCCAGCACTACAGAGCCTGGCTGTCAGCTGCCTTGGAAGCCAGATGGGCACACACTGGGCACACACTCTACCTGGGAACTTGCTACTTCAGCAGTGGCATGAAACCTGGCATCAGGGCAAGTCCTTCCATCCCTATACTCTGCAGCCTCTTCTTCACTGCTCTTCCCTTCACCAAATCCTTAAACACGAGTGGAAAGTGGTAAACAGTCCTTCCTGATCTCATGGAAGTCCACCTACCTTCTTACCTAAAGGAACTGGCATGGGCTGGAGGAGCTGTGGGAGTGTGTCTTGCCTCACCATAGGCTGTGTGACCTCCCCCCTAAATTGGTTGCATACCCATGGCAAACAGTCTGGTAGGCAGGGACAGGCATGAAAATTAAGTACCAGCATTCATTCTTCAGGATTTTAACTTTCACAGGAATTAATGTACAAAATAACCAGTTGTATTTACATCACTATTAATCATATTCAGGCAATAAAATAGTTCAACTTAAAGCTTGTCCCTATTGTGGAGACAAGAAAACACTGAAAAAAGTAGTTTCATATTAATTTCAACTGTGTATTAAATACAGGCACTGTGTTAAGGCTGGAGTGGCTTTTATTTGCTTTACATGTTTAACAGCATTGAGGTCTTTTCAGTTCTAGATGACAGGGTTACAGGGTCTATAGCACTTTCTACAGATTAGCCCATATGCATGTTTACACCTGAAATGTTTTCAGGCTTTTGATGAGCAGGTTATTTCATAATTGTTCAGCTCTTGATGCTCTTGTTTCACTTCAAGGCACGTGTTAATGACCTGAATCAGGGAGAACTCTGCATGGACTTCTTGTCTCTTCTTGTATGGCTACTCTTGCCTTCCTGGGGATGGTGGTCAGAGGGCATTAAAACAAGGTGGCTGTGCATTCATGTGCTGGCTGTGCATTTAGGACCACCTATTCCTGGCATCTCTGCCCTAGTAAAACTGGCACATCACCTAGCCTACAGGCAGTGTGCCATGCAGACAGATGGCTGTGGCAGCAGGCAGCCAGGAGGCAATACATGAGCATCAAATGCATTTGTTGAGGGCAGGATATCAAGCCAAGAATGTCAAAGCAGTTTTCAACCCAGAGCTGCTGAACTTGTATGCAAGGGAACATCACTGGTACTTCAGCTCAGAGCTGGGTCAACTGGGTAAAGGTAAAGCTGGAATTCCCAGATCATAGACAAAGAATTTCTGGAAAGCCTTAGTTCAAGTTTTGTCTGTCAGAGGGCGTAAAAGGAAGAAAGCTATAACACTGACCCATGTCTCTATAGGATTGACAGTAGCAAATTCTGATATGGTTTTGTTTAATTAGAAAAAGCTTCTGGATACCTCATGGGTCACTTTTAATTTTTTTTAAACCTGAATGATATTACAGTGATTAGAATGTTTTGGCAGCCTCACATATTAATGCTAAGATATTAAATAATGTGATAATGGTCCATGTTTAACAGTCAAGTAAACTGCTGATCAGCTTTGTCAGGGCTATAGAGTGGGACTCTGGATTTCCATACCCAGCCCTTTGTTGATGTAGCACCATAATGCATGGAATGACTTTGCTTCATCTTTAAAATTATTAGCTTTTAATGGGATGTATACATTGGAAAGCAAATGGCAGGAAACTTCTTCCAGTTCTATTTATATAATTGAATTTGAAAGAATAGCTTGAAACCAATGGGTTTTTTGAAAAAGAACTTTACATAAAACTCTGATTTAACAAATCTGAAACACAGCTGACATCTAGAGAAGTATTGTCTGTTATGATCTGTGGATCCACAGTGTGCACTTTTAAACTGTGTAATTACACTGATTAGCTTTATTCAGACGATAATCAGATCAGTGTCTGGTAAAATAAGGGGGTTTTATTTTGTGACATAAGAAGATTATTTTCATTTAGTAGGTTTCAGAGTTTGCTCCTGCCAATACGCTAAAAAATAAAATTGCCTGTAGTCATGTGGGCAGTTGGAGCACAGTGAGTAAATCTGTGTTCAGACAGGAATGTCAGATCCCACAGGGAACGCTTGAGCATGGATTGCTGTGCTTTGCAAAGGAAATAATGGTCTTTAAAGCTGTCACTTTCTCTCCTAAATACTTCTTTATATTGCTGTGATACCCAGCAGCACCTCCCAAGAGGGATTGCGTGGGAAAGCAGAGCTGGTGGCACAGGGACTGATAATGCACACCTGGGCTGAGCTCAGCTCCTGCCTGGTACAGCAGGATAGGGGGGATCCGGATTTCCCTCCCTGCACTGCATTCTCTCCCTATGCTCCTCTGGTCTTTTGCATAGTGCAGTCTAAGGAATCTAACCTTTATTTTCTCTACCACGGTCTTTAATTTCCCATTTTATATTATATTATAGCAAAATGAAGTCTGGAAAAGAATCTTGGAGCTTATTGCAGTACCTTGAACTTTCTGTTTAGACAGCAGTTCTGATTCTCTGCTCCCTTTCCCATTTGACCTAGGAAAACAAGATGTATAATTTACGTAAAGAACTTGGAAGATACAACAGCCTCAATGATATCAGACCAGAATTAAATCTACCTTTTTTCTGTTTACCTTATTTTAAATAAAATAAAAACTAACAGATACTCTTTAATAAAAATAGTGTTATGGTGTCAAACACTATTTTAGCTTTATTAATAATTCACCCAAGATTCTAGTGTGTACCTGCTTTCTTAAATTTTATTGCTTATTGTTATGTTTCCATAGTATTGTGACTGAGGACTGCCATTGTGGGTCTTCCAAAATTCAAATAACTCCATAAATCCCCCTCAATCCAGTAAAATGTTAATTAAAAAAATGTATTGTTCATGCCTTTTGAACACAGACATTCATTATTTTGCTTGATGAAGTGACCTTAGCAAGAATTTGCTCATGTCCAAAGGGGTAAGCTTGTAACCTCAGTAACATGGTTAATTTTAATTAGTCAAAGACATGCTCAGACTCTCTGTAGGTTTGAAACATTTGAATTCAGTTTTGATGGCATTATTCTCAGGGAGCATGAAACAGATGCACGTAATTCTTGTTAGCATATTACTTGAAGTTGACTTCAAACGTGTTCATTGTAAGTTGTTAGGCACCCTTCATCTACTGGGAATCCAATCTGCCTATTTGCCCTTTTTTTTCTTTAATTACTTCTACAATTATTGTTTGTAACTCCCCCTTGGGAACGTGTGCATGTGGTAGGTGGGCCCTTTTTATACTGAAGTCTGTAAAGAAAAAAAATCTATTTTGCAACAGTTTGTAGTTTAAACCTCAAAATTTCTTTCGTGGTTTTGTCTTACATAAAACTAACTTCTCTACAGGAGGTATTTTATTTTTATGTCAAATGAATTTCTAAAATTTTTTACTTTTCTGTAATGGTGACAGCCATCTGAGTATATTCTCACAAATTATAATGGGAGTGCTAAGGTCACCTGCTGTGCACAGCTGTCAGCTTTGAGGTCCAGTCTTGTGTGACAGTTTGCTTGAATGAAGAAGCTCAGGTTTTGGCTCTTTGCAGTAGAAAGAGAATCTCTCACATGAGGCAACGTGTTTCTTTTTCCGTGCTTAAATGTGTAATGCCATGTTTATTGCATTTGTAATGCAGTATTAGGTGTATATTGTGAATATACTGTGTATATTCAGGTTCATACAAAGCTGAAAGGATTCATTGCTAACCCTGTAGTTATTTTTTAAAGTCACTATAAAACATCTAAAAATAAAGGTTGAAGAAGAGTTAGAGAGCCTGTAGATATCTTGTAATCTGTTGTAAGTCTCTGCACTGGTTTCCTGGCTCGCTGTGAATTTATGAGCTTCATTGTTCACTAAAATATTCCCAGCAAAAATGACTGGAGTAATTTTGCTTATTACTTCCCATGCTCTAAAGACAAGAAATGCTCTAAATAATCTTGTGACACATTTGCATGCTTCCTTATACAGAGCACCATTGCTTCCACAGAGTTCCTTGGGTTTGTCTTCAATCACTTTGTTATGGCATCCCAGCTGTAGACTAAGACCTTGATTTTTGGATAGAGGCAGCCTAATTGAAGAGTAAGAAACATGTTTGCTGAGCGTGTAAGATGTGGGTTTTTTCCTAGATAAAATATTGTTTGCTTGTTTGATTGATTCTGATAGAATAGTAGTTCATCAATTCCCCTGTGTAGTCACTGGTTGGTATATTTTTGAGGTTTTTTTAAGAAACAGACATTTAAGTTCTTACTGTGTTTTGTGTCATACCATAGTAAGGCATTTTCTTGCTACGATGGGATGAAAGGATTGACTGAATGTAGCAATAATGCTGTACCTTGCTAGGCTGGAGCTGTTTTGCAGTCTTAGCTGTAGCTCCCTGCCTCCAAAGTCTGGAAGAAGCTGTAAAGTTCACAGTCAATTCTCTGAAGAATTTACTTCCCTGCTGAAAATGCTGGAAATCATTCTCGGGGTGATAGTAAGTATTAACACCTCTTTAGCTGGGGAGAAATAAGGTAGGCAGCCAATATCTCCTGCTGTTCTCAAGTGATTCATGCTTCGTATGTATCTTAATCCTGAATGCTTTCAGTGTGTGTTGTTTCTTGTAATATTCTCATTAAATGTAAATAAGAGGTTTGACTTTGGTTATGGTCTCCATAACATAGAAATTGGATGCAAAATACTGTAAGATATGATGGTAATAGTAAATACACTTAAAGAAAAAAGATGTCAGGCTACAGCATGCAAATACCTTTCAGTTCCTCATGTCTCTAGAGGTCCTTGAAGTGCAATCCATAGTCCAGTCCAACCACATCAGGTTGTCATACAGTTTTGAAGCCCTTAGGAGAATCTGCATTCCTTAAAGTCTTGCACTTGTACTTGAGACTGAGAAATGAACTCTTTAGGGTTACGTGTTAGTCACTTGACAGTGTCTTAAGGTCATGTGCACTGTTTACCCAGCAGAAGTGACATGACAGGAGCTTCTTTAGCTGTGATTTCTCTGTGTGTCTTGGCAAATTTCATTGTATTTTGTTGCTGTGCCTCAGTGGTAGCTACACTTCACAAATGATGAATAAGTAAAACACTTTAATCTTTTGTTGTAAGAGAAGATGAGATGCTTGTTCTGAAGGACCAGAGTGATGCAGGGTCCCCAGGCAGGTGCAAAGGAGAGCTACTTTATTGCAAAAGCAGGCTTTTCTAAGCAGTTAGGCCTGTTATAAGGTACATTCCATTTAAGCACAACAAATGTAATTCAACCAACCACATGATGTGAACATGCAATGGTTACATAAAATGTTTTTCTACTTCCAATTCAGCTGAGTCACTTTCCCATAGTCCTTTTCTGCTTAGCCAAAGTAGCAGGCCTGAGCCATGATTTTACAAGGCCTTCCTTTTGTAAGGCTTTACCTATATGCAACAGCTTGTTTCTCTGGAAGTATATAATTAAAGAAGAAAAATAGGTGTACATTTGTTGTAGAATTGGGTAAATTGAGGCAGGGTGTGCAAAAGACAATGGCAGAGATGAGGATGTATCTCTGTTGCCAAATCCAGAGCTTAAAGGGTCTTGTGTGATAAAATGGGCACCTAAAGGTTCACTTTCCTTTGGGGTTCTTGCCTGTGCTTATTGTGGCTGCAAGGACATCAGTGTAAGCCACCCTGTTCAGCACCATATGAGAAGAAAGATTGATCTCCTGCAGAGTTTTTTCCTCAAGGCAGAAACCTACATATTTTTTTCTAAGTGTCCATGACACTTCCTAACCTTAGCAACTGACTGTTGGCTTGTCTGGTTCACTGCTGTTGGATTTTAATTTGGCCTGGGGATTATGGGAGGAAACACTCTACTGAGCACTTTGTGTCATGTTCCTGTGAGCCAGAGGACAAAGTGTGTCAAACCATCAGTTTCCCCTTCTCTCTCCTGTCGCTGTTGGACACGAAATAAAGAAGCTTNGTCTCCTGTCGCTGCTGGACACGAAAAAAAGAAGCTTGACTCCAAGGTAGAGGAAAGATCAGAAGGCTTTATTTACAATTCATCCAGCCTTTTTATAACATGCTGTGCTAAAAAGGCAAAATCATTGGTCCATAGAATCAACACTTCTCTCTACTGGTTCAGTAACAAAAACAGCACCTGGGAGAGAGTTTGTTATGAGAACCCAGAGATGTTTTGAAAAGAAAATCATTTTTTACAAGAACTGCCCTTGAATGAAAAAATTCTCCCAAGAATTCTTCCCTTGGGAAGAAAAAATGAGCCACTGACAGGCTGAAAGCCTTACAGAATCAGAAATATCAGGGCCTCAGGAATATCATACACTCCCCTCCTGGTTTATCTGATGAAGATGATCAATTCTCCATCAGCTCTCTGTCCCCTTCTTGGGGAATTTCAAGAATTTCCATCTTGTTTTAAGAGGGTGGAGTGGCCAAGGGTGACCAGAAGCACAGATAGAATTGTTCCTTCTGGGATGAGGACCAGGGTACAGCAGGGTAATGTTCTGAGGGACCTACAGCTCTGGCATCACTCCCTGTTCTGTGCTGAATTACAGGGAGTGGTGTAGATGCTGCTCAGAACAAAAGCAAACCCCACAAAACAGCAGCACTGTTAGGGACTGGAGGGAGGGTATTGTCCAACACCTCTCCCCATGTTAACTTCGTGGATAAACCCAGGACATCCAACCTGTTAGGTGGAAAGAAAATATGAGACTGCAGAGGAAGCATGGGCCTTCCTGAGGCTGGGTCAGCCTGAGAGGACACTGCACTGGTCTGTTCATTGTGCTCTCAGCCACATGTATGGCTAGAGAGTGTGTTGTGTGATCTATCAGATGACAAAATAGGCATGCAGCAGTACCAAGTGTTGGTCCCTGCTTAACCATTCCACAGCTAGAAGGCAGCTCAGTGACTCACTTGGCTGCTGCACAAGAGAGCTATTAGACATTGCTTGCTTTATTTATTTTATTTCATAAGCAGATTTCTGGGGGCATATGAGACTTCAAAAGACCTTTCTTCCTTTTTCTTCCCTGAAAAAGCAGAAAAGTTTCCCTTATGCATATTGCTTTAGGCCCATATTTCAAAATGACACATTGGTACCACAGATTGTAGAGCTGCACACATGGCTCATGATGCATTGCTCCCTATCCACAGAGTTCCTTCACTTTATGATCAAAATAAAACACTTGAAATGTTCTAGTCTGCTGGGTGGGAGTGACAACAAAATGCTGAGGGGGAACCTTTAAGTAGTATCTCTCTGGACTTATTTGTAGCATTGCACTATTTTCCCCACAGCCCATTCCATTTCTCCTCCTCTTTTCTGTCAAAAATTCTGACTGGTACTGACAGAAACGATTATAGCTTATGAGTGATAATATAATCCAGTTTTCTTCAAGGAGAGATGCTATCAGAGAACTTTTTTTAAAAAATATACTGGTAGAAAAGAGCCATCTTTCTTCGTAGAATAACAGTTATTAATCTCTTACTAGTACATTTTCATATCATTTTGGACATTTATTTCCATGCTGTGATATTATAAAACTAGGCATTTGTGTCAGTTTTGATGCAGTGCAACATGCTGGAACATGAAAAGCCGTAATTACCACCGTGGTCATTTGAATTGCTAACCAGATCCTGACATTTTCAAATTGGACCAATTCCTTACTGATCCAGAAGTAAGGCTGGGTGCAACATGAGCTGCATTTCAATCAGGGAACTCAACATTTTAAAAGAAAAAGCATTAAAACATTGCTAAAATGAAGTAGTTTGATGGTTTTCTATTGCCTCTTCTAGACTGTTTTGTTTGTAAGTATTTTGTGATAAAATTTTAGTCTCTGTTAATTTTGAAGCATTTGAGATGTTTAAGAACAACTCTTTAAGGAAGTTTTTCTGCAACCTTTAACTTTTTCCAGTGGATACACTTATAGCAACCTGTTCTGAGGTTTGTGTGTGGATGTCCTGTGTACCCTTACAGGTGTGAGCCCTCAGTTCTCCTGAGGGTTTGGGACATGGCCTTTGTTCATTTGGGTTTGTTGCAGTTCAAGCTTAATAACTGAGTTTCCATGGTGTCTGGAGAGCTCAGTTTTAGCTAGTGGATACACTTGTCCATGCTGCTGCTGGCTGCTGGTGCTCTGCTGGCTGGTGTTGTCTGGAGGAGTTATTTTGTTAGAGCCCTGCCTGTGCATGGGCTGGGATAAGGGAATGTGACAGAACAGAGCCACAGCAAGAGAAGCGTTGAAGTGATCAACAGCCCTTCCAATGAAGGGTGTGACACCCTGTGGCAGCATCAACTTTACCTTTCAAAGAGTGATTCAGAGGTGCTCAGCATCCCAAACCAGTAAAGTAAAATATATATCTTTATTTTTTTCAAAAGAAGATGTCGGGGTCCGCTGCTGGCAGAACCCCGAGATTTATGATGAAAAGTCTTTTTTCCCAAGCCCCACATCAGAAGAAAGGTCAGGAGTCTGTCAGCTGCTGCTTCCCTTGTTGTTTATTTTCTGTTATCTTTTACATTCTTTTCTCTGCCCTGCCGAGGTCTTCACTGCAGCTGTGACAGACACTGACTCTGCCTCCCCTGAGGAGGTGCTTATCTTTTATACTACATACTACGTTTTCTATATTTACAATTACATACCAATACCTATCACCAATGTTAGACAGTCAAATTTATTCTAAACCAATCCAAAAGTGCCACCACCCAGGCAGGAGATGGAGAACAAGAAGGACAAGGAAACGCCCAAGTCCCTCCATCTTGTCCCCTCATGCCTTTATCTTAAAATCTTAAAATTCTGCATTTGCACCCCGTGAGACTTAAAAACTATATATTAAACTTTTGTCACTTGTAATTCTTCATATAGAGCTGGTAATTTTTCCCATGGACTAAGATCAAAGCCACTCTCATTGTTGGCCTCATGCCAGGGTCCCTGAGCCCCTTGCTGAGCTCTTGGATCACCCAGGGCACCCAGAGGGATGTTCTGGGTTCCGACAGAAGACTTCTGCTTTTAGCCTGTTGGACCTGGGTGATGTAGCATAAATAGGTAAAAGGTATCTTTTAGACTTGAGGTTGGAGAAAACCATACAGTAATCGTCTTACAAGTGTGAGGAGGAAGAATGAGAAGAAAGAATATTTACTCTATTGTACAGGGCAGGAGTGGAAGCTGTAAAAATATTTTCCACTTCAATTCAGTAACTATGGAAAATACTAGACTAGATGAGGAAAGAAAGCAGGAAATGAAATGTGTTTGAATTAGTGGGAAATACTTTTATATGATTGCCTCTTATTTTCTTTTTATTTGCTTACAGAATTTTGTAGCTGGAAACCTGAAGAGTTTGAGTTTTATTTCTGCCCTTCTCTTTTTTTTCTTTAAGAAGTGCCAGAGTTTTTTCCCCCAGAGAAATGGTGAATTCTTGGCTTAATCTGGGGAGGTCTGTTGTTCTTTTTCTCTTGTGGACAAAATTATAATTTTCCTTAAGCTGTGGGTCTGCTTATTGAAACAAGGAGAGAAAGAAAGATGACAGAAACCAGCTGCAGGCTTCTTTTAAAGATCAGACTTCAACCTTTCATATATAGGGATTTCACCTTTCCTGCAAGAAAATATCAGATTTGCATATATGTCATAATGTTTTTGTGTATTGAGCTATGAAACTGTAGCTTTAGACAAATGAAGCTAAAACCTGCCTTAAAACAACAGTTGTTTTCTCTATGACTGTTTTTGCTTCTTAGAAGATTGAGAGAAGTGCTTTAATCTATTTCTGTGAAAGCATTTGGAATACATAATTTATATATTCCTAGCATGCAGTGTAGTAGTTGTTGGAATATTGCTGTCAAAGCTCCCATTCCCAGTTTAAGCCCCTCTCTCCTCAAAGTGGATTTTTAGGTGTGTTTGCACGTCATGTGAGTTTTGGAGTGACTAAGGCAGTGGTGATGATGTTGAAGGGTGTGCTCTTTAATGTAGTCTTTTAGGAGGTAAAGTTATCTTGAGAACACAGATAATTTGGACATATTTTGCTTTGCTCTTAAGTTGGTTGGCAGTGAATAATTTTCATACAACAGATGTGTTTGATTATGGCAACCTGGGGAATGAAATGACTTCTGATGCTAAAACTAGTGGATTCAATATGATGCTGTGCTGTGCTGTTATTTCTACTGCAGAGATGTCTAGACACCTCAGCCAGGGAGCCAGGCTCCCAGGTACTGAGCACTGTGTACCTGGGTAATAAAAAGCCTCTTCTGGACTCTAACAGCTTTAAAAATACACTTGAAAAGCATTTTGGTCATTCCAAAATGGAAAAAAAAAATTATTCTGGTTGTGAAACTCTTATGTGAGGAAAGATAAGGAAAATTTCTGTTTGACTTGTTATCTCTCTGGGTTTGCTCCTTCTGGCACATCTCCAGCCTGCACAGCCCAATGTGGATCCCTGCAGTCACCCATGAGCCTGTTCCATTGGTGACTGTGTGTGTAGGGCACTGAAATATGTATATGATGCAGAGTTCAGAGGCCTTCGTTTTATAATGGGATGTCCCTGGCCTGCTAACTTGACCTTTCACCACTGTTCTCTGTGTGGCATGGGATTTGTTTGTTATACAGAAAAACATATGCCAATTAATAGCTAATAGTGCCTGTGTTTGGATCTATGAAGTCTGCAGTCCAGGATATGAAGTAATGAATAAACTTGTTGTCATCAGTCCTTGTGGCTTCCAGCATTTTATCTGAGCCAAGTCAGCTGCTTCTGCAAATGCTTTCCTGGGCATGGCCCACTCCCACGTGAGCTGCTGCTCTCCTGAATCAGCATTGTGCTGTTCTGACTGGAGCACAAATAGCAAGTTTCCTGAGGGCATTGCTGCAGATGGGGTTCTTACTGAGAGAAACAGCCTCTGTGTGTGTGTATGTGTGCAATGTATCATTAAATGGGAGTCCCAGTTCTGTGGCATTTTAGTAATGCACTAGAGAATATTGCCATAGATTTTAAGTTAAACGTGATAGAATATTGGATGATTCTGACCAAACCTGGAGAAGAGACAAATCCTTGTGGCTGGAGCAATGGTCACTGCCATCCATCACTTCTTCCCTCCTCTGCCTGACAGGTGACAAGGTGAACATGTTCTCATCCCCTCAGGGGCACTCCGCCCCTTGTCATCTCTCCATCAAGCAGCAGTGTCACCTGCAGTGACAGTACTGACATGAGTAAGTGGCTTGCAGGGATACAAGGAGGCATCACACTGAACAAAATTTGTCAGCTTTAATTAGCGGTGTTGAATGATGTCTTTGAAAGCCTGTAGGTATAAACACATAAATAAGCTGGTAGAATTAAAAACAGATGTTAGAATTTAACTCTCTTAATAATAAAATCCCTCATGTCCTTTCCATTAAAAAAAATCTGATTGTCAGTTAATGCCCAATTCTATTTATACATTTCTCATTAACATGAAGATTGAGCATAATATATTCAGGAAGATAACCTGCTTTTTATTTGAATGGGGGTGGCTGTTGGTATTCATCACATTTTTTTCTATTCCCTTGTTCCTAGCCTTTCATCCGGACAGAAAGGACTTGACTTAAAAACTGGCCAGGCCACATCTCAAATTCCATAAATTCTTGATCCTTCAGAAGAAGGTAAAGAAATTTCTCTACTAAAATCCTAGGAAAATGTAATCCAGAGTACTAGAATATACTGAAAAATTTTAATGTGAAACTTGTTCAATGTAATAGAGAGATGTTTTGAAATGAGAAACCCCTCCCAGACGTGCTGTTTTCAGAGTCCCTGTGCTTTCCAAAGCAAGCTGGTAATCATGACCATATGGAACTGGAAACTGGAGCAGGTCCAGTACTCATCTGAACAGCAGGATTGCACAGCCTCTGACCATGGCTGTGGCATGGGATGCAGCAGCACAGGCTGTGCCAGCTGTATGCCAGCTTATTTAAAAAAGGGGGAGGAAGTGAGAAGAAAAAACATCATGGCACCCCTAGCCCTTGGGTGACTAATATCCACTTTGATTTATTTTGGAATTTTTTTATTGGCAAATGCCCCTTGAAATGCAACTTGAAAATGATCAAGGCCAGGCAGGACAGGGCTTGGAGAAACCTGTTCTAGTGGAAGGTGTCCCTAACCATGACAGAGGGGTGGAGGTAGATCATCTTTATGATCACTTCCACACCAAACCCTTCTGGGATTCTGTGAATGCTTTGTATTGCTGTAAGACTACAGAGCACGAGCAAATTTAGGCTTTAATTTATCTCCAGAGTCTGGATTTGGGCTGGAGGTGCACACTGTTGGAAAGAGGATTATGGAGATGAACACAATCCTGGAGCAAAAGGCTTATTCAGTAAACCCAGTCTGGAGATGTGCAGTGCTTCCTGATTGAGGAGATCCTTGTGCTTTCTAGTCTGTTAATCCAATCAAATACTGAATTTGGCTAGGCTGCCCTGTTGTGACAGGGAAGTAGCTGAGAGAAACAGGCTCTGCTCATTGCAGGGATCCTCTTGAGCTGCAAAGGTGGCCAGAGTGGGATTCTCATCTTGCACAGCAACTTTCCTGTGCACTCCTTGGCTGCACTGTATTCCTCTGTGCTTAATACTGAGATTTGAAACACCAAATACAGTCTGGCACGTGGCTTCTGAAGCAGAATAAGCATGTTCCAGTGGCAGGAACAGAGCTCTGAGCACAGCTTTCCTCACCAGCCTTCTTAAGGGGTTCCTATTTTTGGGAACATTTTGAAGATAAGTCTACCTACTGGTACATACTGGGAGAGAGAATCATTCTCTGATCTAACTGCTATTGCTATTTGAAAGCAGTATATTTTTCTAGATGACATATATTTTTCTGGATGTCAGACTTCCCTATTGGAGCTTACTGGCACCTGAGAACCAAGCAGTGAGCATAGATGTACTTCTCAGTGACTAATTGGAATGTTGTCTTTCAACTATTAGTCATTGTTTTTCCTGCAGGCTAGACCTGTACATATGTCATGAGTGGCAAATGCTCCAATAAATTATGAATAGGCATGCAAATGTTTAAACCTGTGTGTTTGAATGAGAGGCAACACTGGAAAAATAAGAGAAATTCTTAATCTACTCTGACTTTCACAATATGACAGACTGTCAAGGTTAAAAGGATCTTCATAGATTTTTATTTGCTTTTATATTATTGGCTTGATGTAAAATGTAGGTGGGAAAACAGAATAGAATCATGGCAGGATGTCAAGTTATTATGACTTAATTGGTTCTGGAGAATACACAACTGAACTCTGTATAGCACTCTGATGTAAAAATAAAGTACATTTTAAGAGATTGTTAAATATGCAGTATGAGGGCATATCTTCCATTTTTATGTGTTTGGCTTTTTGATGCTCATTGCTTGACAAGACATGATTAGGATCTAAAACATAAATATGATGCTGCTATAAAACATTGCTCCTGTTTCTAAACATTTTACTGAAATCTATCCTGCTGTAAACAGAATGGGCAGTTGTAACTGAAATCAATAGCACTTTTTTTTCTGTTCCAAAGCACTGATATGGTAAAAATAAACATCTTCACTATAGATTTCCTCTCAGAGTATGAGAGAAGTTGTTGGTTATGGAAGATGTCTATTTATGAAAGAGTCCCACCTTTGTATGAAAATTACCTTTTGACCCTTTCTCTCAGGTTCATGTGCATGTAAGTCTTTAAGAATGAGTCTTGTAAAAGGAGAAAGACTTTTTGGGGACCTGAGAGAGGTGGTAAACCAAGATCTGCATCACCGGGGTTTGAGCAGGGGTACGGGAGCAGCCCCACCTCTGCAGGTGGTTGTATTCAGTTTGATAACTGCTTTTGGAAGATGATTTTCACAGTTGAAGATTTTTCTGCTTTAAAAGATAACAACCACTATCACAACCCCAAAACAGTCCCAAAAATCCCCCAGGGAAATACAGGTGCTGGTAACCAATATGGCCATGGTTCTACTCCTAAAATGGCTTCTGCTGCCACCTTGTTATAACTGGCCTGTGTTTTCAGGGCCATGGAATCTGAAACCTGTTGTATTGAAACTAAAAATCTGGTATGAAATTTTACTACCAAGATAGTTAACCCTCTAGACAAGGGGGATCCCTCTTTGAGGAGTTTAAATTATTTCATTTCTAAAAGAAATAGTAATATTCAACCAAAAGTGGTGCTTCTGTTGCAGGAATACACTGCTGAAGTTATGTCATGCTGTAGGGGATAAGACTCATGGTTCTCTGTGTTTGTTTAATTTTTTTAAAAATTTTTTAAGGACTGGAGGGTGGAATCTCTGCTTTTCTTTCCTTGGAGGCCTTTCACCTTCACCTGCCAATAGCAGACTCATTCTCTCCAGATAAGGCAGTGCAACTTTCCTTTTCTGTTATGAGCACTTTCTGTTAAACAATTGTATTTTTCATTGAAAAGACTCTGATAGCTTAACATTTTCCCCTGATATTATTCAGAACTTGGATAAAGATTGGCCATGATATCACTTACTGTCTGTTTTCTTGGTAGGACCTTAACTAAAATGTTACAAGCTGTCATTTGGTAAAGAGGAATTCACAGTGGGACTGGGGAAAAGGACTAGAGGAGTGACATGAGGAATGAAAAGCTTGTAACAAAATGTGAGACAAAATGTGCTAGCTCAGGTGTCTGGTCTGTGGCATTTCCTTGTGCTCTGTATGCTTACTTTTAGATAAATTGGTTTCTCTCTTGCCAGTCTAGTCTCTCAGCAGAGTACATATTTCTCAAAAATAAATATTTGTGTTTAAGTGTGAGGTGTATCCTAGAGTGATAAATACACTGCTACCTCTGGAAAAGCAGGAAAGGCCAGAAAAGTCTGCCTGAATCAGGTTTTCCACACTGGTGTCTCCTCCACACCACACTTTCTGGCCATACTGGTGAAAAATTATTCTTGTGAAATGCAAAGCATTAGAAATAATCCTTACTGGATTGTTTATGGCTGATGATGTTGAAAGCTTTATTATATTTCCCTGCAGTTGGTACTGCAGGGAATTTTGCTGCCAGCAAAATTCTGCCAGCTTGTTCTTTGTGTTTGTGTGTTTCTTATTCATTTTAAATGAGTTTAATACCATGGAATGCAAAGAGCAGGGTTGGGACATCAGATTAAAAGAAAATAGTCATGAGAGGGGGAAAAAAGAAAAAGACTGTATTCAGTAGAATCTAAAATTCTGAGATTTTTTTTCCTAGTTTTGGCTTTTAATAGTTGGTGAATTCTTTTGTCTATTCCTGTAACATTCTCTAGGGTTTCTTGTTGAGTTTATTTAATATCAATAGTTTCAAAATCAACAAGGAATGAGGAAAAAAACCCAATCCCCAAGCTTGTGCCTCCTTGTCAGAGCAAGCTCTGCTACACATGTGCTTGCTGAAACTTGAGCAGGCTCTTGTTCATTCCCTGAGCTGGAACCTGATCTGTGTCCATTTATGTGAAAGTCTTGCCGTGAGTTCACTGGGCTTTACTTCATGCTCTCTTTCTGTAGCAGAGCTTTATCAGTCAGTTTGAATCCTTGTGGGATTTCTTTTAAAGACTTCAGCTAGCTCATCCATTTGCTTGTGTTTAGAAATCCAGCTGTGTCAATTCCTTAAATCTTCAGTCCATATTTTGGCAAATACACACATCTCTGCAGTTAACATCACATGGACACAACTGCTTTGCTCTAACAAAGCTGGCCAGAAGGTCTACACTATCAGTGAGATAGAAAATACTGCTTAACATAGAGAAATTAGAATCTCCCTGAGATTTTATTACCTCAGTCTTGGAAAAAATTAGCTTGTCTATGTGGCTTTTAAGACTTGCAGCAAATTTAACACTAGTAATGATGGAAGACAAAGTGTGTTTGAATTTTAGTTTTTATTCAGAGAATTTCTACTCCACGGGCAGAAGAACAGGCTCACATCTTTCAGTGTTGCAAACCACCTGGTGCTTTGTAGTTTGATTCTTTGCCTCCCTTTGTAGATAGTATTCTCCTTGGGAAAAACTAGACAGAATACCATCCAGTCTGGTACTTCCAGTAGAAATACTCAGAAGACCTTCTCCTAAACACAAGTTTGTATAAATTGTCAAAAACTACTAAATAAAAATATCTGTTTCATGCAAAAATACGTGCTGTTTGCACCAAGGAGGGTAAGATGATTACTTTCTCTAGGCTGTGGGAGAACACTAACATATGCCATCCTTACATCCACTTGGATTGATGAATACCAGATGGAAGTCATGCAGAATGTTTTCTGTAGTATGCAAAAGTATTGCTGGCAGCTTTTTGGTTTTTGATATAGCAAAAAACAGTTGTCCTTGCTTTACTGAGTTGAGATAAATGCCTCCAGACTCCAAATCTGTCTAGGAGAACCATTAGAACTCTGAAAGTTTTCGGTGATCCTTCATTTATTGTTGAAGTATCGAGACTTTGGCTATCACTGAATACAGATTCTTGGTACAGACAGTCTTCTCCTAGTAGCTTTTAGTGCAGATGACTGGCTTTTTTCACATCTTTATTTTTCTTTCATTTGTATTTAAATCTTAGATGTTCATCTGGTTTTCCTCCGATAGCCAAAGATAAATGTTGAAATGGTAACTAAATAGCCTTTCACGAATAAATAACACTTGACTGCTGAATTTCTTTTTTCTGTTTCTTTTCCCCAGCACTTTGTCCATCTTGTCCTTTTGGGTCTTGCAGGTGCATTTGATTTGCATCAGTGGAGTCATCAATTGTGACCTAAAACAATGAACTGTGCAGAGCCAGCAGAATCATCTTGTGTGCATGCTCCTGATTTTGCTTTTCATACTGTGCTCACTTACTGACTGTGCTTTGATTAGAGTAGCAGTAACAAATCTGGAGGTACTATAGACTGGTGGTCTATTGAAGTACCCCCACATGGAGCTGTTTTGTCACTGCTTGTGCTGGTATTCTTCCTCAGTGGTTTGTTCTCAAGGGGTTTAACTGGCTGTTATTTTGTGACTCCTGGTTTTTAAGCAGATGGTTAGCAGTGATTTCTCTTTCGTTACCTTAGCCTGGGATCTGGGCCTGGTTTGGGAGTGATATTCATGTGGCTGTTGTTTGTTTTCACCAGCCTCACTTGTGACTGCTTGACATAATTCAGTTAAGACCAGTTTGACATAATTTCAGGTGAGACAAGAAATAAATCATGGAAATTCATACTGAAAACCTGTCTGATAGACCAGCTGCTGTGGCCTGCTTATGCAAGGGTTCAAAGTAGACTGTGAACCATGTGGTGGTTTAAGGAAAAACAGTTCTGTAGTCCATTTCCTTTGGGAAAAAGGACTGAGATTATTAATGGCCACAAAGACTAACTCTGTCTGGGGAACTGCAAATTGCTGAGAGCAGCCCAGTCTCCCAAGGCAGGGGAATGTGTATTACCTCCCAGAGTCACCAAATCCAGACAGTCCTCTGCCATGGAAGAGCTGAGCTGCTGCTGACAAAGGAGACTACACAAAAGCAGAGTGGCCAAGTCAAGGAAAGGGTAGAAGAAGTTTGTTTTAACATGTTTGAGAAACATCATGAAATTACTTTCCCCCAGGGTGCCCAGAGGAATAGGATAAGAATTTAGGATAATAACTGTAGCTGGTTGTGTAATAGTATTTTTTTTCATGTTGGAAAATGCTGGCTTCTCAAAACAAGAAAACTATTTTCTTGAAACATATTTTCTTTTTTAAAACTTTCAAGGAGAGTTCCTAGTATGAGTCTTCTGAACATGAGAGAGATGCACCCCTGTAAGAGGCCTGATATTCCAAAACACCCCAAACAATTAGAAACACTTCCAACAATGGACATCTGTGTGATCCTGGCAGGTAAATATGAATGGTTAGCTACCATCATGTCATGACATAGTGTTGACAGTGTAGATAGTGTTTTCTTCAGTAGCTTGTGAGTGTCCCATTGCCTGGTTGTTAGAACTCTCATCCAAGATGGAAGATGAACTTCAAGTCTTTGCTTTGCTTTGCTTTGCTTCATGAAATGGTTCTAAAATCCAGCTGGAGGCAACAGCTGGATCAACACAGAGACTGCAGTGCCTGCAGTGACTGACAAATTTACTCTGTGTGGCATGTCCTGGCTCCCCAGAACCAGGTAGCTGAGCCACTTCCAAATGTGTCATTAAAGTGCTACATTTTGCAAGGAAATCAATGATGTTTTCTTTAAAAATCGCTTGATAAATGCCCCGTTACAACTTCATTAGCCACTCAAAGCTATGCAGCCCCTGACCATGAGTTCCAGTGCCCTCTGGTTAAGACTCAGCAAGCTGGACCCTGGGCTGAGTTGTGCAGTGATGTAATTCTCACTGCCCTGTGCTGTGCCCTTGTTTTGCAGCAGTTTGGGATAAGGCAAGCAAAGGAAGATTGAACAGCCTTGTATCCTCATCAGGCCTTTAGAGACAGACATGAACTAGGATGATGTGATACTTCAAGTTTGTCTCAGCCAGATATCAAAAGACACATGCATGGTTTGGGTTTGTTGTACTGCAAGCAGCTTTTGGTTGCTTATGGCCTGTTGGGCAGCTGGAAGGCCAGATTGCTTCTAACCTGTGTTTTGTATTAAAATTACTTCCAATCACATTGTCTCTGTAGCAGCAGTAGCATGCAAAACTCAGGTGTTGTCTAATTTAAGTTTCCTTAGGGGGAGTGGTGGGGGGTAACAAGTCACGAGTGTAGAAGACACATAATTTAGTTCATGTGCTTTATTTAGAGAATAGGGGCATCCCAGTGGATTTGTAATGTCTCAGATATTGTGGAGAAGTGACTGATACCCAACAGTTGTGTGAGCTGTGCCTGCTGCACTGAGCTGCTGGTCAGGGTGAGCTCTCTGATGCCAGCATAAAACACAGTGAACCTGGTGTGCACGCATGGTGTGCTAAAGCTGAGCCTGGGAGAGTGGACTGGAGCAATTCCTCTGTGCTCTGTTACTGCAGGAGGAGAAATTCCCCTAGCTGTCTGTCTCATGACACAGATGTCCACAGTGTGTGCCTGAATGGGGAAGAGGAGAGGGAGCGCTGAGGATCAAGCAGTAGAAGTTGTAAGAAGAAAGCTGTTTCATGCCACTCACGGCCATAGGATTGCAGGGGCTTTGTAATTTGATTTCCCAATGTTTGTTTTCAGTGCTCTTTTTTGGGGAGACCTCTATTCTGCTGTTCTCCACTGGCAGGTTTATAGGGTGCCTCAGAGAATGAGGAAGTAGATGGAGTCATCACATCCTACTTGACTGCAAGGGAGGCAGACATAAACCTTCAACAGTAGGAATATCTCCCTGCCTTAACAGTTAAGAAAGATCTTAAATTAATAGTACAGGTAATGTGCAGTAAAGCAGCCATCAATCTTCCTTTTCAATAGACTTTTTAGCTTGTAAAAAAACTGAATTTGAGTTATAGCTGGATTTATGCTTATCTTTCTCACTGTACTAGCAAAGCAGGTCAGGGATTTATTTGTATTTTTCTGGATGAGGGATTTTTCCAGAACTCACTTGAAGTCCTAGTGCTTTTGAAAATCCCTTTCTGTGAGATTTAGGGGAAAGGGAGAATTAATGGAACTGATACTAGAAAGATGGGGAAAAGCATTTCTCAGAAGTATTTTTACCTTTTTACCGCAACAATAGCGCGAAAAAGGTAAAAATACTTCTGAGAAAATTATTTTATTTTCATTCTAAACGTAAGTACAGGAAGTGTGTGATGACGCCAAGGCTGTGGCGCTGCCGGAGGGGCAGAATGCCGTGCTGGGTGGGGTGTGTGCGGGGCAGGGATGCGGGGGATGGCGCTCCGGCTGCACCCGCTGCTCCCGCCGCTTCCCGACCCGGCTGCTCCAGCGCCTTCCCTGGAGCCACGTCCATCAGCAGCATCGGCCCCGCAGCGATCTGTCCCTTGCGACTCCTGGCCAAGACTTGCAGCGACGGGCAGAGAAACCTGATCCCTGCTGCACGGGGTGAGACTCAGGGCGAAGAATAGCTGCCACTGCAGCATCAGTTCTTAGGGGGCATTTGGGACACACAACCTTTTCAGTGCTCTACGCTGCTGGGCTGTGCACACACAGTCTGCTCCAGTGCATGGAGAGGGAAAGCGTCCTCTGAAATTGTTTGTTACTCTTCCTTTTGCTTTGCAAGCCTCAGTGTGTTATATCCAAGTCACATTATTACCACAGGGGCAATTAACTGCCAGGAGGTGGTCATGGTACAGTGATGGGATGTAGCACATGCTGTCAAAGAGCACGAGTAGAAGCATTAAAAATATACGTGGTACCTTTTCTTTGGAGCATCATGGTGCACGGCAGTTCCTACTTGATAATCAAAACAATTAGAAACACCAACCTCCTGGTCTTTGTTCAGCAGGACCACTTAGCATTTATTCCTAAGATCCTGAGTGAAGATGTTAGGGCAGCTTAGCAAGCAACCCCTCAGCCAGACTTCAGCAATGGACATCTGTGTGATCCTGGTTGGTAAATATGAATGGTGTAGCTACCATCATATGCCATGACATTGTAGTGGCAGTGTTTTCTGCAGTATCTTGTAAATCCTGCAATGGCATGCAGTAATTGTCATCATACTGCTTTGAGCAGAGCAGTGTGAAGAGCTGCAGAAGCAGAGCAAAGTCTTAAATGATTGGTTTCACTTGATAAATACAGGCAGGAGAGGCCCAGTGACGTGAGTTTTTAACCATGTTCCTTTTTCTAGGTGTGATTCTTAAGGACAGAGCAATGATAGATGGATTTAGGTAATTAAGGATATTGCAGACTCCGTGTACTTGGGTAACTCAGTGGTAACTTAAATTTTCCAGCTCAGCTATTTGCATCCCTACTGAATTCCTTTAACTGTGTTTAGGGGTTAATCTGTCAGTGCTTGTTTAGAGTATCTCCACCATAGTTGACTCTGAAGGCTCAAGTAGCACTCAGGTTTTAAGAAGGTTGTAGTTTAGCTGTTGCAGAATGAGTTTCTTTCCCTTATTTGATTTGTAGTGGCACTGTAACACCAGTTAAGTATGTCATCAGATTGTCTTGTCCAGATTGGTTTTCTTTCCTAGGTGAAAGGCTGACACAAGGGCTGATGTTTGAATGCTCTTGGTTTACCCCAGCTAAGGGGTAACCTTGCTGTCAACAGTGCACATGTTACCAGTGGCGGTGAGTTCAGGGCTTGGACAAAAGGCATTTCCTTCAGGTAGGTTTTCCTCAGTTACAGTAGAGCTGTGTGAAATTTTGGGTGTGCTGTGGTAACAAAGAAGCATCACGTGCAGTTTGCTCTGGTTTTCTTTCTAACTGGTGAAGTCTATCATCCTTTTGCTTTCTTTCACTTTGATTTAGGACTTCCACTGTTTTGGTCATATGGCGTCTTGAAAACATATAAGCTAGGATGGCACCGAGAGGGCACACATCTGTCAGCTGTTACAGGCAACAAGACTTGTTGGGGACAGATCCAGGAAAAGCTGAAGGAACTTTATATTGGGGTGGGAAAGGAGAGGGTGCAGGTGGAGTTCTGCTTTCACCTGTGTACTGAGGTCACAGGTACATTTAGTGATGCAGCTACTTGCAAATTGTTTACAAATGATTGCTTCTGTTCCTGACATGATACACATTTTCAGACAACTGAAACTTTAAAGACACTTATTAAATAAACCTTTAATTCTCTTTTTCTGACTCCCATGGGTTATGCTCTTCCTCTTTTCAGAGCTTTCTAGCATCATTGTGTATCCAAGCTATGAAAATGTAAGAATTATTATAATAGATATCTATAACTGTTATGATAGAAGACAAGTTTATTTTAGTTTTGATAAGCATCTGAAGATGTGGATGCTTAGTTATTCAGATTTACAGGATATTGGTTGTTTTGATACTGAAATTAAATCCTCACAGAACTGCAATTTTTTTTTTGCCAGATGTTCCTGTGTTTCCCTCTTGCCAGGCTACAGAGAGCAAGACATGAGCCATATTTCTCCCTTCTGCTGCCCTAGTCCTAAACAGGATATGGAAGTGAAAACTGGAAATTCAAAGTGAATGGAGAAAAAAGAATTAGATATTACTCAAAAGTCAAAGATCATGTAGAAGATTCTAAAAACATAGATACAAAAATACACTTATTGGGCTTTTAAAAGTTTGAGAATGATTTGTTCTACTTAATTCATGTGGTAGGTACAACTTTCAGAAAAGTCACTTTTTGAATTGCCACAAGAATGCACTCCAATGGCTTAATTTTGCAAAATAAGAGAATAAGAATTAACATGCTGAAGCTCACAGAAAGTGTGTGATGTCATCAAATCACACATGCCAAAGTCAGCTTTCAGCATCATCCATAGAGTGTCACTGGAATGCAGGCAGTGGGATGGCAAAAATGAGCAGGTAATGCCATGACTCCACTGTAGAACTACAGAGAAAATTGTCCCGTTCCATCCAGCTGGGTGTGCCTCAGTCACCCCCTGAGCTGGGACACAGAGCCAGGACTGTGTGGGGAGTGGGCAGCTGGAGTGGGCAGCAGTGACCCCTGTGCCCAGGGTCAGAGCTGACCAGAGCAGTGACCCCTGTGCCCAGGGTCAGAGCTGCCCAGGGCAATGACCCCTGTGCCCAGAGTCAGAGCTGACCAGAGCAGTGACCCCTGTGCCCAGGGTCAGAGCTGCCCAGGGCAGTGACCCCTGTGCTCAGTGTCAGAGGTGCCCAGAGCAGTGATCCCCTGTGCCCAGGGTCATTGCTGACCAGGGCAGTGATCCCGTGTGCCCAGGGTCATTGCTGACCAGAGCAGTGACCCCTGTGCCCAGGGTCAGATTTGACCAGGGCAGTGACCCCTGTGCCCAGGGTCAGATTTGACCAGGGCAGTGACCCCCTGTGCCCATTGTCAGAGCTGCCCAGGGCAGTGACCCCCTGTGCCCAGGG
>VYXD01007586.1:37302-50763 GCA_013397195.1 Hylia prasina
GCAGTGACCCCCTGTGCCCAGAGTCAGAGCTGACCAGAGCAGTGACCCCCTGTGCCCAGAGTCAGAGCTGACCAGAGCAGTGAGCCCTGTGCCCAGTGTCAGAGTTGACCAGAGCAGTGACCCCTGTGCCCAGGGTCAGATTTGACCAGAGCAGTGAGCCCTGTGCCCAGTGTCAGAGTTGACCAGAGCAGTGATCCCCTGTGCCCATTGTCAGAGCTGCCCAAGGCAGTGACCCCCTGTGCCCAGGGTCAGAGCTGCCCAGAGCAGTGACCCCTGTGCCCAGGGTCAGTGCCCATGTGGCACATAGGTGAGTAGATGAATGTGAGCTGTTCTGCTCCCGCCTGGCAGCCATTGATGCTCTTGGAAATGCAGGCGCAGGTTTGAAGAGGGACCTTGCAGGCTCACCTGCTCATCTTGCTGGCCTCCACACTGCCACAGCCATGCTCTTCTGAGAGTTGGAAAACCTTTGCTGCTGTTTCCTTCCTTTCCTTCCTTTCCTTCATTTTCTCCTTTTTTCCTGGTTGTTGCCATGGCTGTTGGTCCTTAAGAAATGACTTTATTTCTCTGCAGGTTGGGTTATTCCACAAAATGTGGGTAAGTGTGCTGTCTTTGTAAAGTAGTTTGGGTGCTAGAACCTGCAGGGTGCTGAACCACAGCCGGTGCTGCAGCTTTGTGCTTGGTGTGTTCTTGACTCAAATCTTATAGGCAGGATTTTCCCATGACAGTTTGAATCACAGTAAGTAAGAGGGGAAGTGGCAACTTGTGACTTCTACGTAAAACATTTTCTCAGAACTAATTAAAACTTTGAGAACTTAAATGAATCAGGGCTGTGTAACTAACAGCTTATGTTAAAGGCTTTGAACAAATATCCACAATGCATCAGTAAACATGCAAATTACTTTTTCATGTTGGGATGTGTCTCACTGCAATGCTGTGCATTGATAAAAGGTTTCTCTGTGACTGTACTTTCCATACTTTGAAGTTTATTGAGTTTTCTAACCTCTGTTTCAGACCTTTTAAGATATGGAGAAACAGTCTTTAAAATGGCTTACCAAGCAAAATTTGCTGTGCTGCAGTAATAACTAGCAGTTAACAAAGTGTCTAAATTAAGGACTGAAACAAAAGGGAGACTGGTTACTGTTCAATCATGCCTGTTCACTTTAGTAATCTCCTTTACAGGGGATTATTGCAGCAATAAAGTATTTTGCCATGGTTATGAAGACAGTTGTAGAGGAGATTCATGACTCGCAAGATTTTGTTAGGTACAGTTCACTCCTGGATTCTTTAACTGATGCTGTAAGTTAAACCTTGGAGGGGTGTGGATCAAATCCAGAAATTAAGATAATGAGAAGCATGGGATTCTTTTTCAGTTAGTTTTTTTGTAAGCAATAACCCCCTCTTGCTTGAGCTGTTTCTAACACTCTCATGCCTTTTGGATCACTTCTTACCTTCTGTCTGTGCATAATTCTGCATGTGAAGCAATACAGTTCTGCCTTTGACTTGTTGCAAGATGGCTAAAGCTCTGCAACTGCTGCCTGACAGGTGCTGTTGGCAGAGAAATTTTCATTCTCTATCGACTTCTGCAGCTTTTCTAGTATCCATTCGAGTTTGTCACCACTTACCAGTTCTTTAACTTGGTGCTTTTTGGCAGCTGTGTGTGTACGAGCGCAAGTCAAGGATGACACACCTGCTACTGCAAAATCTCTAGCTTCAGCTGGCCACTTTTCCTCAGTGACATTAATGCTGCACATCTTTCTGTGATGGCTGAAATCTTTGTTGGGATTTTCCAACTCAGACTGTCAAAACATTTGGGAGCCACCAGACAACCCACATGTCCTCAGCTGTGAGTGTCACCCTGGTAATGGACTTGGGTGGGCTTTAGTCTTGGCCCTTTCAAAGCCAGCATACCTGAGTGTGAACTTTTGGAAGGTGGTGGCTTGTATAGTGCTGTTAAAGAACAAGCTGATCCTATTGGATTAATTTGTTAGGCAGAACAAACCAGGACATTATTAATCAATGGTACATTATGGGCACTGATCCCTGAGTTGTGTTTTGTGGAGATCAAATCACTTTCCAGGTCAGCATTTCCTGCTTTCTCAGTGTGGTGTTTATGGAGCTGTACTGGAAGCAAATTAAAGAATACCAATACTGTTGCAGGGATAGTGAATGATATTCCAGATGATTTCAGTGATGAACATTTATCACAGCATGGAGTTATATTGGGGCAACTGAGGGAAACAGCAGAAAACTGCAGCATTTTAATGAGGCCAAGAAGGGAGAGGTGGAGTGCAGCAGGAACTTCTCATGCTGCCTTTGCCACAAAGGAATACCCATTGTGCAACAATGCTCTACAAATTAAATGTTCTGCTTTCATGCCTTTCTTATTCTGCAGGCCTTAATTAAAACCCCATTTCCTTTGATTCACGGACTCAAAACTGGGTAATAGTGTTAAACAAACAAACATCTGACTACCAGATTAATTTTGTAATAGTTTAGCGAATAATGACATATCATTAAGGGTGGATAGTGTAATTAAAAGCAAGACTGTGTCAATGGAAGTGGCCATCTTTCTGAGATATTGTGGATTTCAGCTTACTTTTCAAGAAAAATAAAAGAACCTGCATTTTTCATCACAAATCATTTAAATTTTGCAATTATCCCACTACAAAATGTGCATTCATTTCCCAACTACTTGAAAAACAAAAAGTGAATGTGGAATGACCATATTTCTGACTAGTGAGGCAGACGAGCTGAAAAATATTCATATGCTTCAAAAGTTGATCATGAATGAGTTCTTTGTCCAGGCCTGCTTTCAAGAATATAAACAGTATCATACTTAGGATAAGAAGATCAGTGGCTGATGTAAGCTAAATTCAGCTGATTAACCCAGGATGATAGCATTTAACTTCTCAGCTGTTTTCTGAGAGCTTGTTGGCTCTCCATTTGCATGACTAGTGCCAGACATTGTTGCAGCCAATGCTAAAGCAGAGCTGTCAGGGCATGCACAGCCCCTTTGCTGTGTGTGCCAGGCTTTGCAGGTTAAGGTGGTGCACGGGGGTCATTTGCTGGTGGTGTTGGCTTTTTTGCTTCATGGTCCTTGCTTTTTAGCTCTCACAAAGAGGAGTCCTCATTGTCAGTCTCATAATATATTTTTGCTTTGTGAAAAAACCACACCTTCTCCCAAACAGGCCAGAGAACAGGGAAGCCAACTTTGTGACACTTAAGCAGAACACTTTGTACTAAACTACATTTGACACATCCAGCTCTGGGGTCCCCCGCACAGGAAGGGCATTGACATGTTGCAGCAAGTCCAGAGGAAGCCACCAAACTGACTGGAGGGCTGGAGCAGTTCTCCTGTAAGGAAAGGCAGAGACTGTTCAGCCAAGGCTTCAGGATGAGCTAGTTGCAGCCTTCCAGTTACCTGAAGGGTTGGACTGAGATATCAGGAAGAAATTGTTCCCTGTGAGGGTGGTGAGGCCCTGGCACATGTTGCCCAGAGGAGCTGTGGCTGCCCCTGGATCCCTGGCAGTGCCCAAGGCCAGGCTTGGAGCAACCTGGGATAGTGGAAGGTGTGACTTGTAACTATTTAATCTTTAATGTCCCAGATAATTCTGGGATTTTATATTTTGGAAGTTCTTATTTTAGGTTAGGACTTTTGCATTAAAATAAGCAACATGGTGTGCTGGACACTGCATGAGTTGATCATATTCCTGCATCCATCTGTATTAAGTAGCTGAAAGTGAACTTGTGTATAGAAATGGCTTTGGCTTCCTTCTAGGTGTGTGGGAGCTCCATGAGTTGGCTTTTCTACCAGAATAGGAAGTGTTCTTCATTTAAGAGAATTGTCTTAATTGCTGTTTTTTTTTTTCCCCTAACAGATTTTGTACTTAATTTTAATTAATTTAGCTGGTGAGTCCAGATAAAATGAGGCATAGTAGAGCATCTACGCAGAAAAACATTGCTCAAAGGGTGATTGCGTGCTGTAAGAATAACATTGTGTTAGACTCTTCACTTCCTTTTAACTTTTAGCATCAAACTACTGGTTCTTCCCACAGCTTAAAAACCTAATTGGTAACAAAAACTACTTAATCACTTGATGCCAACAACTGAGTGCTGACACAAGTGTTGCAGAGAGCCAAACTTATGAATGAACTTGCCAATGCTGATATTGGTGCTCTGGTTTTTGCAACACCTGGATCATGATTATGAAGGAAACTCCTAGTACGAGTCTGGACCAGACTTCCAGCATGAGATTTAGCAGAAGACTGTCCCTCTGTTCTGCCAGGAGTCATTACACAAATTGAGGCCAGTAGAAGACTACTGGCCTCAATTTTCAGGCCAAATCCAAGTTAAATATATCCTCCTCGTGGAACAGGATGCAGCACACCTTTGATTAGCCTTTGATTTTTTTGCTAGGTGAGGCTGCTCACATCTGTCATGTAGCCTATGCAAAGTGCTATTCCACAAGCAGAACTTCTGTGCTTCAATATATGTATAGACTGTTCAACTTGTCATGATTGTCAGTTCCCAGCTTCTTTCCCTTGCATTACACCGGCCAACTGGAACTCTGATAAAGGAGTTATGTACAGTGATGACAAGAATTGATTTCCAATTTCCTGTAGAATGACTCTATCATTGCTTGTGATTCAGGCAATTTAGTTTATATTACAGTGCTGGCTGGGAGCTATAGATCACCCTGACAGTCATCTAGTCACAGAGCATGCTGATTTTGACAAGATATTGAAAAGGATTTTACAAGATTTTCCTTTGTGATACAACTCAAAGTGTTATTTTCTATCGTTGGATCATGTGTAAAAAGATTTTGTATGAGGTAGAATTGAAGTATTAGTCTCAGTTTGTCTAATTTTCCCTTAATCTTTGTGTTTGAGAGCCTATGAAAAGCTGAGTAGTTTTCTTGTCTTGGATCTGGTGTAGGACATGTAGCATCTGTGTTAGGCCAGACAGAAGTTTCAGGGTCTTTTCTGGAATGGAAGTAGCAGATGCTTGGGGCAAGAGTGTAAGAGAGACAGGTAGGAGTGGTCCATTCCTGGCTGTGCCCTGGGAGATGCTGCCAGCAGTGACCTGGAACCTTGCTGGGTTGGGTGAGCAATGCTATACAGAAATAGAGGCTATCACTACCCTCCTCCAAGTTTGCTTTTGCTAACTGATGATCTGATTTGCTCTGTCAGTGCTGGAAGCTGTAGCACTCTGCACTTTAATAACCTCAGCATCTTTTGACACTGCTGACCTGTGCCTGTTTGTGGATTTGGTGGGAGCCTGGTGTGCTGCTGCAAACACTGCCCTTGCTCACTGCTAACCTGGGCACAAGGCCCTGCCACAGTGAGGAGAGCACTGAGGGGCAGTGAGTTGTTGGAACCCTGGAGGCTGAAAATTTCAGGCTTTCTGTGCTAAAAGGTGCTGACCCTCAGGCAAGCACCACATTTGACTCGAGGCTGTGGAACAGGCTTCCAAAATTGAGTGATACCACTGGGGATGTGGGTGTGTGGTTTGAATAGTGTTGTGTAATCTCACAGGGTGAAAAACTTGGAATTTAAGGTTTTAGTATATAGTAATATATATGGGGCAAGAGGAAGGATTTAGGGTGTTGTCTGAGTGCTTCTTCTTCACCTTCTTCTTTGTTTTGGGTATTTTTTTCTAATTGGGTGAAGAGGTCCATATTGTGTAGAACCTTGGGTGGTCAATTATTGGGTCAAAAGTAAAAATAATATAGGTGTCACCTTGTTATTGGGTAATTAATGCTTAAATAACCTTGGAAAGAGTTAGAAGCACCTCCATTTCCTACCTTGTTGGTTAGAGCTCATAACTCATGGGGCTGTGCTATAGATAAGAATTAATAAACACGAGTCCGAACATGAAAATGAGACTCTCGTGTGTTAATCCCGGCTCTAACACGAAGAAAAGAAGCTAAAAACCTCACAGTGAGTGACTTGGGCTTCTCTGACATTCAGTTATAAAAAGCCAGGAATGGACTTGTGCTGGGAGGGTCTTCCAGTTTCCCAGGCATGGCTGAAGCACCAGATGTGAAGGCAGCAAGCCACGTGCTCCTTAATGGGAATGGAGCTCAGTGGGCTCTGCATGTGCTCCCACAAGACCCACAGACACAGCAGCACCAGTATTTTAATAGTTATCTTCCTTGATCTCAGATGGATATTTTGGGGCATTTTGTGCCTGTTCACACAAAGCAGCCCATTTTGCAGAAGGTGCTCTGCCGAGCAAGTATATTTTCATGAGGTCTAGGGCATTTGTGTTCCTCTTCACTATAATATCTAAATGCTTTGCCCTTCATCCTCACAGATGCATCTCAAATGGGAGATGTTTATATCCTCATGTTGTTGGCAAATGGAAGATAGAGAGCAAGAACTGTAAAGGTAGATAGTCATTAGAAGATGCAGAGAATTCTTCAGAAGCTGAAAAGCTTCTCTCCTTATTTCTTTTTGCATCTTTATTTAGATATCTCAAAGCTTGAAAGGCTTCCTATTTCAGTCAAGCTTTAAGTATTTTTGAGAACTAATTAGGCTGTTAGGAACTCCTTCTTTAATTTCCTGAATCACCAGGTCCCTGGGTTTTCTTTAACTTTCTAAGGACCTGGTGATTCAGGAAATTAAAGAAGGAGTCCTAACACCCTAATTTGCCCCCTTGGTTTAAATGGAACAGATGTAACCATTGCTTGTGAGTTTTATCAAGTTTTTTTTTCTTACAAAATGAACAAAAGGGTAAAATTTGAATTCAGACCTGAAGAACCCTATACAAAATAGGGCACTGGAATGCTTAGCACATAAAAGCCTTAAAAGTATGTGTCAAACACCACTTTCCTCCTTTAAAGTGCCTTCCTTAAATTACACCAATTCTCTTTCTGTCTTTAAATGAAAGTTTAGGTTTAATTTGCTTCAGATTGTCAGGCAGGATGAAAACTGATGAGATCAAGCAGCAATTATTGGATTTTTAATTGGATTGTCAAATTCAGCATTTATAGTAAAATGACAGTTACAGAAGTAAACCATACTCTCCCTCATGTTAAGCTTGGAAACAATTTTTTTCAAAGTATTCTTGAGGGCAAAGATGAAGACCAGGTGGAAGAGGGGTACTGAGTGTTGCTGGTTCTGTGTATTTGTAAAGTATCCATCACCATGGGGTTCAGACACTGACAACAAGCAAAACATTAATTGCATTTGGGTTTTAGAGCTTCCACCTTGTAGAGAAGTCTGCAGTGAGGAGCTCTGGGTGGAAATTCCTTTTGCTATTTTCAGTATCACAGTTTAATTCCATTATAGAAACTGTAGAAGTGCTGCCTGGATTTAGATGAGCTCAGTGGGAACCAGGAAGATTAAGTTCTGCAATAGGATTCGAATTTTTTGTCTCATTTACGACATGTGCCTTGTTGGGGTTATAACAGTTGTAACAGACTTATCCAAGATGATTCTGAGAAGATTTAATGGCAGTTTCCCAAGGAAACCTAACTCCTTTATAGAGGTGGATTGAGTTAATCCATGCAAAGATGGGAAAAAGAACTTTGAAAAGTGGTGATAAGTGTTTGGAGGAATTATGAGTGCCCAAGTATTAGAAGTATGTTTAATAATGCTGGAGAAAAATAGAAGTTGTTCTCTTTAGGCTGTTTCCCTGAGAATGGATAATTTATTTTTGTCTGAAATCAGTGTTTCATGAAGTTTTCACTTGGAAGTCTTCTGATCAGGCAAGTAAATTTCCTTTTTCTGTTACACTGTTAGCACACTGGTAGTTTGATGAAAAGTGATAGTATGGCTTTTAGTATTTCTCAGTATTTCTAGGATTCTCAGCCTTTATTAATTTCAAAGCATTTGTTTGGATAGTAATTAAAAAGTATTTAAGTATAGGTTTCTGCTTTTGGAAGTAGTGATTATGCAGTGCAAATTGTGTCCTTTATTTATGGAATGGCCTTTGAAGTGACAAGAGCTATGTGTTGTCCCATTGTTTTGAAAACCTGGGGAAATTTTTTATGTTATTATGGTATTTTAAAGTCTGGGAAATTTAGAATGTAGGTTTCTGGAACTCTGTATTTGTCCAAGTCTACAATAAAAACAAATTTGACTTTTAGCTCACTTCCTATTGCAGAATAATCCATATTTGACAACTTATTCTGGAAGTAAGTGGACCAAAAAAACCCCAAACCAACCAAATCTGAAAGGGCTGCCTGCCCCTACAGAAGTAAACCCACATGTACCCCTTGGTTATACGTGTGGAAGAGCTCAGGGGACAGTGGTACTTACACAATAATTAGTGTATCACAACATACTTCTTTTTCTATGTAATGCAATGGCATTTCCCCCCCGCCTTAGTAATTAATTAATATTTGGAAAATATTTAAGAAATGTAAAGCTGCCAGTAAGAGGTAAATGCTATTAATTGTAATTACCAAGTAGATTATTTTTTAGCTTTCACATGGTTCTGTTCCCTCTGGTTAAACAACAAGGGATGTTTCTCTTCAGGGTAGCTCCATAACTCCTGTTCCCTTTGCATGGCTGAGATAATACAGTTTGTGCTTGTTTTGTCAGCAGGAGGGGGAACCAACTACAGTGCTAGAGGTTTTCCAGGGATTGCTCAGGTGTCTTTTAATTATGGTGAGGTAAAAATAGCTTGTCTGCAAACCAGTCCAGATTGCTGAAATTATATCCCAGCTGGGTCTCTAACCTGAGTGATCACCTTACCTGCATTTCTGCAGATTGCTGTCTGGACTTGTGCAGAGTGTTTCAGCTCAGCTATCCCCAAAATGATTTTTCACCTTCATTTTCCTGTGCTTCATCCCCTGCACGTGACTGAACCCCTGACACTGTGGCTCATGTTGTGCTGCATTAATGGCTTCAGAGGATTGAATGTGACAATATAAAGACTCTGTTCATACCTGCCAGGTACGAGCTGGATTAAACAGTGCATGTGAGGCATTTTTAGCCAGTGATCAAAGGGATTGGGGAAGATGTACCCCAGGGAATCTTATTTAATTGCTGTTTAAAGGATTTTAACAGACAAATGAAGAATTGTTGAGAGATGGTGGGGGAGGTGCTCTCACCTGTGGATATTATGTCTATTGCCTCGTTGCATCACAGAGAGGAGTTAAGATATTCAGTCCCCTGGACTGCTGCAATGGGTGATACAAACCCTTCAGGAAGGTCAGGCTGGGGGGTGGCAGCAGAGTTTGCCCTTTGTGTGGGAGGGCAGCAGGAATGCCTGGAGCTCTGCCTTGAGGTGGATGATGAGCCAGGGGAGAGTTTCTGGTCAAGATTACCAGGAGGACCTGTACTACCAGTATTGTGGTGGGTGTCTGCCATGGGCTCTATGATTAGGAAGAAGTAGGTCAGGTGGTCTTCAGGCAGCTGGAAGAAGCCTTGTGTTTACAGGCCCTTGTTGAAATTCTCATCCAGCCAGATGTTTTCAGCTCCATGAGGGTTCAATACACTCTGAGGGTGTCCAGAACCTCAGAGAAATGGCTTTAAAATAATTTGTGAGATGGCTGATCAGCTGTGCTTTGTAAAGCAAAGGCTTTAATAAATGAGAAAATAACAAAGATACAAAACCAAAACAGAAGCTGGGCACAGTGCAGAGAAACCTCTAGCACCAGCTAAGACACCCCAAAAAGCCCTGAGCACCTCTGTGCTCTTTCTTACGTACTGAATGTTTTAGGAGGGTTATTTGGCTTGCTGCCCAATAAAAACTGCTATAGGTTTGGAGAAACATCCCAAAGATCCAACTGGTGCCCCTGTGCTGGCACTGGGCCAGTTATGGTGAAGGAAACACAGGAGGTTCTGGTGCTTTTCCTTAAAAGTCAGGGGTGAAACTGAAAGCCCTTTTCCTTATTTGGAAACATTTGTTTGGATGTGAGCATACAGTGCAACAGCCCCTCTCCTCATAGGAAGCTTTGCCCACACCAATATCTGCTGCATCTCAGCAAGACACAAGCAATCAAGAGGTTTCTCAAGTGCATTGTTGAAAAGTTCCTTAGCAAAGTGATTAAGGAGCTGACAAGAGGAGCTGCTCTGCTCCTCACACCTACAAAGGAGGAAGAACTATTTGGGTGTGTGAGTCTGGGGAGGTGATCTCACAGACAGCAAGGCTGAGAGTTCAGAATCCTAAGGGAAGGAAGCAAGGTGAATTGTAGGATTGCAGCTGTGGGCTCCAGGAGAGCAGACTTGCACCTGTGGACCTTCTTGGTTAATATTTAAGGATTATATTCTCCAAGCTCAGGAATGGGCCAACCAGACGACCAGGAAATTGGGCACAGGTGAAGGTCTGCATGAATGAATATGGAGCTCCTGACCAAACACAAACATTAAAATCATAGGGGTTGTGGAAGCAGAGTCAGGTGATACTGGGCCAGTGCTCGTTTCACACTGTCATTAATGACAAGGATGGTGGGACAGAGTGCACTCTCAGCACATTTGGAGAACATATTTGTATGTTCTCTGGGAGGAATGATTGATTCACCACATGGTTGCATTGCTGTTCAGAGGCATGGGGCCAAGGGGAACCTCATCAAGTTCACTGAAAAGTCCTGCAGCTGGGAAGGAACACCCCAATGGATGCTATGATGAGCATGAAAACAGCTTGGCAGAAAAGCCTTTAGGAGTTCTCCTGGACCAGAAGTTGAGCATGAGCCACCAAAAGCCAATGAATGTAGCCAGCAGGTTGAGGGAAATGGTTGGTTCTCTCTGCTCCCTAGTGCCAGAGAGGCACTGTGCCCTTGGAGATAGTCAAAGTCTGACTGGACAGGGTCCTACTGACCTTCCTGAGCAAACTGGAACTGAATAATCTCTTTAATAATCTCTAGGGGTCCCTTCTCACCTTGGCTATTCCATGGCTCCATGATATCTGTGTTATCTTCAGAAATTATTTGTACACGGATGATGCTTGCTCTCTCTTTTTTAAAGCAAGTCATTCCTGAGCAATGTACAGTTTATAAATTTGAGTAGGGGATTATAAAATGCAGTGTATTATTAAATTTGGCTATTATGACTTGGTTGCATGATTACTGAGCTGCACATGATGAATATGGTTCTTATGTTGAAATAAGGTGGAAACTGCAATCTCTGCCAAAGACAGCTTCAGGAGATGGAACTGAAATCCGAAGCCATTATCACCTGTGCACTGAATAATTGCAAGGGAACTTGAACTTTCTGCTTTCAGTGCTGGCATGACTGGCCTTTGTACTGGACACAGTAACAGCACTTACAGTGCTTCAGTAATAAGGTGTTAATTCCTGTCCTGCCCGTGTGCTACAAAACAGGTGATCTTTATGGGGATGTTATCTGAGGCATTCGACTGGTAGGAGGAAAGCAAAGCAAACTAGAGTATTTTAAGTCAAAAGTAGAATTGGCAGCTCTAGGTTACTTTCAATAACCTGAAAGGGACTTCCATTCATAGAGCCAAACTGAAAAGAGAGTATTTAGAAGATGGACGCGGGCACTAAAAATTGAAAGAATTCATGTCAAAGTGTTGCTTTATAGTTCGTAGTGTCAGAGGAAAAATGGTCTCGTAGAAGTAACTATTTTAAGAAGGACCAGCCCCTGCAGCTGCAGGTGTCTGCCAGAACCTCAGATATGTGCTAGCACAGCTGCAGGTTCCCTTCCTTGGAACCTGAGGTGAAAGGGGGAGCTGGGCACTTAGAGGGGTGTGGACACAGGCTCTTGTAGGGATGGCTGCAGAGTCTGTGAGCCCTAGAGGACATCCAGAGCCATGAAGAATCTGATCCCTGTGTCCTGTTGGCCTTTTTTGACTGATCTGTCTTGCCTAGTGGGCAGACTGTTATGAAGTCTGCCCACAAATAATTGCATCTAGGAAGGTACAATTCAAGGTGCAAAGCTTTGGGAACAGAGTTACTGTGGAGCTGGTACATGGAAGCAGCTGTCAGTGCTCCTCCTTTGGCTGTCTCCACGGCAGTGGGTGTAGGAAATTCCTCCTTTTCAATGAACTCCATGGAAATGGAGTTCTACAGTGGAGTGCTCTTCACTTGGCAAGTTTTTTCTCCAGTGATATCCTCTTACTTCCTAACAAAAATGTAATCAAAAGATTAGTGGCAGTACACTTAGAAGCTGGAACCACTCAGGACTAATGATATAATTACTCTCTAAAGCCATTTGTAAAGCAATTATGTAGTATTGTTCTCTTTTGTTCTGTTTCTTTATAAAAGTGAGCCATCTTGGCAGGCTGTGATGGGCATGTGTTCAGCAGGCTGTTATGTAAGAATACAAATAATTTGTGCATATTCATAAAAGAAAAACAATGCTTTTACAATGTGACTGAATTGTTTAGATGTAAAAATCTTTGTACAGGAACATTTTGCTGTTACAATTTCTGATGTGGCCAGTGTTTTTCAGTACATAGTCTTGTAACTCCTGTAGAAAATTTTTGTGGGGTTATTTAGTTTCCCCTTCTAAAGAAAATGTTATTTAACCTGTTTTTCAGTGCTGGAGGTAATATAATGATTAGGGATAAGAACTACCATAAATAAATTATGTAGGGCTTTGCTATTTTTTTAACAAGCCTTTTCTTTCTAAGTTTTGTGAGTTCTGCTGAGAGGTTTCACGCACAGTGATAATCTGTCAGCACATGCTTGGCTTTGGTTTGTTATGGAGATTTCTAAGGGTGGGCTGGGGGAGCTCGCCACTGGAAATGGTGGCTCTGCTCAGTCTCCCCTGTACACGTGTGCCTGCCAACCCCTCTGTCAGCCTGGTTAAAATGGGGGAAAGCTCAGCAGAAACAACTTGGTTTTCTGCAGGTAGGAGAGCTGGACCAGCTCACTGAGATGCTTGCTGGATGCCAAGCACCAAAGTGGGGGTGTGACTGCCTGGGGGCAGAGGGAGCCAGGAATGGCAGGAGGCAGCAGCAGCCTGGGCTTAGGTCAGTGCACCATCTTGCTAATATTCAGCCTGAGTCTGCAGTAGCTGGGCTTGAGCTCTGTTTTATCTTCTTGCTGGCAAAGCAAAATACACACCAAAAAAAGGGCATTGTCCACTAAGTAGTTTTCCTGGAAAACATATGGAGCTTTAAGGGTGCATGTCATCACAGTGGAACGTTGATCCTTTCAGTGTTTCACTGCTATTGTGATTAGCACTGTGCTCCTTAGCCCACAGAAATGGTAATGTTTGTTTTAAGTCTCATGTGAAAATTTATTTCTAGTCTAATCTACATTGAATGTGGATTTTTTTTTCTTTGTTTAAAACTCTTCAGCAAGAGCTATTGCAATGTGTCTTGGTTTAGGAGACAGGTATCTGCTAAGGAAAGCTGGAGTTTCCTTAGAATGGAGAACGTGAAACCCCCTCCCTCCGAATTATTATAATTTTGCAATTAAGGGCTTTCAGGCAAAGATATAGGAATAACAGTTCTTTTACTGGGAATGTTAGAAATACCAATGTAATAGTACAAAAAAGAGTAAACAGCAAACAAACAAGAAACCCAGAAAACCCTGACAGAGTC
>VYXD01007586.1:50862-75322 GCA_013397195.1 Hylia prasina
TCAGCAGATGAAAATAGAATACAATTCTTTTTTGCTTCCATAACCCAAGACACAATGCTATGCCCCAGTACTATGTGTGGGCAAGAGCAAGTTAATTCCATGCTGGCTTTAGCCTGGAAAGAATTTGCCTTGTCAGGGGTACTGTTTCAGACAGGAACCATGTATTTCTGTGATGCTTTTAGCTTGATGTGACTGAAGACCTGGTGATAAATATGTTTTTTGTGCACTGGAGCTTGTTGAATGGCTCTGGCCATGACAGAGGACAGAGTGCAAAGGAGAGGGCAAATGGAAGTAGAAACATTTTCACCTGCAGAAAATGTTTGAGTTGAGTAAATTTGTGCCTTGGGAAATGTATTCTGCCTTCCTAGAGTTTCCAGACAAGTTATATTTCTTTAAAAAGAAGTAGCAGAAAACGTTGGGACCTAGTCAACAAGAAGGGAGATTTAATCTCTGAAACAGATAGCAGCAAACAAGCAAGCTCCAAGTGATGTCCATGTGTTAGAAAAACAAATTAAAGTTTAGAGTTTGACATGCTTCAGTGATCAGACCTGGGGGAGGAAGCTAACATAAGCTTGGGAAAAAGGATGTACCACTGATAATGGGCACAAAGAATGCAGAAGTTATCGATGACAAGGACATCTGGCAGGACCCCCAAGATAAGGAACAAACTCATAAAACCAACTCAGTAATTGTGCTGAAATCAGCTCCAAGTGAGTAAGAGGTAATCCTGGCAGGGGCATCTGTGACCACCTGCCCAAAAGAAGAGAGAAACTCAGCATGTGGACTAAATCACACGAGAAGTGAGATAATCATTAAGCAATAGAAAATAAAATACTAATTGATAAGAGAACTATGTAACTTGTAGCCAATGAACACTAATTCATTTGTTTGCTAAAACATATAAGCAATTAAAAGTTTTGATAATTGGAGTACATGTTTGGTGGAGCAATCTCCCATGTACCTCAGAGCTGAATAAAGTAATGTTGACTTTCTAACCTAAGAAAGTGCTTGGGGAATTTATTTCTTAATTTTCAGTGGCACTAGAATTAGTTGAAGAACATAGATGCATAACGGGCTCAGTTCATTAAGCTGAATTTGTTGATCTTAAAATTTAAGTAGATTGTAATCTGAATTTAGAATATAAGTACTCACAAATTTCAGAATAAGCCCCAAAAATACTGTTACTTACTGCTACAATGTGTACAGAGATCTAGAAGTGGGGCGAGTGATCAGGCAGAGGTGGAGTTGAAGCCTGAAGAGAAATTAAAAATATTCATGAAAATCTCTGATGTAAGCAGAGCGGGATGAATTTAAAAAATATTTCCTATGATTTATTTTTTTCCCATGATTTTCATCTAATCAAGGAGGGGGAACAAGGCATGTAATGCAGGGGCTTAGAGCAGAGAACCAAATATTTCCTCTCAGAAGATGCACTTTCCTGCTGCCTGTGCTGCTAGCACAGGCACCAAGCAGAAACTATGGGAGGGACAGATGATAAAAACAGTGCTAAGGGTTAGGAATCCTTGTGCTTTATGGCAAATTGTGTTTCCAAGAGAGGAAAACCATTGCTCTCTACAGCTTTGAAGGAGGCATCATTAAATTCAATACCTAAGTTTAAAGGTCTCCTCTCATTATTTTCTGTTGGCAAAATATTCTTAATAATGTGATATCACAACAGTTGTGCAAATGAGTGTGAAAAGAATGATCTGAGACAACTTAGCTTCCTTTGGAACCCTGAGTCACTGCTACAAGAGCAGAAATTGCCCTCCAATCATTAATCTTCTTGAAGTTTTTTACATATGAGTAAAACACAGGATATAAGATGTGATTGTATAATAAGGGATCACAGGAACTTGTCCAGCTTTATAGCACTGTCTTAGGTTAAAAATGTAAGATGTGCCCAAAGTATGCATTCTATCACCATCTTCATGAGNTTTTGCTCTTATTAAATTGTGCTTCTGACTTGGAGTCTCTCACTGGTTTTGCTTTCAAACCAGTACAAGCACGTACCCCTGATTTTCCACATGAAAATCCTGTATTCAAACTTTGTAAATCCCTATGAGGTTGTGCACTTGAGTTCCCAGGAAATACTGAACAGTCTGTAACGTGTTGTGTTTCCCCACTCCTCTATGGGGACTGAAACAGAGAGTATAACTGGAACTGATAAAGGAGCCTGATCAAGCAGAAACTATGGGAGGGACAGACACAGATAAAAGCTCCCTGGGGTAGGAGTGACCAAGAATCATGTTGTGAAACTTTGTCATTGTAGGAATGCACCCCACACCCAAGCAGGTGTTTCCATATAGGGAAAGGTTTAAGACTCACCCCTTGCTGTTCTTATAAGGTAAAGAACCCAGAAATTTCTTTGCTGTCCTGACAGTAATTGACTCGATGCCAAAACAAAACCACTGATGGTCTCTTTACCTGTTCCTCAGGTAAGTAGCTATTCTCTATTGGGCTGTTTGCCAAAAACCCCACCCAAATCGTTCAATACTTAAGGAAGAGCACGAGGCTTCTCAGTGCATTCTCGGGGTGTTGTAGCAGGTGTGTGGGACCTGAACCTACACTGTGCTCAGCTTTGGTCTTTGTTTTTTGTATTAGTTTCTTCTTTTATTAAAACCTTTTTGCTTTTTCAAGACACACTTGACCATGCTGTCTCACAAAGTAATTTTAAGCCATTTTCTGTGAGGTGCTGGGCACCCTCAGAGGTATTGAACCCTCACAGAGCTGAATACATCTGGCTCTTTGAGAAATTCAGTATGTAATGATTACCAAGTAACTGATGTCATAAAGAACGTGTAACCAATGAGAAATTGTTACCAAGAATACAATCCTATATAAGTGCCATACAAAAAAACCCCTTTATAAACGCCTTACATGCTCAACAAATTTGGCTTCTGATCAGAATTTGGGATGGCCCCATCTCTCAATCACCAATATTCTTCCCTTTTTTTTTTTTTCTTTTTCTCCCTTTCCTTCTAGATAGGTCTGGTGGCTGTCCTCAGGTTGAATTTTCACTTCTGCTGCCTAGTGGTAATACAGACAACTTCCAGTTTTGTTGACTGGGACGCTGTTCACTGGGAGCAATGCAGTGTGGGGAATGCTGTGCTTGTTACCTGATTCAATGTTAATTTCTCCAAGTTTTTTGAGTTTTTTTCCTGATTCTGTTTGTGTGCTACCTCAAAGATCAGGCCTGATGATGAAGTCCAGCTAGAAATTTTATATGTGGAATGATTTTTTTTTTTCTGTTGAAGTCTGAATGCCAGATGACTGTGACCCAAAACATTAGGAAGCACCTTCCAGTGAATATTGCTGAGCTGTGTGGAAATCATCCTGAAAGTATTTCAGGTGTATACATGAGAGACTGCTCATTGAAGCATCATACAATTCTTTGAAGTGGAGGTGTCTGCAGCATTAATAATACAGAAATTTGGCATGATAGCAGGAAAAACTGTCATGAGGTATTGTGAGTTCATCTGCCAAAGCCTTTTAAGTGCTAATTTAGATATCCACACCAAGCTTCGACCAGAGATACTTTGCAAATCTGAACTAAGCTACTTCAGGAAAAGGAGTTTCGTTTAGAACACAATGGAAGAAGATAACAGGAAAAGAACACACAAAGGACATATAAAATTTCTCCTTTGATGGCTCATACTGTCACATTGCATGAATGTGTGTGTTTGCCCTTTTTGCCCCTCTCAGCCTGTAACATCTCTTAACCAGATTTGGAGAAAGGCACTCAAATGTACTGTGTTCCTGCAGGAGAAGAATTGTTCAAAACAGTCTGTGAGCAAAAGCCTGAGGTGTGATCTGGCTTCTTGCACTGCACCCCCAGGGAAAATTGTTCTTTTGTGTATCTGAACGGTGGGAAAGCATTCCCATGTCAGGGAGCAGCAAGAGCAGGACAAGCAGGGAGTCAAGGGTGGTGACAGCTCAGGGTGGGCAAGGGCCACCACAGTGGCCAGGCAGAATGCCACAGCACCTGGGCTGCATGAGCCAAGCTGGGAAACAAAGTGGTTTTCCCAAAGAACCCTTAGCAAAATATTTTTATGTGCATGCTATTTCTGATGATGTAGATCCATGACAGTCTCTTGAAACTGCTTGTGTGAAGGAAGGGATCCTTGCCAAGAATGAACACCAACATTTGTTACAGCAAACACTGCTTGCTTCCTGCCCAGTCTGCAGGCAGCCGTGGAGAGAAAAGCAGACACATGGTATTTGCAAAAGATGTATCTTATTTTAACAAAATTTTGCCCACATTTTCACATACGATGATTGAGAATGACAGTGAGTTCACATATTTGTAAGTGGCTTTTTGGAGCTGATAACATCCAGAGCAGGAGTGGGAGTAATTTATACGCAAATTATTTGCTATACGTGTCTGTTGGAGCCGTTTACTAAAAAAAATATTAATTGTAATTAAATTAATCTGGTCCCGTGGAAATATAATTTTGACAAAGTGTGTTTCTTACTGCCGCAGACTGCTGTTAGCTCAGAGTTTTATGTGTTGTTAGTAATTTAAATACTGTACCAGTCAAAATAACTGCAAATTGCTGGTACCAGATGTCATCAATGCAGAAAATAATTTCTCCATCCTATCTTTATTTTCAGTAATGTAATGGAAAATACTGAAGGTATTGTGCAGTTAATTAGCACATTAACTGTTACCTAGTAATCCTGCATTTTGTTTTCTAAAGAGAATGTTTTTCTCTGTATGCATCTCAGGGAATGAAGCATAGCATTGGTATTAATTCCCTGACTGGAAGAACTGGTGAGAAAAATGCAGATAACTTGAAGTCAGTCTTTCTATGTACCAGCATGAACTAAATTCATGTTCATGAATTAAAATATCACTGAGGAGATGGGGGGAACTGGACCAGCTTTCAGTGGGACTTTTGGCCTTGGAGGTACCATGATTTTGACATTGAAGTTTGAGGCTTGTAGTGTGTGAACAAGCTGAGGAACCTTGGACCTGTTTGCACAAGTGGTGAGGAGTTAATCTCATGGGAAGGGAACATCCTCATCAGTTCCCTCTGAGTGGCAGAAGGGTTCCTAAGGGGAATTAAGTATTTTCACATGAAGAAGACACAGTGTGCTAGAGGGTCTTTTTTTTTTCTAGCTCAAAAAAGAATTAGAAGCAGTTGCTACAAAGTGAAATCAGGTTAATTCAAATTAGGAACCAGGCAAGTGTCCTCAACAGTGAAGCAAATGACCAGGAAAGTGGTGAATTTTCCCTTTTGAAATGTCTTTATGTCAGTATCTTTTTTTCAAATGTGGAAGGTAAAGCTATAGGTAGAGGCATGTTGCGTTGCACCCCCACAACCCAGCAGGTGTTTCCATTTTAGGAGAAGAGTTTCAGATTCACCCCTGACTTTTAAGGGAGAAGAATCAGAAACTCCTGTGCTTCTCCCACCCTAACTGGCTCAGTGCCTGTGCAAAGGCACCTGTTGGATCTTTAGCTGTCCCTCAAGAAATGTGGCTGTTTTTTATTGAGCAGCAAGCCAAAAAAAACCCCTCCTAAATCGTTGAGTACGTAAGAGAGAGCACAGAGATTCTCAGGGATTTTTGGGGTGTCTTAGCAGGTGTAAGAGGCTTCCCTGCACTGACAGCTTTTATTCTTTTGTGCTGTATGGTTTGTTACTTTCTCTTTAATTAAAACCTTTTTACTTTTTCAAAGCACCTCCTATCAGCTGTCTTGCTAATTACCCTTGAGCCATTTCTGGGATGTTGCTGGTCATCCCTCAGAACTTGCTACACCTTTATGGGGCTCATAACACAGTGGCCTCACACAGCCTGTATCAGAGGCAGACTTATCCACTCTTCTTTTAAAGGTTTTGAACAAATGGATGAAGCCTTTGCCACAGAACTGTGCCTGGTGCTCACATTGTCACTTTATCACAAGCCCTAATCCATTTCCAGTACTATTTTTCTGAGTGCTTTTCCTTAGTCTTGAAAGGAGGACCAGGGAAGAAAAATGGAGCAATTGGTTTGTCATGAGGAGCAAACAGGGAGGATGAGCTTGCAGGTTGTTGCAGGTGGCTGTTGGGAGGGGGTGTTGAAGGACAAACCTGCCTCCTGCTTCCAGCCTACTGGGCTGAGAGGCAAATGTGGCCTGAAATTGCAGCTGAGAATGTTTTAGTCTAGATGGGACTTTGTCAAGACTAGATTTACTTGCCTGTGTAATCTCAGCCATTAGAGATTTTCAAGAAGTTAGACAAATAGCTGTCTGAATGTCTTAGATCTCAGTAGGAAGATGGGCTTAGATGATTAATAAACTTTCCTATTTGGGATTTCTAGCATTTTTCCCAGATGAACATTTTTTGTGAGTTTTGATTTAAAACCTATTTTGTTCAAATGAGTCTTGTTTCTCAAGTGTCTCTAATTTCTTTGTGAGTGGTCTCATCTCTTCCTCATTTATCAGTCTGCAGATATTTGTAATATCAATTCCCTCTGCTCAGTTTGCTTTAGTAAGTTCTCCTTGATGGATGCCTTCCTTTGTGAGGGGTTTCATCCCAATCCTTTCAGGAACTTGTTGGTAATGGTCCCTCAGATGTCAAGTGCCCATTGATGTCTATGTTTTCAAGCTAGGTAGGTATTTTTATCCATTTGATGTATACTTTAGTCATGCTGTATTCTCAGGTGCACCTTTAAAGATTTTAAACCTAAGAAATTTACACTATTGCCCTAACTTAGAATCAACTGGACCAAAAAATAAGGCTTGTTAAATAAGAGCTAATCTACAGCAAATATTCTTTCCTGGCAATTATTATATTCCTGGCTTTGTTTTGTGTGGCTTGCATGTAATGCTAATAATTTCATTTACCTGCATCTATGAAATATGGGTGTAATGATATAATTTGCAGTCTTTGGGAATGTGCAAATTTAGTTTTGAGCCAGGAATTAGTCTCACTTGAAATCAATTTTATTGCCTCAGGGGAAAAACCCAACAACCCTGAATTTTGGGACAGGAGGTTTTTCACAAATTTTCATCCAGATGAAAAAAGAGAAAGCACATATACAAAACTGTTTTTATATATTAAAAAAAACCTCTCTTTTTTTTTTTTTCTGTATGACCATTGCTGGGTTATTATGCTTTTAGTGAAGCAAATAATTTCACTTCCCCTATGGAAAGGGCTGCATGTTTCTGGCTTAGGGAAATGGGAAAGGGCAGAGTGTTCAGCAGTGCCCTCCTAGAGGCTGGCAGGGCTGTCAGCAGCCTGGGAAATAAACTTGGAACCCTGGAAACTGCAGGTTTAGTGGGACAACTTTCAGAAGAAAGGTATCAGCTTTGAGAACACATCAGGAGCTGTCAGCACAGCGCAGAGCCATAAATATTTAATTTATCTTGACCCTTTTGATGTTGCCAATCAATGTTGTTCTCTTTCTGCTGCAGATCTGGGACTATTATGCTGACTGTGATACCAGTCAGTTTGTCAAATGGAATGACACTGTCTCTCCAGACTCTGTTCTTTGTGGCTGTGGGATTCTGTCAGAAGCACACAGTACATAGCCCGTGTGAAATTTATAGCTGCAATCCTGCTCAGAAGTAGAACAGACTGGCATAATTAGGTAATATATCTTATTAATGATAGTTTTGTGCAACAAGGTATACAAAGTAAAATTATCTGCCTGCAAAAAAACTCCCGTATTAACTAATGATGATATTCTGGATTTTTATAAAAGTCAAATGTCAAATATTAACGTTGTGGTTTTGCTTTGCCACCAATTTCTTTGGTTTATCATTGCATTAAAAATATTCTAAAATATTTACACTGAAATAAAGATATTATTTATCTGTAGAAACTGTTTTATTTTAGCTGACTTTGCCTTTTACAAAGATTGCTGGAGAAACAGGATATAGCTGTCTAGGAATTATCCTGGCACACCAATTCCCTGGGTCTGGAGAGTATATCAGTGTTTAAAATGGAGTGTTTTAATGAAACAGGTAAGTCAGGTGAGGTGAGGCAGTTAAAATGGTTGGTGGGTTCAGCTACCAGAGAAAAGGAGAATTATACCTAAGGTAAATGGATGATTATTGCTCATCAGAGCGATGATAATTTTTAATGCAGCACATTTCATACCAGTCAGAGCTCAAAGCATAAGGTGTCCTTATATGCAGTCACTTCAGCATCAGATTTGCTGCAGAGTTTGGTTTGGCTTAGCAAGATTTACACAGTTATAGGCTGAAAGTAGAGAATGCTGATAGAATAAAATTCTGTCCTACTGATTTTCTTAGTCAAAAAACCATGCTTTTTTCCCCTTGTCCTTGTCCTTTAAAAAAAAAAAAAAATTACATCCTGGTTAAAACTGCCTGCTGTTTCCAGGCTGTGACAGAAATATGCCACAGGCAGGGGATGGAGTGAGCTCTGTCTGTCACTGAGGTGTGTGCCCTGCCTGGACAAGCCCCTCCTCAGTGCTATGACATTTCTCATGTCTGAGGCAGGCAGTGAGCAGGGGAATTCAAAGAACAACTTTGCACAAATGCTTGTCAGTGAAGCTGTAACAGCAAGCTGCAGAACCACACCAGTCAGGAGCATTTGCATTTGGTTTGTAATCCTCTTTGCCTCAGAGCAGTGCTCTCAGGTGGGAAACTCTGGGCTCACCCAACCCCTTAGGATGAGGGGTCTCTTCTACCCCGTGGCTCTGGGCAGGTTGAAGGAAGGAAACCTGTTCTGTCTGTGGTGCTGGACTGTGCTGGGATCTCTTGGGAGTGTCCAGGGAAAAGCAGCACACCCCCTACTCAATCTTCTCCTCAAAATGTGCTAATTTATTTAAAATTTGGAGAAATTTGTGTGAAGGGACCAGTTTGCAGAGTTGACTGGTTTAAAAAGATGAAGATCACAGTATTTATTTCTCAGAGAGAGGTTATAAGCCTTAGGGTTTTTGAAATTTTCCTTTTAATTTGTAATGGATAAAATCAGTGTGATGGACTGCAATACACAAATAGGAATTTGGTTTCTTAAAATAAATTATTTAGCAGTTGACAAAAATGCCTGAATTAAAATGTGGTGGGAACCAGAGCATAGATATTTACCAAGGAGAATAATCAATAGATCTAAATCTTGAGAAAACACCCAGAGAAAAATTGTTCTTAAAGAAATCCTGCCTCAGGGGGCAATAAAAAAATGTGACCAAAACAAATAGGAAGAAAGAAGGGTGTTGAAACATCCTCATTCTGAAGAAGGGGGACATGCCCTGTTGCAACTGTACCATGACTTTGCTTTTATTTAAATGCATTTTGCAGCAGTCTTGCAAGTTTTATGTAATGGAACATGAATACTTAAAATGATTTCCTAAGAATTTCTTCTCTCCTGCACGCACATCATCTTAGAATTCAGATAACATTTTGGTTTTGTTAAAACAAATACTTTATTCCAAAATCTACTAAAATATTCAGTTCTGCTATACAGGAATTTTACTTTTGTGCAGATTTTAAGATGGGATTTGGGTTTTGGCAGTATGGACCAGATGATACTGGCTGGATTTAAATTCACTACTTGCATTAAAGCAAGAAAGGTTGTCTGGGTAAAATGGTATGAGCTCCTGCAAAGAAATGCTTTATTTATTTTGCAATTATTTCTATAATGTTAACAAGCCTGTAATACAAAGAGTTTGCATTCCATTTAATAACATCTTCCCATGTATAACACTTCCCAAGTGTCACACTCCAGCCTCCTGAGAAAAAAGACAATTTCTGACCCAGAAAACCCAGGTACCTGCAGAAGTCTTGGTGTGACCAGCAAAGTGACAGTGGCAATCAGCCAAAATGGGAATCAACAGACCATCCAGTGCCTAGTTGGATGGATTTCCTCTCCCTTTATGTTGTTGGGGTGGTCCTGACACATAGAGTAACACCATAAAAGTTCAGGCTTCTTTATTATGGCCACATGCTGTCTTTTATACAGTTTTTACAAACCTTGAGGGCAACTTCTAATTGGTTAATAGCTTTCTTGTTAATTGTTCTGTTGGTTAGTAAGAGACATTTTACTTGTCCATCAAATCTGTCTATTCTCAGATTGTTTACATATTTTCTTTAGTGATTCTCATGGGACAGATCCCTTGTTATTACAGGTGCACTGATTTTTCACCCTCAGAATAGATTGTTGTGTTAAAGGAACTTCTCATTCCCAAAACAGCTTCATATGTGAATTTACAAATTGCTTGTTAGCTGCACTTAGAAGAAATGACAGGCCAGCTTTTTACCCTTTACCTACACCTTTAGATGCATCTCTCAGTTGCACTTGGGGACCAGAGCATTCACCCCAAGACCTGCATTTTATGATTTTGCATAACTTTTCAGTTCTTTATCATTAGTTTGGCTGGCAGGCTTAGAGCAGTCTGAGGAGTGCCCATGCACTGCCTGCAGCTCCTGGAGAGGCAGCAAACTGAACACTGCAAAGCTCTGTGCCTTCAGTCACCTGGGCACACTCGGGCTCTCTGCTCTGCTTGGTACCTGCCTGCTCTACAATCCTCTGCTGTGCTTTTGTTGAAAACTCCTGTGAGATGCTGAAGTGCTTTTAGCTGCACTTCACTAATGGGAATTCTGCTTCTCTACAACAGGAGGAGACAAGAGTCCCCTTCAGATGCTGCAATGTGTTTTATACATCTTGCCTGAGGGATGAATGGATTAAGGGATGAATTTCCCTCTGGACATACCCTCTTCTCTGTAGAAGCTTAGGAAAACACAACCAGCTTGCTCAGACTTGTGCAATTACCTGCCAGTGACTGTCCATCTGGAGGGATGAGACAGGGCTTTCGTACTGATTTGGGCAACAAAAAAGCAGATCAAGTGAACACCTAAATTGTGTTGTTCAGCAAGGTTTGTGTGCTTGTTCAGGGGATGGCAAATGCCCTGGCCAATGCTTAGCCATCCCTCCTATTCCCCACCCAGGTTTGTTTGCTATTTGTTCTCCTTTCAGAATTCCCTCTGGTGAATTTTCTGGGGGAGACTTTTGCTTATGGGTGAGTGTGGGTGCTGGTATCTTATGTTTTTGCTGTTTAGGCTCTAATGCTTGATTTGTCTCATCTAGTTAGGAGCTGATTATCAGAATTAAAATATAGTTAAACTAAAAAACCTCCCTGCATCTGCATTCTGAAACCATGCAAACCTTCACCCACAGTGCTTATACTTACATGAAAAACTTGGGAATTTACACTTGGGTTGTCTTGATCCACCACATCTCTCTGTCATTGTGTTTTTATAACTTACTGCAGTGTGTTATATCTGAAAGTGTATTATTCAGTAAAGAACAATTGTATATCACTTAAATTTCAGGTTTTGGACAAATTACTTTTTAAATTGAAAGAGATTGAGCTCACCTAATGATTCATCAGTTTAGGAAGGTAACTGCTTGCAAGCAACACTTATTTGTTTCAGATTACTGAAAACAAAGGCATAGAACATCAATAGTGGTTATTTGTAGTAGTTTGTAATAGACTTGTAATAGTTTAGCCAGGAAACAGGGGATTTATCTTTAGGGTCCTTTATATTTTGTGCATACAAGCCTTATTTTGCACATGAATTAAGAAAAGTGTGGCAGATGGGCTGAAATTCTTTCCTCTTCAGAATCCCTTTTGCAAGTGAAATGTCTATTATGCTTTTGTTCCTTTCTTTAAAGTTAGGAAGAAAGGAATTCTACAGGAACCTGGGGAGATGTGTTCATGAGGTACTTATATGGACTGCTGTCCACAAGAATACAGAAGTGGATAATGTTTAAGAAGAAATAGTTTAACAATCCCTGTGTGTGGCCCTGAGAAGACCCCAGATGGTCAATCTGCAGCCTTATGGAGTGACACACCCAGGGGCTACTTTGGAGCTGCCACCACAGCTAATGCTGAATCTTCCCATTGTGCCAGATGTTACTGCCCCCTCTGCATGGCTGGAACCCAAAGAGAAACAGAGGCTTTGCATTTTCCCTGTTTTCACACTCCCATATGGGAGTGGGATGCAACATGGGTAAATTGAATTGAGTTTAGTTTTTGGGGTGCGTTCATAGGCTTGCCTCCATTCCTTGTTACTGCAGCTGCTGATAATTCAGGGCCTTTTATGTCCTGTTTGGTTTGCTAAGGTAGGCATCCAGAAAAGCACAGCTTCAAAAGCTTTGAATACATAAAGGGGTTCTGAAAAATTTTGAAATGAGAATAGATTTGGGTTTTCTGTGAAGACAGTATTGTCATTGTCAGGGAGGTGTTAGAAGATGTGTGAACAGATTGTATGAGTCTGAGAGGTCCTTGAAAAGGAAGGTAGCAGGGAGTTGTTCCTGTTATGAGAGTAAGGATCAATGAGGCCCAGCCATGAAGAGTCCTGTAGCAATAGTTCTTGGATTGCAGGTGGAGGGACAGTCTGTCTGACAGGTGACAATCTGGAGGTCAAAAGCAGGCACTGCAGCCCAATGTGGAGTGTGATATTCTAGGGAAATTGAAGGATGCTGTGCTTATTTTCAGAGCTACTGCTTCCCCATATCAGCTGATCCAGAGCTCTGTGGCTGGCTGCTCTGCAGGTTGTGTTTCTGAAGCACGTGTGGAACAAGGTTTGCATGGCTTGCAGTCCTGCCTTAGCTCTCCCCACCACTGTGTACACTGGGGAGGGGCTGCCATGTCCCCCTCCTGACCTGGACAATTGCTACCAAGGTGTGAACAGCACCTGGAAAGGCTGAACTCAAAACCCACATGACTTGCACCTTACTAGGTGTGGCCAAGTGTTTTGTTTGGATGATGGGGCTGAGCTCACAATCTCTTGTGTTTTTTACCCTGAGGCAAATTGCCATCCTGAGCTCCGGGGATGCTGAGGATGCTGCTGGCAGCCCTGGCATGTGCCAGCTGAGGTGCTGGCCCTCCGTGCACTGACAGCACAGGACGTTGCTTTCCCTGGTGCTTCAGGCTGTCCCCTTTGCGTAGAACGGTGAAGTGAGCAAGGTGCTGCTCTGTTACTCCGGCTCTCAGTGCAGGCATGAGCTCTGAAGCTCCCTATGGCTTTTCTATCTTATTTTCTTCTGTAGAGATAGGACTAAATGCTTGAGAGATGCAGTTCGTGTTTGGACTCAGATGTTTATTAATTCTTACCTATAGTACCCTTTCACAAGTTGTGAGTTCTAGCTAACAAAGTAGAAAATGGCTCTGTCTTTATCTCTTTACAAGGTCTTTTAAGCACAAACTTTCCAATTAAGAAATGACACCTAGATTATTTTTACATTTAACCCAATAACCAACCACCTGTGGCCCATAATGCGGATTTTTCTATCCAATTACAAAACACCACCCAAACCCACGGAGAAGAAGGTTAAAAGAAGGACTGGCCTATGTCTTAAATCTTCCCTCTTGCTTTATATATATTACTATATTCTAAACCCTTAAACTCTGAGTTTTGCACCCTGTGATATCACACACTTCTACCCAAACTACACATCCACAACCCCAGTGCTGTTATTCAATTTTGGAAGCCTCTTCCAAGGCCTCAGGTCAAATGCAGTGTTTGCTTGAGGGTCAGTGCCTGTCAGCACAGAAAGTCTGAAATTCTCAGTGCCCAGGGTTCCAACACTTCCCCACATCTCCTCATGCAACACAAGCAGGTATCCTCGTGCCTTTCCTGCCCTGCCCTTTCCCACAGGGCTGTCCTGGGGCTGTGCAGAGCTCTTGGCAGCCACCTGCCTGTCCCCAGGCCAGCATGGAAAGCAGCAGCTTCTAAATCCAGCTTTCTGTGCTGGGGCAGGGTGCCTAGAGGTGCTGGAGTGCTCACAGCTAGCAGGAGGCAAGTGGGGAGAGTGAGCAGGACTTACTATTATTATTACTAATAATATTAATGGAAAAGCTCCCAAAGATCGAGGGCTTCAAAATTAATTGTTCCTGGTTACAATATACAGCATGAAAAGAGGCTGCCTAAACCAGTAATGGAATTCTAGTCCTTCCTTATTAAATTAATTTTGTTTCAGATCTTCAGCTTTTTTCTCCATCTGTGCAAATTTTTTATAAATGTTTAAAAGGAGAATTAGAAAGGAAAGATTAAGGAAAGCAGAAGCAGCAGTGATCCAGCTGAGAAAGTAGCATGGAAAAGCAATAACTTCTGAGATTCTGAAGCATTTTTGAATAAATATCCTTAAATTTTTATGACTGTTATAATTCAATGTTAAATACCTTTATGTCCAGATCCAGCATTTCTTCTGTATTTAAATCTCCCACAACTTCAATGCCTCCATATTCAAAGGACTCCATTTTGCCTTCCATGTTTCCAGTGGGATTTTGGATTTGTGAGAAATTTTATCATTTGTGTGTTGAACACCAAAAAAAGATCACACATGGGTTTCCAATGTTGCTATTTTATTTATGCCACATTCTGAGCTGATAATTTAAAAACTTGGAGCATCTTTTGAAAGTATTACTTAAATAGATCATCTAGTTCTTAGCAGGGAGTCTATTTTTCCCCTCCAAGTAGGGGATCTCCAAGGAGAATGACATTGTAGTTGCAAAGTGCATTGCAATTAACAGGAATTGTTTTGATCAAAGGGGAAGAGAGAGAAAACATGGGCTTTACTCTTCTGTGATTCTATCTCTTCTCCTCCCCTGCCCTTTACAAATCATAGGAATAGTAACCTGGACAATAGACACTTAAGTGTCTAGCTGACTCTTTATATCCAGGATTAGCTGGCACATACTCAAAATGACAGGAATTTTGCACACTGGATAGTGTATCCCAGCTCGGGTTCCTGTTCAGTGCAGCCTGAAAGCAGCTGGGTGCTGGGAATTTGCAGGGGGAAAGTGCCTGGGGGCCTCTGACAGAAAGTGCAGTGGGAGTGGAGTCTGGCCTGCCTTTGCCAAGTGGGTGGTGTTAAAGGACTATTATATTCCAAAGTGTGAGCTGCTGTGGTATGGATTCACCCTGGAAATAGGGAGTTGCTGTGACCCTCACTCAGCAGCCTCTTGTCCCTGCTGTGAATCTCTCTGGGAATCTCTAAGTGACTCCTGGCTATTCTTAAAAAAGTGTCAGATATTTTCCCATTAGTTGAAAAGAGCTGCCTGTTGGGTAACTTGTGCTGAACTGCCTGTGGACCACCCTAATACAGGCTGTGTCCGAATTTCTCTGTTCATTCACCTACCAGCAGAGCTGTGTGCGTGGGGCATGATGCCTGCCAGGAGTGTTTGCCCAGGTCTGCCTGGGTGTTTGGGGTCAGCCCCACCCAGGACCTGCTTTCTCAGATGCTTTGTGCTCCTGAAAAATTGGTTTCAGTGAGCTCTTTCCTCAGTTATAATTTTAATGCCTCTCACTTCGGGGAGGAGAAAATCCCCACCTTTCTTCCAGTTTTCCTCCTCTCCTTCTGTAGTTTGTGCTGCTCTGTCCAGCCTGTCCTGGTTGCTGGTGGTGTGTGGAGAGCTCTGGTGACCCTGCAGCTCATGGGGAAGAGGTGCTGGCAAGTCCTGCAGAGAAATTCCCCATCAGGAGTTCCAGCAGAGGATTTGACTGCCCCTAGGGATTCCTCCTCCTGTGCCAGGTGAAGGAAGCCTGTGTGCAGCAGGTGTGATGAGCCTGTTGCTGTTAGACTGGACTGAGTGCTGTCCTCTTCCTTTGTACATTTGGTCATCAGGCACAAACCTTTTATGCTGGAGTGTGAATCCCCCCTGGGCCAAATCCACACAGGCCCAGGAGTGCCCAGAAATGTGAGGATTGAATTAGAACCTTCAGAAAATCTAAAATACATAGATCCATGCAGACATGAGGTAGAAATGCAAGCTAGCAAGAGAAGCCCTAAGGCCTAAAGTTCAGTAGCTTTGCCTTTTGCAAAGATAGATAAACTCTAGACATAATGAAAATAATGTAACCTTCCTAAAACATTCCTACATGGAACAGACAGAGCTATATGTGTAGAATTTGTGTAAGAATTTATGAATATTGCCACACATCAATCTTAACTTAGGTTCGGCCCAGCAAGAATGAAGGAAATTCATGTAGGTACCTGACTGGGTAAAAGTAGAATAAAAATGCACTATTTTGAGAATGAAGAGTCTCACAAAGCATCACAAATGCTGCTGTTGTTACTACTGCTGCCACTGCTACTGATAAGACACTCATGATTAAGAGTGCTGTGGCTGCTGCTTCTGCTTGGAATGAGAAACCTTATGTTCAAAGGCTTCTGCATTCTGCTGTGCACTCTGATAACTTTGCCTTCATGGGACTCATTTAGCCATGCAATAAAGGACTTTGCTTTTACAACTGCCATAGTCATAGTCTTCAATGAAGATGCCCCAAAAACTTGACACTTTGCATTTGTGGCACAATGGGAAACTCATTGAGAAACCATTCCAGGTCTTGTGGTTGTCATCAGCCTGCGCAGGAACAGACCAGGCTTGGACCAGGGTCCCCATGGCAAGAGCTATCAGGTGCCATCCAACAGTATTGAATGGAATGCTTCCAAACAACTTTTTAATAACATCAGTAGTTTGGGATATTTGATTTAATTCATCTGTCAGTATTATAGAAGCCTGGAATGTTTTTTGTGCATGATATGGGAATTAAATTTTTTCCTGTTTTAACACTAGTAGAAGTTAACAAAACAATTAATAAAATTACCCAGCTTAGAAAAAGCTTTGACTATGTAACCTATGATTTGTATAACTTCCTCTTTGTACTTGTTGCTGAAGTGCATTTGTTGCTTTTTAGTTTTCTTCCCCAATGAAAAATCAACTTTATTATATTAGCACTGTGTTTTAAACCACTGTGCAATTTCTATTTTATTATTTAAAAGTGGAACAGCCTTAGGATCTTCTTCAGGGTAGAAAAATTAGTTAATAGAGAAAAGGCAGATGGAGAAAAAGAAAAGCTTGGCAGGGAGTGGGGAGATGTGAGACCTTCCAGGGAAGCCTGTTGAGCATGTTTGAGAGGAAATTTGTGCATGCATGGCCTTGTTCCTTTTGTCCTTTGAATCCATGTGGTTCTTAGCCTTCATGAGCATGGTGAATCCCAATGACATTTAATGTATAATAAGAAATTATTTTGCTGGTCTCACTTGGGGATATGAATTTATTACTAGACTCAGATCTATTTCTTTTCTTCTTTTGTAAGGCTTTTTGGGACGAGAGTCTCTTCCTAACAAAATTGAAGAGTTAAGGCAGAATTATTTTCTTCTTTTCTGTTTTGCCATAGGTAGTTAATAATAACAACAAAAGAAAATAGGACAGCAAATAGGAATAAATTCCACACAGTGAGAAAACTGATGAATGTGAAGGACTTGCCCTTTGTTAAGTAAAACATATATTGTACTTAAGGAGTTTTTTGTTTTTTTCATGTAATTATAAGAAATTAGTGTGGATGCTTTTCTTCTCAGTGACAACTTTAAATTGACAGTTCTTAGTGTATGTGATAATCAGCTGAAATTGCATTTCTGAACTTGCAGCACAGTTTTGCAAGAGTCCTTAAAGGATCTGTTCTGTTCCTCACTGTTCCTGGTAAGCATAGAATTGAAGAAGTAATATTCCAATGCTGCTTATACCTGGTGATGGCAGAACAGTCAAATCATTACAACCCCCCCTTTTTTGGTGAAAATTTGTTATAAGAGTTTATTAACATCTGTAGGGTCACGTTCAGTATAATTCTTTGTTTTCTTGTCATTCCTAATGTGCTTCTAGAATGGCACTGGAAAACAAGTAGCATTTGTAATCCACCTCTGCACCAGCTCATGTGAAGGTGATGTAATTAAACAATTTTTTGACCATTATGGGAAATAATAAATAACCCTGACCTGACTAAGGAACAACATTGATCTGGATTACTTAAAAGCAGCTAATGACAAAAAGTCTTTAGAAGCAAATGCCTCTTGAAGATCGCCAGGAGGCAAGAGAAACTCCCCAGGGCTGCAGCTTTTCATGGTGTACATTATGTTTGATCACTGCTCTGTGCCAGTTGGTGTGATGTGGATTTATAAATCCTAATGGAACTACTTCCATTCCCCTTTGGTGCAGATAATGACCCCTGGGATACTTAGTTTAAAGAAAAGTCGCTTAAAGAGAGAGGTTTGATTAAGGTACACAAAACAGGTCTTCAGTGGGTGCAAACAGAAATACAGGAAATTCTATCCTAAGCAAAAGCTATTTTACTGTAAGAGGGTGATCAAACACTGCAGAAACAGGTTGTCTGAAAGGGACATCCTTGGAGATACCCAAACCCCAACAAGACACACTGCTGAGCATGCTGTAGGCTTTCAGCAGGGGGATTGGACTAAGTGATCTCCAGAGGTGCCTTCCAACCTCAGTGACTCTTCTTCTGTGAAATAATGGTGGGGTAAAAAGATGAGCCACAGTCACCTGGCTTACCCTTTTTCATACCATAGTCTTATTAAGTACTGTGTTCTTTTTTCCTGCCCCAGAAAGAGTGTGGTATAGTGCAGCAGAAGGAGAGGGGGTGAAGAGAGATTGAGTTTTACCAGGTTTTGGATTTCCATCTGTGTGGAGTGTAACCCATTTAATACTTGTTTATGCCTTCTGTGCTGGGTGGGAGGACAAATTCTGGATTAATTAGTTTGTGCAATAGTGGTTGTACAGATCTGTGTGCTGTCTGTGTGTCCTCTGTTCCTAGTAATGAGACAAGGCCGCTGAAAATGTTAAGGAAAAGAAAATCATGAAACTGGAAGGGAAAATAATAGTCTTTGTGTATCACCTAGGAGTACATGTTCATTCTGAGCACATACTTGGCTCAGCAGGTGGCATTATTTACTGACCAAAGAACATCAGTCAGCATGGCAAGCTATGGGCATTTCAAATCAGAGAAAAACATAATAATAAATACTTCCCTTGATTATATAGCTCCTATTTTTAATTTATTGTTCACAGTAGGTGGAGAAGATTGAAATTATAGTGGTGATTAAAAATGAGCAGACAGAAACTTAGCAAAGTAGTCTGACAGTTTTGAGAAATACCCAGCTCTAACTGGAATAAATCTGCAGTCACTGCAGTGCCTCATTGTGCACCCAAAGCACAGCTGCCAGTGTCTGGGGCTGGTGGCTGGGTGGTGGGAAAGGCAAGGCAGCAGAACATAATCAGAGATTGATACTGTACTCTCTGCTTGTCTCCAAGTGGTTTGTGAATGAACACACCTGGAGAGACAAAACCTTGGGTTTTTGGGATGTGCATTTTCAGATTTCTTGAATCTAGTATTCAAAAAGATATATCTTTTGTGGATACAAAAGATCATTCTGGGTAGTTATAGCAGACAGTTCTATTTTGTACTGAAAGGTTAAAATAGTTCTGTAGGAATTGCTATAAAATCTCAAAAAATAAGAATGGGACTCTCATTATTTCAGGTGGGGAGAGGAGATGAAGAGATGATGAGATTGACTGTCTGGAATGCTGGGAAAACTTCCCATGAAACAAATATGCAGCATCTCTAAAAACCAGATGTGTGTCTTCTGCTAGTGCTTCCTAAGAGGAGAGGATTTGAAGGAGAAGAGGTCAGTGGCTCATATTGCATGACAAGTTCTGCATGTTTGGGAGGTTAAAACACAGCACTGGTCCTGCTTGGCCCATCAGGAGAGACCTCTAGCAAAACCTATAAATTCATCTCTTCAGGAGCTCACCTGTGCCTGTGACATCAGTGACACCTCAGGTGTGCTCACTAGGAACCAGCTGGGAACAAAAGCTGAACTTGATGAGCTGGAGCAACCTCAGGGTCTTTGTAAGGCAGACTGGGGCTTGGTTTGTCTGTAGAGGAGCTGTTTGGTCTCACACACGTTTTCAGGGATTCCCATCCAGTATGCACACACAGAGCCTTTGTCAAGTGCAGAGTATTACCCTGCAATTAAGACAAGGTCCTTCTGTTAATCTAAGGTTTAGAATTCATGATGACAAATCTTAATGAAAGGCCTAGGTAAATTTGGATAGTAATAATTTTCTGCACTTTGACTTACATCTGGGAGCTCCCTCCATTGCCTGAACTCAGAGTCATGCTGCATTTTTCATTTGGATTTTCACAATAACTTGTCTTGACCCGCTGCAGAGCATTGTCTCTGAATCCACACAAACTGACAGTAACAAGTCCTCTGTTAGTTCTTTAGATTGAGACTATGGAATGGCAACTTTCAGTAGTTAGTGCTTTGTTGGAAATCTTGATAAGACATAAAATTGTATTGATTTCTCCCTGACGGACTGCAATTTGTGATCTTTAAATCTGGGAATGCTTTGCCATACAATGAGGTGCTGCTGCTTTTCCTCACCAAATACAGAGTGCTGGACAGAAAAACAAACATGACTTCTTCAACTTAACATTTGAAATTTTTCAAGCATTCTTCTCCCCCCACCTTTTTTCTAGTCCTGTATGGCTTTAATTGTATGTGTTCAGAACCAGCAAAGACTTTTCCAGTACTGGAGGAACTCTTGTGTTCCCAATCTTCCTCCCCTCTCTCTTTCTGACTTAGTTCTAACACAGCAAAGGGACACATGCCTTCCCTTGCTGGTGCCATCTCAGCATTGATTAAACTGAACACTAATCACCATGGGGGTCCTAGCCTGCTGTTCCTTCTTGCTTTGCATTGTACATTCCCATAAAGTGTTCAGTGTCTCTTTATTTCTTCCAATTTCGGTATTGCTTAGGTTCATGGACTACTGAAATCCAGCTGTGAAGCACAGTTTTGTCTAAACATGAATTACTTTTGATGTCTAGATTCTAATTAAGTGGTTAATTACTTATGACCATATTGCATAATTGATAATTACACAAGTGGGTGAAGCTAAAGAATTATTCTTCACAGTTCTGTAAATCTTGCTGTTTTTATAATACAGGTAAGAAATAAAACACCATCATTCTGAGAACTTCAGTTTCTGTAAATTATGTAACTGTTAGTTGTTTACGGAAGTTATCTGATATTTCTAGAGCAATTCAGCAATATAAAATGAATTGTGGGTTCCATATAACCATACTTTGGTGGGCAGACCAAACATTTACTGAATTGTTTATTCATAGTCTGTATTTTAAATTTTGCTTCATGCAGTGCTCTTTTTTTGGTCAAATTACATTAGGTGTGGTGTGTCTAAAGCCATGTAGTAGCAACTAGAATTGATAGAATCAAAGAAATAAACCAAAAAACCTCCTCGCCACCAAATCATAACCACTTCCTCCCTCGGCCCAGTTGTGGAGCATTAGCCAGGCTATCTCTAAAGGTGTGCTGTGCTCTATCCCTTGTGAGGGGGAGTGTCATTAATCACTACTGAAGAGCATTTGCTGTCCTGTAGCACCACAGTTGCTAATCCAGGGGCTGTGGAGGTCAGGGACGTGCCCACCAACTCTCTCACCCTCTTGGGGCTGGTGGCTGCAGCTGTTTTCAGCTGGTGACTCCAGCAGGAGCCAGACCCTGGTCAAGATGCAGCCTAGATGGTGTGAGTGTCCTCAGTTTGTGAGGTACTGAAGAGTCAGAGCCCACAATATTTCAACACACAAGTGCCCTGAGATCCTGAATGCTCATTCCCAGCTCCAGGCCTGCCTTTCCTTCCGCTGCCTCTTCCCCTCTTATGCCATTGACTGTTTCCAGACACTTGCCTACCTAATTCCAATACAGGTGAATCATTCTCAATAGACTTCCACTGGGTCACGGCTTGATGATGTGATTGCCACTGCAGCTGAAGGACTGAAGTGTGAGAAATTAAACATAATATACATTGCAAGCTTAAATATCCAAGACCGAACTTGAATTGTAGCTGTCTGAAAACCTGGGAATGCAGCTTGGTTGGACTGAGCCCAGCCAGTGATGGAGCAGCTACCACACCTCATAAATGTAACCAAGTGGCAAATCAGTTTGAATATTTTCAGTGGACTGTCAACACATGGTCTGCAAGTGTGAGTTATTTGTGAATAGTTTTCTGTAATGTATACCTGCAGAATTTCACAAAATGTTCAAAGAGAGATGAAAGGTGAAATGCAGTGAATAAATTATTCATAACAATTATTCACTTAGCTCTATTCATCACTGAGATGAGACAGAATTATTGACTGGACATGGAAACAAAATTTCATTTCAGAGAGATGATATTAAAATACCAGTGTGTTAGTGTAATTATGCTGTGACTGTAAAGACTTTACTATTCTGCAGTAAAATATGCCATGGGCATTGCTGCAAGATTGATATTCTCCTTGGCTAGTACACTGGATTTTTCCTTTAGCTGCATAATGGAATATAGGTACAACATTGATCTTCTCCCTTAGTGAGAGAAATTTTTGCTTATTTCCATTGTTTATAATTTGCTGATGGGCAAATACTGTGCTCAGCTGGACGGAATGGAGACTGGTTAAACTGGGAGTGGTAGATGTGTAGGCTTTAAGCATTCCTCCTTGTGCCTGGATGCCAGTTTGCAGCTCCTGTGATGTCTGAAGGAGGGTGCCTTGTCTTACCACTTGTATGTTCAGCATGTGAGCTTGGGTCCTGCTCCAGCTCTGTGTGTGTGAGTTTCTGCACTGACACGTGAATAATCTGGCCAGCAGGCTGGGAAAGAGCAGATAAAATGTTATCTTTGGTGCAGTTTCCATCCACATATCACCAATGGATCTAAATGGTTATTGTAAATGTGTATTCATGTTTTTCCTACACAGGGGATGCCTCCTTTAGTCAGCTCCTTAGGTTTTTGAAACATTTTCTTCTTGATTTGCTTCATAAGGTACAAAAGTAATACTAGCATGCCTGGTGCAGCACATGCATGGCTATTTATTATTGGCATGACCCTAATAATCCAAGTCTTATAAGAAATGGATATGTCATTGTGCTAGGAGCTGCTTTTCTGCAAAAAGATCTTGTGTTTCCTGGAGCTGTCCTGTGTAGTACAATCTGTCCATGGGCACTTAACATATCAGTCCTCATAAGCCATTGGTGTATTGAGACATAAATGATTCTTCTTCCCTCAGCCCTCGTGTTTTCCCTGCAGTGTGAACTCCTTGCTGCATGGTCCATCTCCTGCAGGTGTACTGCAAGCATGGGATCACAGAAGGGTACAGCTGGTTTTGAACTTGCCTGAGGGACAGAACTTGAGCTAAAACGAGTTGTCTGATTTTAGCACCACAAATTGAGTGTTGAGTCAATCCAAGCAGTTAATTTCAGATCAAGACTTGAAATCCCTTTAATACTTCTCTGCTCTTTCCAGTTGTCCTGGGCTTATTTTCAAAATTACATACTAGAGCTGCTGTTTATCCATTGCAGATGAGCACATATTGGTTTGTACTGGAAGGCCCAATTTGTTCCACCCCAGTTAAAGACGTTGGCCTAAAAACAGGGAAGGGTCACATGGACTGCAGCAACACGTTTGAGGCTGCTGTAGTAGCTGTAGCTTTGGCTGTGGTCACTGAATTGCTTTCACTTACCAGTGGTAGACAGTCTTCCAGCAAAAAGGGGGGCTTTTCAAAATGCTAATAAAAGCTTTAGTGCTCCATCATCATCATCTTGCAGAAAACAATGTCTAGATCAATCCATCTCCTTTTAAATCTTTAAAGAAACAAAATTTAAACTCATTTTGCTGAGGCCAAATGTCAATCATAAGAAAAAAAATCTATATGAAATTTTAATTGCAAGATGTTCAGTGCAAATTTAATGAGTGAAATAAGAGATCTGAGAATTCAAGCATGCTCAGCTCATGCATAATGTTGACTTAAATTGGCTCTCTAGAGGTGCAGGGAATTGCGTTTTTAGAATTTACACACTGATAGAGCAAATGTACTGGGCCCTGTAGGTTAAGGTCATAAATCAGAATCATTTAACTGCCTTGGAGTGATTGCTACAGACTATAATGGTTGGGAGAACTGGCTTCATCTACAAGTGATCACTCTGCTTGGATTATTGAAATGCTACTCAATATTCATAAATCAGTGATCATTAATCCCCCAAATAGTTCCTGTCAGCTTTCTAAATAAATTTCCTACTGGCTAATTGAGATTGAAGGAGACTAGCTTGCACTGGTTCACAATTAGGACAAATGAGTGCTTTGCCTACCTAGGATCAGGAAAACATCTATGGGGGAAATTGAACCATACTGGGTACATATGTGGCTGCTAAAATTGTCACATTTAAGCTGTTAACTGGAGAAGCCTTTCTTAGCAGGTTTTGCTCTCGTGAGTTACGTCTATAAAAAGACTTCTTTTTTTTTTTTTTTTATGATGAAGACATTTATGTCCTAAGCATCAGAAGCAGCTGAGATGTCAATGGGTGGCACTCCTCAGAGGTACAGAGAGACAAGGACCTGCAGCTTCAGAACTGGTGGGGAACAGTGCTGCATCCAGCTGGGGACAGTCACCAGTGGTGTTCCTCAGGGGTCTCTGCTGGGGCCAGGCCTGTTCAATATTTTTATTGATGACATGGATGAGAGGATTGAGTCTTTCATTAGTAAATTTGCAGCTGACACTAAGCTGGGAGCATGTGTTGATGTGTTGGAAGGGAGAAGGGCTCTACAGAGAGACGTGGAACAGTTGGATGGGTGGGCAGAGTCCAATAGGATGAAGTTTAATAAG
>VYXD01007586.1:75518-102566 GCA_013397195.1 Hylia prasina
TGAGTGCTGTGTCCAGCTCTGTTCCCTCAGTTTAGGAAGGATATTGAGTGCTGTGTCCAGCTCTGTCCCCTCAGTTTAGGAAGGACATTGAGACACTTGAGCACGTCCAGAGGAGGCTCCAAGGCTGGTGAGGGGCTGGGAACACAAACCCTGTGAGGAACAGCTGAGGGAGCTGGGGGTGTTCAGCCTGGAGAAAAGGAGACTCAGGGGTGACCTTATCACTCTCTACAACCTCCTGAAAGGTGGCTGTGCTCAGGTGGGGTTGGTCTCTTTCTCCAGGCACCAACTGACAGAAGGAGAGGACACAGTCTCAAGCTGCACCCAGGGAAATATAGGTTGGATATCAGGAAAAAGTTTTTCATGGAAAGAGTGATAAAGTACTGGAACAGTCTGCCTGGGGAGGTGGTGGAGTCAACACCCCATGATATGTTTAAGAAAAGACTGGATATGGCACTCAGTGCCATGGTTTCATTGAGGTGTTAGGTCATGGGTTGGACTCCGTGCTCTTGGAGGTCTGTTCCAACCTGGCCATTCTGTGGTTCTGTAATTCTGTGAACTTCATGGGTGCAAGGTGCTTGTCACAGTCTCTTCAGCAGTTGAAAGAAATTAAAGTTCATCCCTTTGGTGCTGGGATGTAATTGATGTGTTTTAACTGTGCTGAAGTTTATATTAGCTACACATATTAGTGTAGTTTAATGTTGCTTACCACTGTAGCTGCTTATATTTGAATGGGAGGAATATTTTACAGAGACTAATGGTCTGTGTTCTTACAGTAGGTGTGAGATGGGATTGCAGACTTCCAACACTGAAGGCCTCTGAAAGCAGAGTTCTGAATTGTAGGGGATGTGTTTTGGAGCCTGTGTCTGTGGTGGTTGCTGGGGGTTCTGGACTCAGTACCTTGTGTGTGCAACACCTGTGAGCTCAGTGTGGTCCTGCTGTACAGAGCCATGGAAATGACCCACATGTGTCTGAAAAATGCCCTCCAGGCCATCCTTGGCCCAGTTCCCTGTGGCAGGATTCTCTGTTGGGTCTCCTGAGGAGATGAGGATGCTGTGCCAGTGCTTGGTGTATGACTATAGGTGTCTGCCTGCTCTTCCTGCCCACTGGCAATTTTTGGTCCACATGGGCCAGCTTCCACTAAATGTAATGGGGCAGGAAGGGATTAAAAGTATCAGATTCCTGCAACCAGATGGGAAGAAAAGACCTTCCTTCTAATGACAAAGAAAATTTGACCTTACTGCACAGGAACCCTGTTTTTCCATAGCTTGGCTGTTCACAAAACTCCTTGTTTTTTCTGTTGTCCTGTTGAAACGTTGCTGTTGCCATGGGCTTGGAGAAGATATTTTTTTAAAAAAGCTATTGTATTTTAAATGCTGCTCCTCTCTCATAGTTTCCATCTTCTCTTCATTTAATATATATGTGTATTTACTTTTAGGAAAAAAAACAGAGGAAGAAAATTGGGTACTTAGTGAAGAGCAACAGAAATATTGTAGAAACATGGCATTTATAGGTGTTAGCACTGGCAGGGATGCTACTCCATTGGCATGATGACGTGCAATATCAAAAGTCACTGAGGAAAGGAGGGGTGCTCACACCTTGTTGGAATTATCTCAGAATAACTCTTGTTAATAGGATTTACCAGAAGGTGAGCTTGAGAGAATGATTTTTTTTTAATCCATTTTTGAGATGGAGGATTTAAACCAGAACTGATGTGTATCTAGATTCCTTTCATATCAGGACCACAAGAGCTCCAAGTAAAAAGCTAATTGTATCAAAAAGCCATATTTAATTTGACAAAGAGCAATTATTTTTGAAACATGCTTGAGAGGATTAAGCAATGTATTTAGTTATAAGTAGTGCTGCTGCAATTTTATTGCTCTCAGCACTGACCAACACTGACAGTAACATAAGTCCTTTAAATACACTACTAATTTCAATTAAAGTTTAGGATGTGATGAAGTAGTTTGAGGGGGAAACCCCAGCTTTTTTGTCTCTTTGATTGCTGTTCCACTTGTATTATCTGCAGCCCAACCCTTCTCTGCCTGGCTGCTGTGGTAAAATATAAATGTAATGTGTCCTGTTAGACAGTTACACCCTGGGCTGGAGCACTCCCCTGCATTCACTGACATCAGCTGATGTTCTGTTGCCCAGAAATAAGCTTTTAAATTCAGATAGTCAAGATGTGAGTTCCTTCTGCTGTGAAAGTTTTTTTCTTCCTATTACAAGTGCTTAATGTAGGACCTGTTTAAAATGAAGAAATGTTTATATTTTGTTGGATTATCCCTTTTGTCTGACCCAGAGATGGGGCTCCTGAGAGGCGTTTTAAAGACTTTTTTTTCCATTTTCAGTCTACTCTGTAGGGTGAGATGGTACAGATGTTACAATTCACATAATCACAATCAGAAACCAAACTATTTCCTAATTACAAGACATTATAAGTGTTTCTTGGCCTATCAGCTTTTGCTACACAATGCTGGTAATGCCTTTTAAGCCAATTATCTAAAAATACCTCATGTGGATCCTACTACAATACATCTTTCATAGTTCTATTTCTCCAAAGTATCTAGTCTATTTGCAAGGTCATCATTTGAAACTTGTTTCTAGTTCCATTTCTCTCTCAACAATGTCTGTCCTATTCCATGGCATTTCTAAGTCAGCACACTTTATCTCAGAGTTTGCATGCAGATAAACAAGACTGTGTGAGCCTTCTGTCAGGCTTTGAGGATTCTCTACAAATCCATTTCCCACATTTCCCCTTCTCTCTTGAAGGGGAAAACTTTGATGGAAAGAAGAAAACTTCTTTCCCCCTCTCTCTTGTGTACTTCACTGCTGTACACAGTGAAGTACACAAGGCACTGTCACTGTAACAATCAATACATATAAACCTATTTTGCAAAGCTCCTTTAGACAAGGTGCAAAATTCCATCCTTCAAACAAGTCATCTAACCATAATCCAGTTCCCACAATATTTTGCTGTATCATTACTTAATTACTTTGCATGGTGTTGCAGTTTTCTTAGTGATAAACTGTAAATACCCTTGTAGTCTCTTAGGCTTCTTGAGTCAGAGAATGACAAGGTGGAGAAGACAAAAATGTCACTGCAAAGTCTACCCAACTGCTTATCTGCATTAATTTTTCCACATAGCTCCAAACTGTTTTTCTGCAATGATTTATTTACTTTTAGCCTTTTTGTATGCCTGAAACTACCAGCACCTGGCTGTAAGGATTTTGTTATTTTTATTTCCATTACTATGCCTCTTTTTGCTGTTGCAGTGGTTTTTCTCAAAGAATAGACTGTGATTCTGGGGAGCTTGGCATCAGTAGGGAGCCCACACTGAACTGAAACAAGGATGTTCTCATATCTGCATTTTTCATGCTGATTTGTTGCTGCTTCATGTACTGCAAAAATTGATTGTGAAATGATAAATAGCCAAACCTTGTTATATCTTGCAAATAGTCTAATCCCATTGTCATGTCAAATCCTCTAATCTTGAGCCAAGTTTTGTCTGTTGATCTGATTAGGTTTTTCATTAGTTCCTGGCAAATTTGTGGCTCTTGGAGTTACTGGGCTGGCTCTTGAGGCTGCTGAGGTGGAAGGATCCATGTGGTTCCTTGTGGCTTTAAACAGAAACATCTGTCAGAAAGGAGCAATTGGTTGGCAGAGTTTAGCAGTGAGCAAACTTGCATGTCACAGCACTGCTGTTCCTCCAGAGTGGCTGAATTTGGTGAGATGTTCCTGGGGACTGCAGAGCCCACCGAGATCTGCTCTCCCTGCCAGGAGAAGCTGTAGGAAGCCCCGTCCTCTCTGCTGACCTTCACAGAAAAATGAAAACGGATGGTACTGACGTATTTTCATTCATGTTTCCTTCCTTGCTTTTGTTGAAGAGGAGCTTTCAACATTTTCTTGCTGGATAAAGATGAATTTTAATTTTTTATTTTATTTTATTTTGTTTTTAAAGTCATCAGGGACTTTTGCTGAAGTGTAGAGCTATGTGTTCAAATACTGTCCTGAACAATCTCTGTAAATTAGAGCCCAACTTAAATTAATCTGGAAGGAAGGTACACATCTGTAGTGTGCACATGAGAACCATATATGTGTGCATACATATATAAATAACCCCAAATTTCGGTTTCTTTTTGTCTGTTTATGTTGCATTGTGCCATCCATCCTTAGCAGTGTGGATTCAAAAGAGGAGTTCCTTCCTTGGCGTTGAGTCTGCCACCATTTAAGCCACCAGAAAGACTTCACTGATTTAAGAGAGTGGCACTGGGGCATAGCAGGGCATTTCCACACCCAAACAAATGTTTCCAAATAAGGAAAAGGGGTTTCAAATTTACCCCTGACTTTTGAGGAAAAACACCAGAACTTTCTGTTGTTCCCTCATCGTGGTTGGCCCAGTCCCAGCACAGGGGCACTGGCTGGGCTTTGGAAATGTTTCTCAAAACCTGTTTCTATTGGCAGCAAGAGAAATTAGCCCTCCTAAAACATTATTTAAGAAGGAGCACAGAGATGCTCAAGTGCTTTTTTGGAGTGTCTTAGCCAGTGCAAGAGTTTTCTGTACACTGTGTTAGGCTTCTATTTCTTTTATTTGATACTGTTTATTATTTTTGTCATTATTAAAACCTTTTCTTTTACAAAGCAAGTCCAGAGAAGTTGTCTGGCTATTATTAAGCCACTCTGGGAGGCTGCAGGTCAACCCTCAGACTTGGTACATCTTCACAGGGCTCATTACACCCTGGCCACCTGTGAGACCGTATAGGGCATGGAGGGAGTTTGTCAGTGCCTTTCTTTCCTTAGGCCATTGCTCCCAAGGGAAGGCCAGGAGTCACCAGGCAAAGGGCATTAGTTTGTGGATGTTTCAAATTGCATTGTGGTCACTGGCCTGTTCATGCACCTTCAGGGCAAAGCAAACATAATTTCACTGTAGTCCCTTTTCTGCGGGCACCCTCCAGAGTGCTGCATTTGGGGCAGCACCTCTCCTGTGCTGCACTGGCTCATGTGGATGTGCCGTGGGAGCATCTGCTGTGTGCCCACAGTGCCAGGGCTGCAGCAGAAACAGAGCCCTGCTCAGCCTGGCCTGAGCCAGGGACCCATACAGAACCTGTGGGGACCAGAGACAGGAGCTGCTGGCACACGTGTGGCACCACAGGAGCTCCTGCAGGAGGGCATTTGGCAAAGTGGTGACAGGAGATTGTCCGGATTGCTGCCAAAATCTGTTCCTAGTGTTTGTGTGGTATGTGTTGGAGTAGTGCTGCATCTTCTGCTAAATATAGGCAGTGTGAAGCTGGGTTGGATGGAAGCTGTGACAAGTGAATGAAGTGCCAGTGCTGCCTTCATCCTGTTGTAGGGCAGGTCAGGGCTCAACGTTGTACCTGCTGTGAGTCAGGAACTGCTGGAGTTTGTGACTCCAACATGGACAAAACTCTGCAGAGCAAGGTGTCTGTGGGGCTTTTCCTTTGAACCAGGGCTGGGAGCCCACTCTGGATTGGTGACCCAGGGCAGTCTTGGGTATTCCTGGTTTCCTGTGGCAGCCTGGTGCTGAGGTAGAGCTATGCCTGTAGGACCACTAATGAGTGAATTATCCACTTTCAGGTGGTTCAGCTGGCAGCTGGTTATCAGTTGATGCATACTCTTTGATCTGCCTTGACCTCAAGTTCTCAAAATCTTGCTAAGCCTGTATTAAAAAAAACCAAACTCAAAAAACCAACCAAACAAAAAACCAACAAAAAAACCCACCAAAATCCCAAAAGAACCCAAAACCCCGAACCAAACCCAAACCACCCTAACAAAAAAACGCAAACCAATCCTTGATGAATGGAATTGTTTTCTGATTGAATCGTATATAGCACATAGAGGTTATTCCAGTCCTCTTTAATCCAGATTCATAGATAATAGGATGATGCATTCAGTAAATACTTTCTGCAGAAGATGTGAATTTTGGGGATAACAGCAATGTGTGAAGCAGAATTATGCAGTTATCTTAGCTTTGGTCTGCAGGGAAACTTAGATATAGCCTAAGTGTGATTCTTAAACACTTCTGCTTTGACTCATAAAGTGGGAAAGTTATCCTTGGATAATGGAAAGCATGTTTTGTTTCTGTTCTGATTCATGTGATACTTGGATCTGTTTCTGCTGAGATAAGATTGTTTTGAGGTGGGATGGCTTGAATTACGAGGACGTGAATTTTGAGTGAAAAAATGTTTTAATGGAAGCAGTAGAATTGGTCCCAGTGTCTTTAGTAAGATGAAAATTTTCAGTTAAAAGTTTTGCATGTTGCAGAAACTGTCCAGGTGTTCACTTTCCAGCTCTGGATCCAGGCACACCCAGGTTCCAGGTTGGACTTAAATGACCTGTCTTTAACAAGGAACTCAGATACTGTTTGCACCACATTTCAGCCCAGGGACTGATTTTTACCTCATTCTACACTAATAAAGCATGTTAGCTGATTTTTGTGGCTGTCAAAAAAAACCAGAGGGGGGGAGGGGGGAAGGAGAACTGATGGATACTACTTACAGATTCAATATTAGATTCTCTTTAGAAGTCCAGTTTTCACTTAAGGGAGACTGCACATGCACAACCCAGTCATGTTATTTTAATGTGTAAATCAATAAAGCTGCCTTGTTTTTTTCTGGTTTTATTCCAGTATTGATGGGATTTGTAAAAGTCTTTTTGAAGACAGCATCCTGTCTGTCTTGGGTTTTCAGTGGGATCGATCAGTTTCTTAGGGAAGGTTTTGAAAGACTATAAACCAAACAGATATGATCAGTGATTCTGAAAACCAAGATTAACCTCAGTACTGATGCTTTCCAGCCAGGCCCTTGTATGCTTCTGGAATATGTGCTGAGCCAGCTGGGAGCTGTGCTCTGGTTAAACTCATCAGCCCCTCCTGTAACCAAAAGGCCTGGGAAATGCAGAGTTCAGGATGGGCAACCCAGTCATGACTTGAAACCTTTCCTGCCTTTGACTTTTTATTTAGGGAAGACTGAAGCAAATAACAGTAATATTAAAAAAAAAAAANAATAAATATGCAGGAAAAAAAAAAAAAAAAAAAAAAAGGGAATGGGGAATAGGAAAAAACTCCAGGCTTTTTAAAATTACTTTTCCCCTTGATACTGTATGATGGCTGATTTTGCTGTGCAACAACATGGCACCCTCAGAAATAAAAGGAAAAGAACATCTGTACAGAGGAGCCCCTGGGATGAGTGTGTGTGGGGAGCTGTTCTCAGTAAAAGGGCCTATAATGATAATATTTCTGAAATGATTGAGGCTAATAAATGTTGATATGTAAAAAGAAATGATCCTTTTTTATTAGTCCATTGAGGTGGGCTATAATTTTTTTATGTTCAAGCTCTGATCAGAAATTGAAGTGACATATGGAATCAGAATTGAAATACAGCTCCGTGGAATACTTTGTCAGTAGGAAAAAATGCATATGATAAAGCTGCTGGATTTTTGGCATCAATTACAACACCAGCTTGTGAGCACTGGTGAGAGACATTTAGGCCCATGTTTCAGCAGCATTGTGCTCTGAATGAATGGGGAATTTCAGATAACTGCATTTCCCTTTTCTGTTCCAAGTTATGTGTGGGTATTCTGCAGGGTTTTTATTAGATTGAATTGTAATCAGGAGCAGTCATTACTTTGCTGCTTGGAAGGATAATTCCCAAGAATCAGAAATTAGAGTGAAAATCATGTTTTTAGAAACTTAGAGCTTTTAAGCCTACCAACTTTTTCAGGATGTTTCACAACTTGGTTCCAGTGCACATTTGAGAAGTGTAAATACTCTCCAGCACAAACAGAAATGCCCAGGGCTAGAGCCCAGGGGACCCTGAGTTCTGTTCTCTCTTGGCTGGAGCTGGTGTTAATGGTGTATAATTCTGGTTTTGGAGGGCACAAAGCTGAAGCCCAAAGATCTCACAGTTTGCCTAGGACTGTGGCCAAATACGGTGACTGATGAAATAAAAACTTGATGATGCATATTTCCACCTTGGATGACATTTTTGAATTAAATTACCCAGTGACACTCCCTGAGCATGGCACGTTCCACAGGAAGGATCACAGGGTACAATGCCCATGTGGACACCAGAATGGCCTCCCAAGAGCTGAAAAACCTGCCCAGACCAAAACTTCCATGGCACTCCAGAACATGACAGTGCCTCTGGGGTCTGGAGGTGGAGTGGGTGTCATGGGTGTGAGTGTGCCCAGCTGGGTGTGAGTTAAGAATTTAAAGAGTTAAGATTTTAGCTAAGGGGTAGAAACAACTTGCATTGCTTAAGATTTAAATTAGAAAAGTAGAGATGAGTTAATAATTATTAGATGTTTAAGCCAGAGCATGGGTAATGTACTACTTGTTCATTTTAGTTGTGTTTGTAGAAGGAAATGAGAGGGATGGACCATTGTGATAATAAATGAAACCAATGAAACTGTGACCTGGACACAGAACCTCATTGGAAAAGACTGGACTATGCCAAGAGGTCACATAGGCCTGCCAGCAATATAAAGGTAGAAAGGTCACTGTGAGGAAGACACCTTTGACTTCGTCTTTCAAGACCACTGACCCATTTCAGAGACCACCGACCCAATCTGAGAGAAGAATTGCACAGGTGTAAAGGACTCTGGGCTCATTTGAATACAAAGTGGGAGTGGGAGGTGCTGAGATTATGCATATGCATGAGCATTTCTGAGTATGTAATACTTTTGTAAATAAATGGAGGGCTAGAACTTCATGATTTTGGCATGCCTTTATGAGGTGCTGCCTGATGTTGCAATAAAACATACCACTTTGTAACTTTAACTAATTAGAAGGTCTTTGTCCATGATCTTATCACATTTTATGCAAATCAGGTGGACTCTCCAAGCAAGTAGCCATGTGGTAAGAAAGCAAACTGGCAGCAGTGCCTGGGGTTCTCTATGAGAGAAGGACACAGAGCAGTGTGTGCTGCTGTCACAAGCTGAGCACGAGCCTTGCCTTAAGCCTTTGCAAGGGGAAAGGTAAGTTTGCTTCCAGCCCTGGACTGATTGACTCAACTAACTCACAAGACAAAGGAGGTTGGATTCTCACCTCTGCTTGGGGCAGGAGGAGGAATCTTCTTCTTCCCCCTGAAATGTCCTTAGGTGACAGAAGCAATGTCCTGGGGCTGGAGAATGAGGAGGGAGTGAGCAAACAGGCAAGTCCCAGGAAAGGCCAAGCGTGCAAAATCGATCTGATCATCCACCCCCACGAGAACTGGTGCTCCCAGAACAGGGGGTGAGAAACTGGAGACTTCTTATAGAGTGGCCCCATTTGTCATCCAGACAATGTCTCTAGAGAAGTCTGCCTGCTGCGAGCTTGCATCCAGGACGTCACAAGAGGCTGCTGAGACTGTGGACTATCACCTCTTCCTGCTCTTTCAGGTGGGGGTGAATGACACTGCAGAGAGGTGACTTAGAAATATCAAGAGGGACCTTATATCCCTTGGAACAATGTTCAGGGGTTCAGGAGATGAGGGTCTACTCCATCTTCCTAGATGAAGAGAAGAGGATTTGGGAAAAAGGAGGTGAGCTGAAGAGGTCAGTGACTGGCTGCATAGCTGGTGTCATGTTCAAGGTCTTGGGTTCTATAATTTTGGGCATACCTTTAAGAAACTGGGTCTGGCAATTTAGGGTCTCAGCTGGCCAAGTGGGGTAAAGTGTGCTGGACAGCAAATTGGCTGGACTTATCAGCAGAGCCTTAATCTACATTTTATAAAGATTCAGTCTTTCAACCCTTTTCCTTTTTGTACTATCTGCTGTAATTTTCTTTCCATACTGTCTTAAATAGACTTTGAATTTTGAAATCATTATAGTGCCTCAGTTATTGCAGCAAGCATATTGCACAGCTCAGACCATCTCACATCCTGACTGCTGGAGCAAGCTGAGAAGCACAGCAAAGAGCTGCTTCAGTGTTCATATGTCAGAAGTTGTTGCAATCATTTGCCGTCTTGATGGGACTGCAGATGTGTGTTAGGAGGAAGGATATTCCTGGAGTCACAGAGCTCCAGGCCTTGCTGTAAGCCTCACTCTCCCTCTCAGCTCAATCTGCTGATGAAAACACTGTTCTTCCTTTAACCACTGCTGATAAAAAGGTGTCAGATTCCTTGAGTGGTCTTAGTCTGTAGTTCAGGCTGAGCACCTTCTGACTGGGGTAGGAAAACTTAATCATTGTATAGCTCCCACTGACTTATGCTGTGTTACAGCTGCATCCTTCTTAAAGTCTGATCCTGTTGCCTTATTGGAATACTTATTTCCTGGATTGACTCTGTCTAGACACTTCACCTATCTTGTTTTGGATTTATTCAGGGTAAAGTTGTGGTTCAGCTGCTGAGTGTAAAATGGTTGTTGCACACCTTGATCCACAGACACAATGCAGAGGTTGTAAATAAAAAGACTGACATGTTGCTGAGCAAAGTACAGGCAGCATCAGTTAGGAATGTTGTGTGGGGTGGGAGCAGTAGCTGTCTGCATGCTGGCAGCCTTTTATCCATTTGATTGGACCCTGATTTCTAGGCACCTCACCCTCCTGTGCCACATGATATTCCTGTGAAGGTTCCTCAGTCAGCATCTCATCAGGCAGAAATCCATTTCTTTCCTTTAGTGACTGAGAGCCTCCTGCCCATATTTGTTCTTGCATCCATGACACTAATTACCACCATGTCTAAACAGGCTTGAGCTCTTGCTGACCTCAGTCAGAAAAACTCAAATGCCTTTATTTTGCAGGTCTTGTCTTAAACTGACATTTTCTCACACAGAAGCAGTAATATCTTGGCGCACATGAAAAGCATTTTCTAACAAGCAAGAAGAATTCTATGCAAGAAAATGGTTAGATTAGTGTAAATTGCAGCTCTCAGAGATGGCTGACCATTGAAAAGTGAAAGCCTGAGACAGCAAATGTGAGTTGTGCATCCTTAGTTGTTGGGGAGGCTGTGCCTTGGGATTCTACCTGTGAATCAGGGCCACATGGTGTGTCACCTGTGCAGTTCAGGGGAGGCAGATGCTCCAGCCCAAAGGATACAGCAGAAAACATCCAACAACTGGCAACAAATGGAGTAGCAGAGGGAAAGGGTGAAGCAGAACTGGTTGGTGTGGAAGCATGTGCCCTCAGCACATCCACAACCTCTCTGGCCAGAGTGGGATCCCCTGGTCTCTGCCTGGTAGAGATGTTAATGCCAGTGTGAGCAGGAGAAACCCAGGAACTGGGCAGAGCCCTACTGCTGCCCCTTCTGTCCCATTTCTTGATGATAAGAGTTCTTTCTCTTCCAGAGTGACTCTAGTACAGGAACTGCAGGTGGTTTATGAGGAGCTGTCTTTCAAGGGCACAGCTACTTTACACTAATTTTAAATTTTTTTTCCTTCCTACTCTGTAAAGCTCTTTCCAGTCTCTCTCCTCTAAGTTTAAAGTGCCATGTGCTCTGTGCTATTCCAAGCTTTTCTTTTGGCAGGGAGAGAAAGGCAGGCCTGTTGTGCTGTAATAACAGTCACCCTCATTCTCTGAGGGTGCCATGTGTTGTGTTTTCGAGCCAAACATATTTCTGATTGTGTGATACCTAAATCTACTACCCAATATTTCCCATGCTTAAGTTTCAATAAAAGCCATTCCAAGTTGCCTGTATTCCAAACAGAGTGTGTAATCTCTTTATTATGCCTGGCCTGGCTTGCTGGGCACGTGAATAAACCTGGCTGTGTGTCATGATGACTGTTGGTATCGCCTGACAATAATTGGAACAGAGGTAAATAAAATCAGTGTTTTGTCTTCCCTTAGATTGGACTCATCAGCAGATGGGGAATGCTGCCATCCTTTCTTTATTTTTGGCAAGGATCTACATAGCTGACAGACCCCTGCTACAATGGAAAGGGATGGTTCAATAACGTTTAGGGAAGAGCTAATAATATGTCAGTTATTTCCGCAATGCTTGGAATATGGCTTAAATTGATCATTTAAATGTAATTTTTTTAAATCTTAAAGAAACCTGCTTTATTACCTGCCTCCTGGTTTGACATCTGTGTAGCAAAATGTGAGCATTTGGAATATGCAAACTGAAATCAAAGTGTAGAATTCCCTTTGAAGCTTAGTTTCTCACTTTTTCCCTCCCCACCTTTTAATATTTGGCCTGCTGTAATTTTATGTCTCTGAAATTTTCTGTGTAATTGAAAGAGTGTTAAAGGAACAAAGCAAATATTTATATTGCACAAATGCCACTTGATGTGATTAGTTAAAAGCAATCTATTTAAAATTTAATATATGTATTAAACATATGCATACACATGCATGCACACACAGGGAAGCCAGTGGAATAAAATATGAGTTTAGCTAACCTAGAAGCTTCCAGGCTCTGGAACACTCTGTCTGGATAAAGATTTTTGACCATGTGATCTTTAGGTTTAAGGAGCAAACCCACCTCTAGTTGACTTCAGGGCAGCAAATGTAAAAGGCATTTACAGACTTGTGGTGCTGCCTCTGCTTTGGCACGTGCAGGAACCTCCTCTGGAACCCTGGGCTGCCCTATCCAGGGTTAGGGGCCAGATGTTCACTGGCTCCTGGACCTGTGTAAATTATTCAGGTGAGCAGGAAAGTGGCCTTGACCGTGTGCTGCCTGTCCCTGCCTGGTGCAGGGTCCCGGGACAGCTTCTTCCCTCCGAGCAGGAGCAGAGCAGGGAGGGGGCTCTGGCTGGCTCCTGCCCAGGGTGGGGTACCTTGATGCACCTCCATGCAAATTAGGCCAATATTCCTTTCGAGGGCTATGTCTGGAGCTCCTGTGCTGCTCAGGTGTTGGTTTTTTTAGCTTCTTTTCTCCATGTTAGAGCCGGGATTAACGGGAGTCGTGGTTTCATGTTCGGACTCGTGTTTATTAATTCTTATCTATAGCACAGTCTCATGAGTTGTGAGCTCTAACCAACAAGGTAGAACATGGAGGTGCCTCTAACTCTTTCCAAGGTTATTTAAGCACTAATCACCCAATAACAAGATGACACCTATATTATTTATACTTTTACCCCAATAATTGACCACCCAAGGCCCGCAATGCAGACAGACCTTTTTCACCCAATTAGAAAAAACTACCCAAAACCAAGAAGAAGAAGGTGAAGAAGAAGGACTCAGACAACACCCTAAATCCTCCATATTACTCCATATATATTACTATATACTAAAACCTTAAATCTAAGTTTTTCACCCTGTGAGATCACACAACACTATTCAAACCACACACCCACAGCCCCAGTGCTATCACTCAATTTTGGAAGCCTGTTCCACAGCCTCGAGTCAAATGTGGTGCTTTCCTGAGGGTCAGTGCCTTTTAGCACAGAAAGCCTGAAATTTTCAACCTCCAGGGTTCCAACACTCAGGGATCAACTTTTTCTATCATCTGTAGGTCTTACATGTCCATGAAGCAGTTCAGGTACTGAAGCTGCTGCATGACTCGAGCAAATGGGTGGCAGTCACAAGTTCCCTTTCCTGCTTTGCCTGAAGCTTGAGGAAAGGTTGCTTTTATCTGTTCTCCTTTATGTCTGAGCCAGACATGGATGACTTGGAGGGATGTGAGGAAACATAGAAGCTAACCCAGCCAGGTGATCTGAAAAATAGCTCCTGGACATGGAAAAGACAATATTTTCTGGAGACCAGCTGATGCTGACTGTTTGAAGGGAGAGATGACCATTTTCAAGAAAGTTGAATTATCCTCTTTTATTTATAATTTTTTAATGACTCTGTGAGGTGTTTTATGGCAAATTTAGATAGGGTAAGCAAGATAGTTGAATTTCCATCCTTTTTTTATTTCCTTAATGACTTTACCAATCATATTGGGGGATGGAAAACAGTATTTAACTATTCCCAGAGGAGATGAAATCAATGGAATTGAAGTAAATGGAAGAAAAGCTTTCCAGATCTGCTAAATCTCATGGTTTGTGCAAGGTTCTTTCTGAGCCCTTTGATGGATAAGTAGTACAGCTTGTACACTTCTGGGCTTCAGACCACTTTTCCTGGTCTCTGTGGTCCAAGAGGTGGTGAAGCTTCAGCACTGAAGAGCACTTTGGGGGTCAGTTCTGGCTGTGCCTCTCCCCTGTCCTCGGGGGAGGTTGGAAACACAGCAGCAATTTCACCTTGCCATGCTCTGATGTCACCCATGAAAGTGCCTGACCCGAAAGGAAGGGACAGCAGGACAGATGGTGAGTCAGACAAGCTTCAAGAGCTGCTGAGATTGATGCTTTTCCCCAAAATCCTCTCATTTCATTATTTCAGAGTCCTTGCAGCAGGGATGTCCCGGGATTTGTTTTGTGCCGGGTGTGGTGGTTTGGGGAAAGACTTTGCTTGAGCACGTCTTCAGAGGTGACACTGAAATGTCAGAGAGAATCTCCGTGTGGTTTGGGTCCCTCGTGACAATCACATTGGGCAGGAATCTCTCAAACCACCCACCATCCAAAAAAGAACTTATCCATCAGGGAAATAGACAATTTTGTTATAGTTTTCACAATATTCTAAACACTTTTGTAACAGTCTAATATGGTTTCTGGGAAACTGAAGGGTCAAGATTCCCCAAACCTGATCTGTCAGTTAGAGGCGGTAATAATATTTAATATATATTATAAAGCCTGTTGCAGTAAATGGCTGGATTAAAAGAATATCTTAACAAAATCATGGAGCAGAGAGAAGGAGCCATGTAGTGTTTTTGTACTGGATGCCTCTTTTTCTTATGATCCTCTTTTAATATGGCTTTGAAAACTGCCCAGCAGTACAGCATTATTTGGCTTTGCTTCAAATGCTAAGACACATTTTCTTTTTTTTTAACCTAAAGGAGACCTTTATATGGAGTATAAAAATCACAATATCACAAGTAAAGGACCATTAAGTAAGTGTAATGCTGGGGGGATGTATGCTTTGAACATTGTTTCCATTATTCAGAATAGATCAAGTTTCAGCCCAAATAGAAATGAAAGGCTATTGAGGAAACGTTGCAAATACCTGAAATTCTAACTTTTACTTTGCTTTTGTTAACTATATGTGATTAAGGAAGAAAGGAAAATTGTTAAGAGGCTGTGCCATTGCAAGTGATATAACCACGACCCTGTCTTAACTATCAGCATGTGTGAAAGTCCATCAGTAGTCACAAAATTCCCTGAACTTTTAAAATGTTTTTCTTTGATACATCAAGCTGAAAGGAATAACATATTCTTGAAAGCACAAGAAAACTTCATGTATTTGCCCAATATTAATCACATATGGGGCTGTATTTCTGCCTGATGATAAAATGATGCAATTATGTCTCATGGAAAATGGTTTCTTACCACCATGGGATTGTTAGATTTTACAAATTCCATGCTTCTTTTGATTGGTTTGGAAGGTAAGGGAATTATAGAGATGTAAAAGTGTAGCCTTAGGCTTCATAGTGCTGACTTTTCAATAACTGTTTCCTAGGGGCTTTATTTATCAATTTTTAGATAGTATACTGGCAAACTTTAGAGCATTTTCCCTCTTTGGTGGTGTTGCCAGGCTGTCTGCCCTTTGTTCTAACCAAATCTTGCCCAGAGCACTAGGCAGAAGCTCACTTCATCAAATTTTCTGGAGATAATAATGTTTTACTTTATTTTTGGGACTGATCAGCGCTCAACCATCAGATAATGGCCTTTAGAAGATGCTTTTGGAACACAAGCCACTTGTTCTTATTCATGAGTGTGTACGTGTGGGGCTGGTTTTATGAAAATTTGACCTAATTTCTGGTTTGCCAATTGACTGTCCAGAAACTACAGCAAACCAGCAATTCCTTTGGGTACAGCATTCCAGCACATTCTGCTACCAGTTTTGTGGAGAGGGAATGCTAATATTTGTTCTTTCCTTACCCTTTCTAGAGAGCAGATGTTTGTGCTTTCTCACAAGGCCATTGTTTTTCAGTAGCTATCTATATTTTTTCTACTGTGACAGTTTAAAAAAAGAAAAAGTGGGGAGGGAATTATTATTGATTTCAATTCTTGCTGCAGTTTTGTATTGACAGAGAAGAAAATACAATGAAAGAGGTGGAGGGGGAAAATCAGAGATGGCTTTTGTAATTGCCTACTCACATCATAAGGATTCTTACTCTGACCTAATGTATTCTTAATCTTTCTTTTCAATATATGGATGTTGCTCACTTAAATGGATTTCAACTGAAGCAGAATTCTCTAATTAGACAATAATAGTGGAGGAATTGACCATTATCTCCAGTTTTGAATTTTCAGGCAGCCTGTATTAGCAGTCATGCTTCTGCCAGCTGATCTTTAAACATGGAAATACTGTATCGAGAGATTACTGTTCAAAATTATTTTCACTAGTATAATAGCTTTTTAATTTTTAAAATGGCTTGCATTCATCAGCAAGGGGCAAAGGTAATCAAATTTACTCAATCAACTCAGTTATTTTGCTCCTCTTAGCTAATGACAGGTTGTATTGTCATATTAAACCAGCAGGAAAGCTGGGATTTTATAATTTTTTTGGATAATCTTGTAAACAGTAGCCCATGCAGTCAGTGAGTTGAGGTTCTGGGATTCTCTAGCAAGTAAGAAAAGGGCCTTATAAAGGGCCTTATAGGACTGAAGTAAATGTGCAGAGAGTTTGGTACTTTGTCAGTACTTTGAGTCATTTTTGCTTATTTTTCTTTATTGTACTGTTGGAGGTTCATGTGTGTAAGGGAACTACTGAGCAAGGTGTGAATTCTTGGTGTTTCATCTGCCTGTGCTTGGGTCCTTTATGCTGCACAAGTGCTCTGAGGACAAGATCCAAGGGAGCTGATTTCCTCAAGGTGTCACAGCTGTTATTGGTACAGGGGGTAAGCATGTGCTTTATGTTGTATGGCAGCTCTTCTGCTGTGAAACCAGGAGGATTTGCTTCACAGAAGGGTCAATGAGGGAAGACTCTAACTTCCACAGACTCCTTTTCCCTGGTAAAACATCCCACAACTCACTCTGACCTCCCTTCCCTATGTAAACAAGCTCTGCATGTTAACATCTCTGCAGTGCAAGATTCAATTCTCCAGCACAGAAACATGCACACATTTCAGCCCTTGACTGAAGTGAAACTTTTGACATAGGAATGAGGGCTGGGTGTACCTGGGAGAAAGGTGCTTGTGGAGAGGTTTGGGGCCACTGGGACAGGGGTTGGAGCTCTGTGTCCAAGGCCAGAGGACTTCAAACTTGTTGAAACCCTGGAAACTTAGATTTTAAGGCTTTAGATTATAGTAATATATGTGGAGGATTTAGGGTGTTGTCTAAGTCCTTCTTCTTCATCTTCTTTGTGTTTTTGGGTATTTTTTTTCTTATTGGGTGAAAGGATCTGCTTTGCAGGCCTTGGGTGGTCAGTTATTGGGTCAAAAGTATAAATAACATAGGTGTCACCTCATTATTGGGTAATTAACCCTTAAAAGACCTTGGAAAGAGTTAGAGGCACCTCCATTTTCTACCTTGTTAGTTAAAGCTCACAACTCATGAGACTGTGCTATAGATAAGAATTAATAAACACTGAGTCTGAACATGAAAACTGCATCTCTCGTGCATTAATCCTGGTTCTAACAGGAAGAAAAGAAGATAAGAAACCCCCACACACTGACACACTCGAGGGGAGGAGCAGGTGCTGCTCAGAGCCAGATGTCTCCTCTCAGTTCAGGGACAGGGCTTCATGTCACCCTAACCTGTGAGGAGGAGCCTGACTCTGTGCCAGTTCAGTGTCTTACTTGCCCATCAGACCAGCCTGACACTGCTGCATATTTGCCTGAAACAGATGTTTGGGTGATTCTGTCATGTGTGGGATGTGATAGTGTTACCTGGATATTCCCTGGCTTACAGCTACAACAGCAGCTCCAGGCTGTTTTTTCTCTGCTATTTTTTCTCTGTACTTTATGGGATGAACTCTAAACTGAAGGTTCAGGTTGAACTCAGGGCATCATAAAATGCAGGGGTCATAAAGGAGACCATCAAGAAGAGTTTCTACCTGTAGTTCCTGTACCTCTTAATTTCTTCCAACATACCTGGATGGCAGGTCAGTCCATGTAGCTGTTCATATTTACAACATCACACAGCACACTGCCTGGGAAGCTTCCCATAGGGTCTCACTAACTTAGACAGAGTAGTGGATTGTATTAGTTGACTTTATGCAGTTTTTAATTGTTCTACAGGAAATAATTTTCAGCTGTCAGATCTGGGCCACAGAACTAAAAAAATACATTTAAACAGCTCTAGCTATGAGATTAGGTGCTGCAAGTGGGGGCATGTTCTGCTTTTGAACAGTCTTCTGAATCTTAGCATTTCTGGAATCCTGTTGTTGGAGTAGTGCCCAACCCTGATAAATTAATGGTAAAGCAGAGATATACAAGTCTGGCCAATGGCAATACAGTGAGTTTATATGTAGAATGTCTATGGTAGGTATGTAATGTCTATATGGCCATGGCACAGACTGGAAGGTATTAGCAAATGAGGCAGTGCTCAATAAATATTGATTCATTTGCAAGCCCTAATGTATGAAGTTAGAAGAGTTAACACAAACAAAGATGACTGTGCTGAAGGATAGTCAATGTGCATGCTAAGATTTAAACTCAAATGCCTTTTGCTCTTTCTAGGCCTGGAATAAATCCTTGTCCTGTGATACTCCATGGTTAAATAGCAAGCAGTCAGTCAGTTCTGGAGCTGCAAAGTTAGCTCTTTTCTCCTGCATTTGGCTTTGTGTCATCCTGTCTGAGTCAGTAAAACCTAGCAGAAGCATCAGTAGACTGTGACTAAAATGTTTTGTCTCCCCTTGGATGTTTGGTGCCAGCCCAGGGTTACCTGTGTGTTGCAGGGTGTCTTGGTTTGGAAAGACGTGTCTGCCAGGGAAGGCTGGAACTTCCCTTGGAATGGAGAATGAAAACCCTCTCCCTCTGAATTATTATAATTTTGAAATTAAGGGGCTCTCAAACAAAGATATGGGAATAGGAATAACAGTTCTTTACTAGGAACCTTAAAAATAAAAATGCAGTAGTACAAAAAAAGCAAACAAATAAACAAAAAGAAAACACTGTCAAAGTCAGAACACAACCTGACACCCTGTTGGTCAGGGTGCTGGGAGCAGTCCAGTTAAATCCTCCTGCAGTGACAGATGTGGTTCTGTTGGAGCAGAGATGATCGTGTAGGAGGATGTAGTTTTCCTCTGAAGGTCCTGTGGTGGTGAGATGGGTGTCGTCTTCCTCTGGGAATCCAGTGAGAACAGGCTGTCCTTTTAGCCAAATTAATAAATGGTTTTGATGAACTTGATTTTTAATTTTTTTGTCCTAATAGAAAATATTTCATTGAAAAGTTTCTGAGTGGCCACAGGGCCCTGTGCATCTTGTTATAGCTTCAGTGGTGGCTACCAGTTGTTTCAATTTCTTTGCTTGAGATGATCTGGATAATGCAGATGTCATGCCTGCCGTCCTCAAACACAAGAGAAAAATCTTTTACAAACATCTGTAATGTAGTTTATGCAGTGACCAATCAGAAGACACATGCTGTAAGCTGTTACACTCTGTCTTATATGTGCAAGTGATTTATTAGCATCAATTCTTTGTTAAGTTAATGAATGTAAGGACATTACAAAAACCTGTAAGAATTTGTGTGTTCCATGAAACTTCCCTGCAATGAAGGTTGTCTGTTCTTGCCATAGTAGTAGTCCTGGTTTCTCAGTAATAGAAAGGAAAATTATATAAGAAATATTTTTTTGTCATTTATGTTCTGCTGCTTACACAAATCACCTATTCTAATTCTTGCTTGCAGGTACAGAAAGACTAATGGTGCAGATTAAAGGATGCCTACCAGTTGTGCTCATTTTGTGTAGGGAAAGATTATTGGAAGGGATTTGGGAAAAAGAAGGAGAGAGAGCAAATCTCCAGACATGAATAGTGGCTGACTGCTGTGCACAGGCCTGCCACATCTAGTAAGGGCAGAAAAAGAGGAGTTGAGGCCCTTGGATTCATGCCTGGGCAGATACTTTGGTTAGAGCTGAGGGGAATGGAGTCTGAAATGGCTCTGAGACAGCAGCAGCAGCTGCAGAAAATGTGGCCTGGGGAGAAAATGGAGCACAAAACATGCAGGTGTGTAGAGTTGAAACAATTTTGCCCTGAAAAACTCAGTTAACAATTTCACCAGTGCTGCACAAACCAGCCAGGATTCCAGCCCTTTCTAGACTCTGGAGAGGATCAACATACAAAAAATGCCACAATTTTTTTTTATCATAGGGATGTGTTGCTGAGTACCCACTGTGCTTAAATATGTTCAGTCAGAAGGAGTGATTTCACATGTCTTCAGGGACAGTGACTGTGTCCTGGAGCAACCAGCCCTGTAGAGTCTTAAATACAACAGTTTTGTGCCTGTGTAGTGAGACCTGCAATTGCCACAGAGCTCTGGAAACTTCTCACTTTGGCAAAGGTTTCAGCATGACTTGAAGGAATTGTACAATGTGAAATCAAGCACATCAGACCAACACTTCACAAAGTTTGGTTTCAGATGCTGGTGGAATTTCACACATAAGTTATGTGTCAGGTGCTGCTTGATATTTTGGGTGCTGTTCACTGGGGATTGGGTGTATGAGGAGGATAAAATGTGGACTTTATGTTGGTGGTCACTGATTAGAGAAGATCACTGCTGGGTGGGAGGAGCAGACCTCACCACTCTGTGGCTGTGTGACCCATGCTCAGTCTCAGGCAGTGTACAGATGTGTCACTTTGCTTGCTCATATTTACACAGCTCCTGTGGCTCAGAGTCCACGTGACTTGGGCTCCACTGGTGGTATTTTCTGCTATTTATCCCGTGGCACATGGAGAAAATCATCCTTCAGTGGTTTGATCTGCTCCTGAGAATATTCCTTGGTGGCAAATGAGCTTTTAAGTAGTGTCTGAGGAATATGCTGCAGCTGGGCTGAGCTATTACATCTTTGTTGACTTGCATCCTGAAATCTATATCCTACTGAGTCTTGCTGTGTAGCCATCGTCTCTTTACCTTGGGATTATTGATTGCATTAAAATGTTCACTTTGTACTGCACACAGACACAGAGTACTGATTACTTTTGTCCATGTTGCCACTTGGAAATGTTATTTATGTGGGATCATTTCCAACATTAGTGCCAATCTGGAAAGCAGGATGTTTTATCTTTATTTATTGAAAATCTTTATGCAAATAAGTTGCTTACTGAGAGAAAATACTAATTCAAAGGAACAACTTCCTCTCCTTATTTACTTCATTTATTTTGGTGCATCCTCTTCAAACTGGGAAAACATCAATATTAAATGGATTTAATATTTTGTTAGTTATGCAAAATCTTTTGTTCCTAATAATAGATCACCCAGTCTACATTTGTGGCAGAATATTTTTAGTCATACTAAATGTGTTTGCAGTGTCATGTTTTTGCATATGTAGGTGTGAATATAATTTTATGTGTACAAAACACATTCCACACTTATTCCTTTAAAATTTCCTTTTGTTTTTTTCAGATCACAGAAACAAGCTCCCTCACCACACAGGTTATTCCCCTGTTTGGACTGTCAGTAAAACATGGATTTCACTATGTAATTATGTCACCGGGATTCTGATGTTTGAATTGCCATGTCAGACCTGGGAATATCCTGTTGTATCAGTTTACACAAGGCTTTGGCATTCATAGCCAAAGTCTTTTTCCTTCACACCAAGCTGTTTCATTAAACAAGGCTTACTGGAGTTTCCTCTGCCCATGTTCCATAGGGACCAGTTTGGCACAGGCTGCCTTTCCTCACAGACCACAGGGCACCTCAGACTGAGGAGAGCTGCCTGTAGATACAAATATTGCATTTACAAGTACTGTATAAGCTCTTTTACTCACTCCCACAGCAGCTGGTGCACGTGGGGTGGCATCAGTCCCTGGCCAGGCAGGTTGGTGCCACTCCTGGGTCCCAGGGGTGGCAGTGCCAGGTGGCTGCTGGTCAGGTGCTGTTGTGAGGAGGGGGAACTGCAACAATGGGAAATGGAAACGACTTCATGCCAACCCTCAAAGTTCTAAGGCAGCTTAAAACTTTGGGTGCTTTCCCCCCAGCACTGTTGAAAGAAATCTCAGGGAGGAAATAAATAATTTGGCTTATTTTTAACTGATTACCTACCTCGGTCTCTAAGCTTAAGTAAGTGCACATGCATGTTTTTTCAATGTAATACAATTTGAATTAAGAAATTAAAGCATTTCACTTATGCAGTGACCAACAGAACTAAATATCTTTTTAAAAATAGGTGAGTAGGATTCACATTCTCCAATCTGGTATTTTTGGTAGGTTGGTTGGTTGGGGTTCTTTTGTGGTGGGGGGAGTGTTTCTCATAAGCCTCCCACACTTAATTTGCACAGGCATAACTCATCTCCTGCTTTCAATGACAAAGCAAAATTTGTTTCCAAAATCTGCTTTCACTTCTGGGCACAGAACATTAGAAACTCAGAGCTTACTGAGGCTTGGAACCATTTATGCTGTTTGTATTCTTATTGTAACCAATATTTTGATTGGAAATTGATTTCTTAACCAGCTGGAACACAAATACCAGATAGTGTTTCATTTTAGGTTCATAATGGTGGCAAGGTAGAAGGCAGGGGCATGAAACTACATCAGCTTCATTTTGATACTATGCATAACGGAATCCATTAAGTGAGTCTCAGGAGTCAGGCTCAAGGACCTCTTGATTAAGAATTAAATTACAGGTATGATTTACTAAATTTGTGCTTAGGGAAAGAAGGATTTTGATGATGACATGATTGGTAAACTACACATTTCCTCAGCAATATATTAAAGTTAATGGGAAGAGCAGAATGGGAAATGCAAAATGCTTCACAAAACTTATTTCCTAAGTTGCCTTGTAAACTAAGGCAAAAATCTGTGTCAGTAACTTCCTTACTGAAGTAAACCCAAGGGGAAAGTAAGGCTGGCCTCCACTTTGCTCAGACTGAACTTTCTTCTGCTGTTGAGGAAGATTTTGTCACGAGAGTTCTGGCATCAGCTCCTTTGTCTGACTTGGTATGATAATTTTATATGATTATTTTAAAACATTTAAATGTAGAATTATTTGAAAGCTTTTTTATGCAATGGTTAGTTACATAAATTAATTAGCTTTTACATTTCTTTCAGAATCGCTTGAAATTATATTTGTAATATCTTCGTGTTCTTTGTGGGTGGATTTGGCATAGGAGGATCCTTAACCACGTTTTGGGTCCCAAGATGCAGCTGCATACAAACAACACACTACAGCAGGGTTTGGGGAGAGAATTAATACAACTGTTGCTATCTTATGTGGATGCAGGGAAGAGAGGGACTCTGGGACCCAAGTTCCTGTGCTGCAGTGTTGGAAACCTGGTCAGACTTTCTGTGCTGACAGGCACTGACCCACAGGCAAACACTGCATTGACCTGAGGCCGTGGAACAGGTTCCAAAATTGAGTGATAGCACTGGGGTTGTGGGTGTGTAGTTTGCATAGAAGTGTGTGATAGCACAGGGTGGAAAACTCAGAGTTTAAGGTTTTAGAATATAGTAATAAATATAAAGCAAGATGGAGGATTTAGGTTATAGGCTAAGTCCTTCTTTTTCACCTTCTTTTCCAAGGGTCTGGGTGGTATTTTGTAATTGGGTAGAAAAATCTGCATTGCGGGCAAGGGGTGGTCGGTTATTACGTTAAAAGTAAAAATAATTTAGGTGTCATTTCATAATGCAACAGTTTGTGCTTAAAAGACCTTGTAAAGAGATAGAGACAGAGCCATTTTCTGCTTTGTAAGCTAGAACTCACAATTTGTGAGACTTTACTATAGGTAAGAATTAATAAACATCTGAGTCTGAACACGAACTGCATCTCTCGAGCATTTAATCCCAGCTCTAACAGAAAAGAAGATGAAGAACCCACACTGCAGAGTCAGAACTCTTGGTTCAAGAGCCTTGGTTCAAGGTATGTTGCCCCTGCTCTGTCTGAACCCTGTGTGGCTCATAGCATTCAGCCAGCATGGATATGGCAGCGTTGCTGCTTCATGGGATGCAAACTAATATATGGGACATAAAAAAAAAATCCACATCATACCACCCACAAGGGTGCTTGTCCAGCCCAACGTGCCAAGTCTTTGCTCTGACCTCTTTGTTTGGCTGTCTAAAGGTTGGCAAGTTAGACCGGTGTTTTGTGCAAGCCCAGGTTGCTGGGTATTTCTCTTCCATGGATGCAGGTATTTAGGAATTCAGTGTATGTGAGTGGGAGGAAGAAGATGGGAATGGTCAGAGTCAGAGTTTTTGAGATTAGGTCAGTCACTGTGATCCAGTAGAGGCTTTTTGCTTGCGGCTCCAAGGGGTCCTGAAACTGCCAGGATTGTAGAGAATGGGTAACAATCACTTCCATTCTCTCCATCTGTTGTTTCATTGGAGTGGACAATTGCCCTGTTTTGCTAAAACCTTTCACTGGCAGTCACTGTATCTTTGGAGCTTTTGACCAAGAGCAGCAGAGCTTTGAAAGCAGAACATTTTTCTGGTGGGAAAAAGGGCTTGATTTACCTCCAGCTTATGCCTGGGCTCCCTCACCTGCAGACCCAGGATTCATTAAGGAGAGAGCAATCAGTCAACACAAGAGCAGAGGAACATGAATGGCTGCTTTCTTCTAATGTGAAACAAAACACATAATTAAAATAAAGAACGTAGCATTGACCATAAGGTCTTGCTAGTATTGTTTTTGAAGCCATGAAGGGATTTTGGAGTATCTAATATTTAATCAGTTTGTATTTCAGTAAGATGTTAGCTACAAACTACGAGAAAAATTATTAGTTAAACTAGAAATTGGTCGAAGAAACCAGCTGGAAAACACCCCCATTTTGTGTTGGGCTAGGGGGCCATTAAGTTGGAATCCCTCCAAAGCAGGGTGTGACGTAGTAATCCCAGCAGGAATGGCTTGGAAGTTGCTAGCATTTCTTACTGGCAATGCAATGGCTGGGAGCCTTGTCTGACAGGGCAAAAGACCAGAACATTACACTGAGAGCAGAGGTTGGTCTTATGGGCTGAAATAATAGACTGTTAAATATATTAGTATAAAACTCACATGAATCATAAAGGGTGAGTAATCAGAATTTAATTTTTAAGGTGGATTTTGTAATCTTTAAGTCTCTGAAGAGGTACATCAGAGCAATTCTACCATATAGCAGACATGGATGGTGTAGTCATGGGGTTTATTCTGCTGTTGTGTGAAGCAGCAGTGAGAGTGTGCCTGGAATCCTGGGCCCACGTCAGGTTTCCTGTATTCAAGTCAAATGAATTAATACAGGAGCAACTACAGGAAATACAGAGGAGTTCTGAGCTGGAAGTCTGGGATAATTCTGCTCTGCAGAATGAGCACTGGGCAGGTACAGTTGTGTCTCTGAGGTACCTGGGCTGAAGAAGGGGGAATACTTAGGAAATGCTTCATTTAGGAAAAGGTTTCTAGCCTTTAGGGCAGTTTGTAGTAGAATTTTTGGAACAGTTTGCTGGTAGAGTCAGTGGCAATGTAGAGATGTGCTTTTAACATATGTGTGTTGTTTAGGAAAACGTCTGTAAGGTACAGTTTAGTTTTTTCATGGCTGATGGATCTCAGTGACCTAGGAGAACATTTTTCCTCCTTCTGTATTAAGAAATTGAAGTGTGCTTGGTCTTGTGGAGATTTTTTCTGAATGGTCATGTCTGTGCATGTACAATGGCAAGGATATTGTAGTTTATTTGATTGGTTTGGTTTGGTTTGGTTTGTTTTTTTTCCAGATAGAAATATTTTAATTTCAGGGTTTAAAGTTAGTTGCAAGTATGCTCCTACAGTTATTTGGAATATTTCATGTTTAAGCCATAGCTATAATGGAATTTCTTCTTAATTCTGCTCCACTGCATTTGATACTGAGACACAGCAGCTGTAGGAAACATCAGCTAAAGAGCACTAGTAGAGACTTAGAGTGCTTTCAATAAACTTGTGTTGCAATGAGCAAATTAACTGTTAAGGGAAAAAGACAATATTGTCCTCGAGGGAATGTGCTGACACAGAGATAACACTGAGTAGTTCCATAGTCTTTTCCAAACTCTGAAATATGCCTTTGACTCGGTAACATTTGTGTCTGGTGTGTCAGAAGGAGTAACACAAAAACGTCATCCCTTTAGAAAACAACAACAGAAAATCCAGCAAAGGAAAATGCACACAGGAAAAGCAGGAGAAAGCCTGAGCAGAGGGTTCTTGCTGGTGCTTGCCTGAGCTGTAGTCAGTGCATGAGGGCAGAGCTGTTTGCAGCCATGGACCAGGAGTGCCCCTGCCCATCCTGCGTGGGGCATGCAGCAAGGGGAAGCCTCAGCCACCTTCAGTTCTACTGCTTTAAAATGCTAAGCATATTTTCCTTGTGAAAGTGCCATCTGGAGGAAAGAGAGCCCCTGCTGCTCCCTGAAGGCACTCCCCAGTGCAGGAGGGGTTACACTTGGGGCAGAATAAGGAGTTAGAGCTGTACTTATTGTGCTAGCAGAAGCAAAAGCATTCAAGGGTTGTTTTTATCTTGTGCTTTGTTTTTTTGTCTTCTTTTTTGTTTGTTTGTTTATCATATGAATGGTGTAACATTTGCAAGCTGTCATAGAGCACATCCTTGTGGTTTTGATTTCTGACTCTGTTTGGTATAGGAAAGTTATTTGAGATCTTAGAATTCCTGGTGGTTTGGGAGTTTTTCCTCAGGTTTTTAGAAAAATAGTATATAGATTTTTCAGTACAAGTTTCTGGGTATTAACAGTTGATGTTCTCCATTTATAAGCCCCTGAAATTACTAATTTATAAGTATTGAACTCATTGGGATGAAAATGGTAGGTGGGGAGATGGTGGTAAGGGGTTTTGTCAGCACCAGTGGCAGGGCAGCCCTTGTGTCCCTTTGGCAGGTGGCTTTCTTGTGTAAACCTCCATTTACAAAGTCCTTTAGTTGAAGAACATGAATTGTGGGGTTTTGCCTTCATGATTTACAGTTGTTTATGTTGGACTGCAGCATCCATAGGAAGGCTGACCTGAAACAGAGACTGGACAGAGCCAGAGAATAAAGTAGCTATTT
>VYXD01007586.1:102614-135935 GCA_013397195.1 Hylia prasina
TTAAGGCATCACTGTGAAGGGTGTTTGTGCTGCACATGCTGTGCCTCCCGTGCTGGGCCAGCAGGATGGCACGTGGGGAGTCCCCACCTCATGTAGCCTGAGGCTCTTCTGGCCTGGGGAGCAGAGGAGAGGCTTCACTTGCAAGGTATGCTCAGCATCGTTTAATATTAAATGCTGTCCTTAAACAGACAAGCAGAGAAAGGGAGAAAACAAAGAAGTAAAAGGGCAAACAGCTCACATTGGTCCTCTGCCATTTTCTGGTTTTCTTTTTTTTTTTTTTTTTCCCAAAGCCCATAACTTGAGGTCATTTTGGGATTAATTGAAGCTAATGCCTTCACTTCAAAGCAGCACAAGATCAAGCCAAATGTACATGCATAGCAATTAAAGACCTGGCAAGGTATTATGGATTGGCTTCTACGGCAGCAGCTTTCTGCCTGTGCTGTTCCACTTGTTCAGGCCTTTGATGTGCTTCAGAGCACAACTGGCTGGGCCTGTGCTTAAACAAAGGAGTATTTTAGCACTTGATTCTACAGAGAGTGACTGGTGTGCTATAGTTAATATTTTTAACTGTCTGTAAAATTGGAGAGATTATGAATCTCTAGTATGACTGGCTACAGGAGAATTCTGTGGATAATGAAGAAGATTGCAGGGGGCAAATTGAAAGACTTCTCTTTTATATTATATAGCATCAGTATTCCTTTAGTGCTAACAAAGATGAGGCCAATTTAGTATAAATCTTCAAAGCAACATGTGTGAATTTATCTGTCCAGTGCTCATTACAGTTAATGGGAATCATGTGGCTGGAACTTTGCAAGTGCTTTGGAAGTGCTCCTTATATGGTTACATTATAGACCCCCATGTTAGCTGTTTTGCTATTATTTTTATATTGCTCCATTTGTTTTCTTGACATTGAAAAAATCAAAACACTAAACTAATTAAAAACTGCATCACCCCCTCCAGTGCTGAAATAGAGCAAAATACCCATTTTGTAAAGTAAATAAAATATTACTTGTAGGTAAATCAACTGGAGATACAACATGAATCTCTCCTGGTTTAAGTCCCAGTAGGATAAATCCTAATGCTTGTTGCTTGCAAATGAAGGTGAGCTTAACTGGAAAGTCAAAATGTTGGTCCACACATCCACGTTTCAGTTTTGATCTCCCTGTGCTCTCACTGTGATCACACTGTACCATGTGTGGTACAGAATCTGCATTTCTTCAAGGGTAAGCCAAAGGGGATACAATCTTTAGGAAATCTGTAGGGAACAAAAAAGACATAATGAAAACAGGAAGTTACAAGGCCAGTGATGGGTTTTACTTCTGATTGTCCTACTGTAATTCAATTTGTAATAAATTAATTTCCCCAAGTTGAGTCTGTTTACCTGTGATGATAGTGGGTGAGTGATCTCTCTCTATCCTTTATCTCCACTGATGAGCCTTTTGTTATATTTTCTTTCCCCTGCCCAGTTGAGGAGAGGAGTGACAGAGTGGATTTGGAGGATGCTTGGCCCCAGCCAGGGTCAACTTGCCACACTTTGAAAAACATTTCATCTTGAGATTGTTTACTGTGAGTGATAGTGCAGATCAAGGTATTCTTTTCCTTTGCTTCATTTCTGAACCTTTAAGTGCAGGTGGTTTGAGAGAAATGCCAGGTACTGTCAGGGTCAGCAAACTGGGAAGCTTCTGTCCCACTGTCCCCAGTAAAGACACAGTGTTCAGTCATCTTTTGGCAAAAAACCAAATGCAGCACTGGACTGTGGCCTCAGGCCACCTCAGCTCAGTTGGCAACGCCCCTTGCAGGACAGAACTCTCTGCTATCCATGCTGTACTTGGGTCAGAACTCTCTGCTATCCATGCTGTACTTGGGTCAAGGCATTTTTGTTTGCTTTGTTTGGTTTTCCCTGAAGCAAGTTGCAGACCATGATGTAGGAACGAGCCTTGCAAGAAACTGAAACTGGGAGAATGCTTTCCCCACTGTTCAAAACCTAGAGGATTCATGCAGGCTCTAGTCCCCACTGCACAGAAGGATCCCTGCTTTTGGAGCTCTCCAGAGGGGCAAGCAAAGACCAGAGCTGGGTTTTTCAGACAGTTATCTTTCTTTTATTCTACAGTTCTTTAGAGGAAACCAGATTTGGAACAGTGAGCAAAAATCCCCAAGATTTTTCAACAGAAGTTAAAGAGGAAAAGAGAAAGTGGGAAGAGCTTCACTCTGGGGTGGTCAGCATGTAATGTTCAGTGGTTTGCTGGGAGCTTGTACCTTTGCTGATTAACCTGCTGTGGTAATACCAGGAAGCTCTTGAGGGGTTTGGTGCGTGTGGTAAGAGGGTGGTTATTCAGAGTGGTCACTGTGGAGGGCAGGAAAACATTGTGAATCCCTGAGCGTGCACTGCTGAGCAAGTGTGGGCAGCAGGGACGTGCTGCCAGAACAATGTCTGGCAAACCCACCTTGGGGTACCAGTTTCCCACTTGCTGTTTTCAGAGGAAAGGAGATGAGAGAAATGGATTATAACAGCAAAAAATCTGATTTATTTAAAAAATACAGTCCTGGGTAATTGCCATTACCATATCCTTGCTACTTTTGCTTGAAGGTAAAAATGTGATATATGAGAGAGAAGGAGGGACACTGCAGGGAAAAGGCAAACTAAACACAGTGCTGCAGTCACTGGGCTTGGTGTTTTGTCTGCAGTTACAAACTGTAGCAGAGCCTGTGTGTGATGGGGCTGGTTCTGTATTGTGATTAAACACTGAGTCTTGGCTGGCAAGAACAAGTTGCCTTAGCCTACACACCAGTAAGCATCTTACTAGGAGGAGTGACAAATAAATCCCTTTGGAAAGAGTCATTGGATCTCCCTTGCCTTGGAAAAACTACAAGAAAATTTTGTCCAGACTGTCAGATATGCTATTTAGGTTTTGCTGCCAGTATGGTGGTCTGATCCAAAACCTGTGCAAAGTGTATTACTTCTGGTGGGTTTCAGTTTACTGTGATGAGCAACCTGACTGCTGAAGAAGCCTCCAGGTCTGGAGGAGAATCCTGTGGCTGAAAGAAGTGACTGGTCTGGAGCCTAAAGAGTACAGCTGAACAGGGATATTCTAGAGGTCAGCAAAGAATCTCTGTAGAAAGATCAGATCAGAATGATAATGTCATAGTATTAATAATTTCAGGTGAAAATGGTATTAAACCATGGAGTTAGCCCATCTTTCCAATATTAATGTTGGACATAGTGCCTTTTTAACTTAAAATTAATCTTTCTTGGGTAAAGCAATATTATAAATGATTCTTGGACCCTGGTCTGCATAAATTTAATCGCAGTTAATTTATGTATGTGAGCAGTTCACAAAGACAATGTTCTAAGTTAAATCTAAGGACATACCACCTATGGGAGGGGAAGAGTTTGAAGCAACATTTCTGTTGCTGTCCAAGACAAGGCATTTCTGCATCATGATCCATAGAGCTGGGCTGGAGTCCAGTTCATGAACTGATCCAGGATTGAATTGATGGCTCAGTTTGTGTAGGGCCATGCCTGAGACCCAGAAGGACTCTGATTCAGCCTTAGGAGATAAAAAGAAGACTGAGGAATTTTTTTGCCTTCCCACAGTAACCTTTAGTTTGAAGGTACCAGTAAAATGTTTCAAATGAAAAAAAAAAAAATCTATTTAGTTACATTATTTTTCTCTCCCCAGAGGGCATTTCCACTTTTATTGGTCAAGCCAAAATATTCTTGGTGGACATATCTGGCACATTTGAGCTGTGCAGTGTACTCTGTAGTTTAGAAGGTTAGCCTTATTTTCGGTCAAAATTTATGTTGACAATGCTATTTTTAAGTAATATTGGGATTATAGCTAATACGTGATACTGGGCTTGTAAAATGTGCATATGTACAGGACCAAGTCAAAGCAAGACTCCCTCACACCTCTCAGATTCTGTGTGACACACTGAGCCAAGGAGGACAGTTAATATGTGATCCACTTCCAGAAAAAGATTAGGCTGAATGATAAATTTTAAATTTTTAAAATTTAATGTAGTTACTGCTAGAAGCTTTGCACTTTGATAAAAGCAAATCAAATGGCTAATAAAATCCCTTGACCCCTGTAGGTTTTGTGCCAGCATGTCATGATTTTCAGGCTTGTTTTTGCTGCCTTGCTGCCATTGGTGTGTGAGAAGTGTGTGGGCACAATGTGTTTTTTGACCCTGTGACCTCTGTCCTGTCACAGATGTTAAGGAACTGCTTAGAAAACCAGAATTCAGATTCTCACGCTGATTCACTGTCTGGATTTGTCAACAGAATGAAAAAAGTTCTGAGAACTCAAATCTGCTACAAATTGAGGTGAGAATATTGTACTAACAGACACTGTACTTTTTAAAAAAATTAAAGATAAAGGCAAATGATTGTTTTCCATGGAAAGCCCCTCTCCCTCATACCTTACTTGTAATAATGTCGTAGTCTTGATATTAAGTTTGTCATAAGGGATGTTGAGGAAAATTTTGTTGTGACTTTGTCTTCAAGCAAACCAAACAAAGGTCATCCAGCTTGAAAAGGATCACTATGGTTACCTGGTTTAAAGACAATTATTAATAAAGGGGAGAAAATTGGAACTGAGTAAAGCAGTAACTGCAAAAGCATAGAAAAGGTTAGACTGGTATTTTTCATCAATTTGTTCATTAAATATCTGTTTTAGAGATGCCACCCTAACTCAAAGGTTATAGCTAGGAGAAACCAAACTTAAAAAGAAGTTGTAAAATATTTAAAGATTATAAAAAGGACAGCATTCTTTTTTTTTAATTTCTAGGGTAAGGGGTTTGGATGGAGTCCAGTTAAGGTTTAGAGTGGGAGGATTTCTCCCTTTAGTATTTTGATAAGGCATAATTGATTTTAAAATGGTTGTAGTGTGCCTCTTAAATCACATATGTTCTGATTTTGCTGCCCTGTTCTTTTTCATGGTGCATTACGTATTCACATGGGACCAGAACCTTAGAAGCAAGGAATCTGAACTTGAGCTGGAGCTTGATTTAAAACCCAAACTTAAATATTTTAATTGAAGTCAGCTAACATATAGCTTCCAATCCCAGGGTAGAATGTTGGCTTTTCAAAAATCATAAATACAGTCATAGTCTCTAAAACAGAGAGAACTCCATGTACTGGTGGTATGGGTTGTGGTGACAGCCACTGGCCTACACAAAGCCCCCAGTTCTCATCTGCATAAAATGTATTCTGGTTATTGTTTTCTGGGGTGATTTTTATGTTGAGTTCAGAGGAATTAGACCAAAGCTGGCTGATGGCCTCCATTTATAAAAAAGGTTTTTTTTGCTTTGAAAAAATATGGGTAAACTAAATATCGGCTTTCATATTAGCCTACTTTATTACTTAAAATAGATGTTCTTGATGTAAAATAAAAGATATTATATAACAAAGGTTATAGAATTATGTTCTTCAAAATTTAGGTTAAATTAGAAATTACATTTCTTCTAATATTGATGTAGCTGAGAGTTAAGTTATAAAAGGAGTCAATCATACTAATGCTGACAGTTTCAGACCACTGATTCCTAGAATTAGACAGGAGCAAAAATATTACTCCAAACCCACATTTGATTAATAAATTCCTGTGATGTCAAGATTCAAAGATGATCACATCACAGGTTCAGTCTTGTTGCCAGATTTCTGACACCAGAGGACTCTGCAGGGCTATGGGGAAGCTGGAATGTTTATTGGTATTAAAAAGGAGGTCAAAGAGAAAATGGGGGTGAGGTCTTGCTAAATAAACGTTGACAAGAATCCCACATTAAACTCTTAAAAAAAAAAAAAGTTCTGTTTCTGCGGGGCCTCCTCTGGTCACTTTATGTTTAAAATGTGTCAGTTCTGGCACCCCCATCATGCTGAGGTATCAAGGATTGAGAGAGAGACAGATTCTGGTGGTCAGAATTCATTCTCCACTCTGATTTCCAAATGCTTATATATCATTCTAGGAAGGCTTGTAATTTTTTACTACAGTGATTAGGTTAAACATCGCACAAACAAACTTACACATTTACAACATCCCTGGCTTGCAGAGATTGATCCAATCTTCTTGTAATCTTCAAAGCTCTGTTTGTTCTTGCCAAGACATCTTGGTTATCAAAGTGGCTGTGCTAATTAAATTCACAGTACCCTCTGTCCACACTGACCTCACCTGGTGTGATTTTCCCTGCTGCTGCTCTGGGCACAAGCGTGGCTGGGGCAGGGGAGGAGCGGGAGCCGTGGGGCAGGAGGTGCAGCTGGTGATGCCATGGACCAGGCAGCCTGAAGGAGAGGTGCTAAATCCACTCTGAGGGCTTGTCCTGGGCAGAGCACATGCCCCGGTCAGAGCTCCTGCCTCTGGGTTTGGGGCACTGGGTCAGTCCCCCAGAGCTGCTGCTTTAACCCTTCTGACAGTGTCCCCTGGTTTTGATGATTTTTCTAGGCCTTCTGAATTGTCTTTCATATTGGAGTCAGAATTTTTACTTTTCCACACTTTTACTATAAACAACAGCTTTGTTTTCCTAACAGTCCTTCGTTGGTTACATATTTTTAGGTAGGTGGAGAAAGTTGATTGACAGTTGTCGTGACCAATGTGGTTTGGGAGGTGGAATTTCATCCTCCAATCCACAGGCACCTTTGGAAATGTATAAAGTTGAGTTTTGTAAATAAACTCGGGGCTTTTTCCTGCTTTGCTCATCAGCGTGCCCTCGTGAAGTTCTTCCGTGTCGTGTTGTGGCAGCAGTGCAGGTCTGGGGCTCCTGACAACACAGTTCATTTTTTACAGGATGTTTGTTTCTGTAGTGTTTTTCTCCATCAGCTTGGTTCCATTTGGTTTATGTTTAATGCAGTTTCTATTCCCATTCTAGCAGTTTTCCAAATTATGTCGGGAGTGAGCTAACAAGGAATATTTAAGAACAGTGATAAGATGGTTTCTGCTACTTTGTGCTGTTTGGAAAAGCAGCTGTGCAATGAGGAATAGAACTACTCCTGATGAGAGTGTATTAGTTTAAATAGAAAACATTTAATGTGTCTGTGTTAAGTATCCAAGCTTTAATCCAAATGAATGGAGTTTTGCCCCAGGGCCATCCAACCTCAGTTCTTAACTGTTGGAATCACAATGCCTCTTGGATAGCTAGGCTGCTGTTTCTAGCAGAGTGTGTAGAAACAGAGGACTTGGTTCCAGTGAAGCTAGTATTTAACAAAGCTGAAAGTGAATCTGATCCTTTTTGTAGCTAGCATTCATATAAATAATTTGGACAATTTTGTGCAAGGCCTGCTCTTTAGTCTGCATTTACCCAGTGCCTACCCCAACACAATCCTGATCCATTACCTGCCATCTCCTGTGTTAGTGCCTGACAGTGTTTAATCCTAGTGATGGGCCTGACACATTTCATAAGTGTACAAGGCAGATCAAGCATTTAGAGCTGTTCCAGTGAACATCTGTGCTGGCAGAATTGTATCAGCTAACAGTTAATGAGGTGTTCCCCTGGCAAAATGCAGGTACTTGTTGAAACTGCACTGTGGAGAACAAACCAGCCAAGTAAAACAAATGCAGGGAAAAGAAACAGTAGTTCATGCTGTAGTGAAGATGTATCATACAGGTGTATACAAACTTAATTAGTGTTTCAAAATACTAGGTTTGGATGAAACGTTTTTCTTTCTAGCATAGAAAAATGGTAATGCAGCTATATAAATTCAGTCTTTTCCAATGTTAAGTAGGTTTATAAATAAAAGCACATTTAACCATAAAATGATTTGTAATGGTGAGTGTTTAGGGCAGTTTTCCTTTTGTGTCACAGGAAAGCAAAGACACAAAGAAATACCCACACTGATTGGGAGTTTGTTCTGTCACGCTGCAAGACATGAGCATGGCCAACACAGGGATTTCTCTTCTGGAGCAATCACTCTGCAAAAGCCCATTTTGATTTTGGTAGGACCAAGGCTCCTACAAGATGTTGACAGACTTGTGGCAATGCTCTCTGGGCTCTGAGGGATGCATTTTGAGGTAAAATCAGAGCCAGATCTCTCACCTCTCCTGAAAACCTCTTCCAGCAGCCACTGTCTAAGTGGGCAGTGTCTGCTCTCATCCCCTCTGCCACCCTGGCATGGCAGTCCCTGCTCAGGGAATTGTTGGGTGTGTTGGGGCACAGGAGTGGCCCCAGGGTGGGCTCTGAGGCAACAGCACCCGGGGTAGGAAATGGAGCTGAGGGTGGAGGGTTTGGATGCTTATGTATGGTTCCCTTGTTTTATTTCCAATCTCTTGTCTGCTTTGATATGAAATGGGATAGTGATGTGCTGCTTACCTCACCCAAAAAGTGTTTTTGGCTTTGTAGATGAAAAGCCTTTTATACAGCTGATGTATTAGATTTTTTCCTGGGAAATCCTAACTAAACCATGAAATTTCACATTTTCTCTGTTGCAAGCCTCAATCTCTTGTGCTTTGCTCAACAGGAATTCTCCTTACTCCCCATGTAAAATAAACATCATTTAAAGTTACTTTATATTTCTGAATTTTAGAGTTACATCTCACTATAGCAGCGTGGTTGCAGCTGTGATTCAGAGATGTGTTTAAAGATGTAAGAATGGCAAATTTTGCATTCACACTTAGCTCTCAAATTTTGCAGTATATGGACAAATAGAGATAGTAGCTGTGTATTCTGAGGAAGATGAGATATAGAATTATTTTAAAGAAAATAATGTTAATAAATTCTGTCTTATTTTTTAAAAAATATTTGGAAAATACTGTATATGGTGGATCTAATATGGCAATAGATAAATTTATGTTCTTTTTTTCTCTCTGTATTTTAGCCTACCTGAGGATATTCTGTGACACAGCCATAATGGCACCAGACATGAGTGTTATGTCAAGAATGTGTGGTTTAATGCACCCCCAGCAAGCTCTCAATGGGTTGGATTTTATCAGTGCTGTGTGGTAAAAGGGGCCCCACATGGGCCTGGACACCAGAGCAGTTTGGGAAGTCTCTTCTTGTCAGTGACCTGGGGATTTTCTGGAGGGGGAGGCAGAGGTGGGCTGTGAACAGCAGCTTGGAGCTGCTCTGTCCAAGGTGAGGGCTGCTGGTAGAGATGGAAATCTGGCAAGAAAAGGGTGCCTGAGATGAACCAAACAGTGAAGCATGAGGAGTTCCAGGGGAGATTGAGGGTGCACATCAGATTGCCAGGGAGATCAAAATGCTTAGAATCCTCTTGACAAAGAAAAGCATAAGTCTCCACATTAAAAGTAGATGCTTTTTTATCTTGTATATGATACAAAATCTCTTGTGATACAGTATTTTTCTATTATACTTTAGCAGCTCTGAGGAGCCATGGATTAGGCCTGTATCACAACAGTAATTCACAGGAGGCTGTGTTTTGTCTTGCTATGACACCAGCTACTATTGTTTTTGATCTGCAGCCTCTGAAGAGGGATGGTGCGTCTTCTGTGGGAGGTGTTGTGAGTGCAGATTAGTTAGACAAGTGCTGGAGTGAATGCATAAGTAGTGATTTTGCATAATGAGGTATGTGAAATCCCAGTGGAGGTTGTTAAAACAGATAGACAGCCTGTGGTAAACAACAAGGAAGGTAGGCTTTGAAAACAGATGGCTTTGAAAACCTGGCAAATGACTGTTCCATACTTAAAAATCAGTTTTGTTAGTGGAAAATATCTTATTTAAAAAAAAAAATCAAAACAAACAAACAAAACCGAAAATGCTTAGGCTGCATATTTTTCACAAACCTGAATGTGTTAATAAAGTTCTGTGTGGAAGCATACATCATCTGCCTTCCCTGCCACACGTGTGTGTGAGCGATGGGCTGCCCGGCTCAGGATGTTCTGCAGTGATCCATCAGCCTTCCCTGTGCAGCTGCTCCTACCTGGTGGGTATGCTGCTCTTCATTATCACTTGGACTCTCTCTCTGTGAGTACTTTTCACTGGGAATTTAATCGTGCACTCAAAGACTTAATTTGTCTTGAAAGGCAGAGTCTATGAGCAAAACGGGAATATAGAGGAATATTTCTGCTGGTTGGAAAGGGCACAGAAAAGCCCATTGCCATTTGAGTTGCTACATTGCTAAGGTTGGGCTGGTCGGAGGATGAGATGCTGGTTTGGAACTTTAAAATGTAGCTGTTTTCTCATGTTTTTTATGCCTTTGGTGTAGGCAGATGGAGGTGTGAGGCTGAGACCAACCTTCTCTTCCCACGGTTGCTGTAGGCCCAGTGAGACACTGTCACTCTTGCTGTCACCTGCCTGGGGATCACACTCTGCTCTCTCCTGCAGGGGACCTGAATTGGGACAGGATTAGCTCCAAACAGAACAGTTCTGCAGTGTGCCAGAGCAGCTCAGGGGCTCACTCGTTAAAGACCTTCCCCATGGCCTGAGCCTGAACATGAGACCATTTCAGTAAAACAATGCTTTTCTTTCTCTTCCAGTGCAACTCCTAAAAGCTTTCCTTTGTCAGTGCAAGTTACTCTACAGCTTGTGAGTAAATCAAATCATCTGTCATTTTCTTAGTTGTTTTGGTGGCTCCATTAGAACAAGGGAGGCCCAGGGCTCTGTGGACTTGATTGAAAGATAGTGCAAGTGGTCCAGTTCCCTTTTGGAAAGGATTTCAAATGCAAACAGAGGAGTCCTCAGTCCCCAACTTCTGCTGGAAAAAAGGCAAGTTCCTGTGATTTGAGAATGAGAGATGGGTCATCCTGTGCTCTGAGAAAAATCAGGGACACGTGCTCTTGTCAGACACTTGCCCTTGCCCACTGAGGCTGCCTTGTCTGATCTTGTTTGTGCAATGACAAGTGTGACAGCAGGATTCCTGCTCCAGGGATGGCACTGTGTGCAGTTAAATCCTGGGCTCTGAGGGCAGAGAAGGACAGCTGCTGTCCTCTGCTCTGCTGCTTCCCAACTCCTTAAAAACAAGTTGAAAATGGGATGGCACCTGGGAGATTGGCACAAACCAATCTAGCACATGGCTTGTGCCAATCTGCAGGACAGAGAGCCAAGAGATGCTCTGACTCTGGGAAGTGCTTCCTTGGCCCTTTGGCTTGCAAGGCCAGTGCTGGGGACGAGCCCTCTGAGACTGGTGTTGGCAGAGGAGCTGATGGCAGCATGGGCTCTGCCTTCATTTACCTTGGATGGGAGAAAGAGCTGTTTAGAAAGCAAGAGATGAAAATTTTATCCAGTTCATCTTTCTCATAAACTAAACGAACTGCTTGCTGAGTAGCTTGTTTCTCAAGGTACCAAGTACAGCTGTTGAGAATTCTTACCACTATGTTGTTCTTAAGCAAAACCTGCTGATTATAAAACTGAATTTGTAGGCATGAGAAGGAAGTGGATTTTCTGCAGCAATTTCCTTTCTTGATGAATTTCAATATGCCCTGTTTTAACATTTAAAAAATGACAGTATGGGCCTCATTATTATTTGACATTGTTATCAAAATTTAAAGCTAGAAGTGTTGGTTTTGCTTGAAAAAAAATGAAATAACAAACCTGAATTTTTTTCCCTTGAGAATGTTTTGATTCCTTGTCAGGATTTTAATTTTAAGCTGTGTCTGCAGATGGAGATCACTGGGTGAACAGCAGCTGAAAAGTCTGACAAGACAGGAAACTGGTTCTGCTTTCTGCTTGGAGAGAAACCTTTGCTACAGAGTGGCTGATCAGAGCAGAGAGTTTCTGCTGCTTCTGTGATGAGTTGTTTGGTTCTCTCCTGTTGGTGCTTGTACTGACCATTAAGGCATTTCCAGAGCTCTTCCAGGCCCTGGACCAATCTCAGCATCATGTTTAAAAGCTCTTCTTTTGATTTTTTTTCTATTTTACAGAGAGGCCTGCTCTTCATGAAGTAACACTGCCAAATACACTTTTCAAAAGCACATCCGGTAATGCACTGAAAACTTTCAAATTTTGACTATTTTTTGCACCTAAATAAAAGTTGAGCTGTTCCAAACAAATCTCACCGCAAGTGTCTCAAGATCTGTTGTTTTCTGTGCTGCAACAAGACTGTTACAAATGTCTGTCCCAGCTCCATGAAGCTCTTGCAGAATAATCGAGAAGGGACAGTGTCCTGTCATTCACAGGTTAACAGCTGAAATAGTCCTTTGATTTTCCAGCTGCGGGGTACCAGGCTGTTTCCTCTGTGACACTTGCCCGGCTCTGTGACGATGGAAAGGGGCGGCATTTCCCATCTCGGGGTCGCTGTTAGGAATGTTTATTGCACACGGGGGCAGTAGCACTCCACAGAGCCGCTCCTGTGTGAGCACTGCCCGGGCTGATGGATGCATGGATGGATGGATGCCTGCGCCGTACTCGGGGATATTTAGTGCTCCTTGGCTGGGGGCGGGTTTGACAGATATTGGCAAGAAATATTAACTTACATCCACGTTTGTCTTAACTAATAAGTGATGAGCAAAGAGAAGTTTGTATTTGCTGTCTCAAAATGATCTGTGAGTCTTGATCCTGCGAAGTTTTTATTCCAGCTTTGACGTGTGGCCCCTTTCATCTTTTTAAATGTTGCAGGTGCCACCAGAAGCCAAAAGTGAGAAGACTGCTCTTGAGAGCAACATAAAAGCATTCTTCTCATCTTTGGAATCAGCACTTGTATTGCATTGCCCTGTTTTGTCTATGCTCCTTTTAAAAGCTCTTTTGAATATATTTTCTGTGATACAGTTAGTGGAAAAGTTGCTCTACTTTTTGAAGGGATACCCAAGTGCTTAAGTGCTTTCCTGGATCCAGGCCAGAGCTAGCATCTTGCAGAATAGAGCCGATGACAACTCATTTCATCCCAAAAATCACAGTTTTCTTCACAAACTCCAGTAAACAAAGTCTCCTGATAGCCTGTGAGTCCTGGAGCAGCGGCAGTGTCCTGGCTTTCCAGATGGCAAGGAGCGTGTTAAACGACTCGCTCAGGGGAGTTGGTGGGTGAGTGAGGCTGGGCAGGTGCAGGAGTCAGGCTCTGGGGAGGGTTTTGCTGGCTGCCTTTATTACATGTTTGTTACATTCATGCTGCTGCCTGGGTGCTGTGATTGGGCCGCAATTGCCCGAGCCTGTTGTGAGGTGTTTTCTAAAACCACATCCAGAGCTCCGGGGGAGGGGGAGTGGCTGTAGGTTCTCCCTTCTGGGGGATTTAATAACACCACCTTGCTCCAGGAAGGAGTGGTCAGACTGCTGGGAGTGAGGAGCTGCGGAATGGTAGAACTGGTGCTTTGATCTTCCCAGTCATCCGTGAGTCTGGATGTGCAAAGGGAAATAAGGGAAAGAAAGAATAAAAGCCGGAAAACGAACAAACAAAACCACTGAGTAACACTTTTTTTTTTTTTTTTTTAATCCTTCTGTTTACAAGTTATGTTAGCATTAGTAACTCTGGTCAGGAACTCACCTGAAGCAATTATGCAGGGACTTCCTAATAGTATTTCATAATAACACAGGTAGTTACACAGGGATTATTTTAAAATAATACATTCTCTGTATTAATCATAGGTTGCTATTGACTTGGTGACACATTGCTGTTGGTGAAATGAACTGTGATATAATTAGTACCAAATAGGACCCAAGCATGCTGTGCTAATTATTTTTATATGAACTCAATTCATTGCTAATATAAATAGCAATATTAATCACAGCAAGTATCAATATTTATGCAGCATGTTTCCATTTAAGTGCAGCTGTAGACAACAACACTCGTGCATACACTGAAGAGAGGTGAATGAGGATTCAGTCTCTTCAGCCACACCATGATGTGCTATGTCCACTCTGTGGCCATTGCCCTGTGCTTAGAGCTAACAGTATGGGACATCACTCCAGGCTGCTTCTCTGCAGAAGCCCCATGTCTTCAACAGTAAACTGAACTGCACACAGAGGACACATCTTTGTTCATTTTTCCCTCCTCCCATTTCTAACCACACTGGCTCTTAGCACCTCTTGGCCTCTGACTTGAAGAGTGCTGGGGCACAGTGGGTGTTTGAGAGAACAAGAAACATGTTCTGCTCCATTCCTATAGAAATGTCTCACAAGATGAGGCTCATTTGGGTGAGTCAGGGTCATCTGTCTCTCAATTCCTCCTCTTTAAAAGGCAGCTGTCATACAAGTGAGGAACAGTGTCAAAAGGAACACTCAACTGCCCCAAGTGAGTTTTCATTCTGTTAAATAAAGCCAGGAGAGTCTATCTGGATGCCAGTGTCTGAGTGCATAGACTGCTTGTTCCAGTGCTTCTTCTGGCATGCAGTCTTTCCTCTAACTTAATGGTTTTCCCAAGCTTTTGACTTTAATGAGTGTCATGGATTGGTTCTGGTTTAGCCTTATGCTGACAGTACGTGTGTTCTGAAAAAAGTCAGAGTGGATTGCACAGGTGGGGGGTGTGAACAGGGCTGGCTTTAGAGACTGCAGCAGTTGTGGCACTTGGAGGAGTCCCAGGGGTGGGGAAAGCAAGACTGCAGATTGGCATGTGATCCTGACCCTGGGCAGGGATGTACAGAGCATGCTGCAGAAGTACACTCAATAAATTAGACGATGATGTATGGCACAGTACATCACATTCTTGAAGGCAAGGCATATATACTCACCAGATAATGTGGAGCATGTGAAGTATTGAATATATCAAAGGAAGATTAATCTTTGTCTGGGAGTAACCCTGCACATTTTCTGTCTAGTTGAGTCAATGCAATATAATTTAAAATGTGGAGGAAGTGTGTGTGCGTCTGTATGTGGACACAGGGAGAATATGTTTGTACATGTGCTAGGGGATGTCAGGGTACACATCTGTTCCTGTTAATATTAAGAGATTTCCCCCCATTATTTTGCAGAAAATGTTCTCTTCATCTAAGATCCTTTCCCTAAATGAGGATTAAGTGTCCTTGGGACAAGTGCTGCAGGACTCAGAAGGTACAGCATGTCCTGTCCCAAAAAAGGTCTGCAGACAAGTGAGTTTCATTCTTTCACATCTCACCACGGGAAGCTGTGGCTGCAGTGTGTGCTGGGTCACCAGTACCCTTCTTGACCCTGCAACTGGAAAATCAAAGAACAGCAACTGTCAGAGTGTGGCCATTTGGCAAGTATCTGCTCAAAAATGGCTGTTCTGTGAAGTGCCTGAGACTGAAATGTTAGCTGAAAATTTCTGTGTTTTGTTTGTGTTTAAGGATTGATAGTTTGTAGAGTTACAATTGCTACAACTATTTTCACCTCAAAAATTTGCATCTGCTATGTTAACATGAAAATTTAAAACCCTGGGACATTGTATGAAATGATGATTAATTTACAGCATTTATCTTGGCTTACTAATCATTCTGTTTTTAGCTGATAATTTTATTTGTAATCTCCAGAGTTAAATTGCCATAAAATACCATAGTTACAAAGACATTCATGAGCAGTTGAAAGGATATGACACATTGTAATTTAGGAATTAATGCACACGTTAAAAAAAAAGCCAATTCATGAGAAAGCTGCTAATACATGTACATTGTCGGAGAAACAAAGCAGGGGAAAAAAAGCTGCAAACCAGAAGATAAGCACATGAGTAGTGCAGCTGTGTCACTAAGTGACAGTTTAAAGATATGGTGAATTCCATCCCACCATCTCTGAACAAAGAGCAACAAAGGGCAGAGAAATGTAACACAATCACCCAGCAATGAGCATGAGCAGTACCAGCTGGAAAACATTCCCCGTCCATGCCTGACTGAGCTCTGCCTTGTGTCTCTTGTAATGTGGATAGATACAGAATGTTCCCCCTTCAACCACACTCAGACACAGCAGTTCCAGTGCAGGAGCACTGGGAAAGGTGGCAGGACTTGTGGTGTCAGGTAATGCACAGCTGTGAGCAGTGTGCTCCCTCCTTGCAGTCCCTAATGATAGGATGAGTCTTTTGAACACTGCAGTGGTCTCCAAAGCACAAACAATCTGCTGCTACGTCACGTTTCTCAGCCCATCTGCATCCCAGTGTCCTGGTTCTGACCAGGACAGGGTAAGTTTTGGCAATAGCCTGAGGGGGCACGGCTGAGACACAGAGTTTATTCTGTACCATCTCACAGAATTGCCAGGGGCAAGGGAATGGAATCTTTATCCAGAAGGAAGTGCTCTGTTGTGGGGCAGCCTGGCTGCAGTGAGCATTTTTGCACGTCAATCACTCTCTTTTGTACACTTATGCTGTTAATATTTTTGCTGTTACTGTTCATTTTCTTATCTCATGGCCCCAGTAAATTATTCCTACCTCAAGCTGTGATTTTTGCCTTTTGTGCCTCCAGTTCTGTTCTCCATCCTGCTGTGGCAGGGAGAGGGAGGTGAAACTGGGGGAGCAAGAGAGGAGCATGGTTCAGATTCTTGGTGGAGGCACTGAATTTGTGAGTACCATTCCTAAATGACAGCAGCCTTATTTGGCACCCAATGTGGGGATTGAAGGGTTGAGATAACAGCAGATCTGCACAGAGCGAGTTGGAAACAAATTTTGTCTAAGCATTTGCTGCATTAGGTCCTGAGCCACTGGTTGCAATGTTCCTTGGTCTGTTCATGTGGGTGTGGTACCTCACCCTGTTCATATTCCCTTATGTGATCCTTGTGGTGCTCTTTTCCAGAGTAGGGGGAGGGGTCAGGATTGCTTTGCTGCTGTACTGTGGGATATCAGTTTATGACACGATAATACCAAGGGCAATTTGGGATGTGTTCAGTGTTGATCTCCTGCCCTTGCCTTGGGCATTACCTCTGGGAGTCCATTAATAATTGTACCCAGTCTGTGGGGGAAACTGCAGAGGATGATTTCCCCCAGCTTTTCACCCCCTTTGCCTTTTTCAGGCCTGCTACAAATTTGAATTCCCTTTGGGTTCCCATTTGAATTCCCTTTTTCACAGTGCACACAATCCATGTGGCAGAAGCTTGTATGTAGCACACCATGGTCGTGTGCCCACTCATTGGCATTGTTGTGAGAACAAAAAGAATGAGAACAAACACTGCTTCAGGTGACCACCCAACTCTGGCACTACGAAGATCATCTTTTATTGTTCCTATTTGCCTGTGCCTTGGCTGTGGAACTCTCCAAGACTGTGGACAGATTAGAAAGAGTTGAGCAAATGAAAGAGGAAATGTCCCATGCCCCAGCAGCAGGACCACAGTCTCTGCTATTGGGAGCAAGTGCCCCTGCCTGAGACAGTGGGGACACACCACCAGGTAACCTGTGGTTCTTCCTGCATGGCCACAGAGACAACATGAGGAAGCAGGATGGAAAACCCACCTCTGCCCTGGCAGCACAGGTATGTGAGTTGAGAGGAGGAACAACCACCATAGGAAATTCCTCAAGGCTAAATGCCATTCCAGTCTCCAGTGAGGAAGTCCTCAGAGACAACAGAGGGATGATGTTGCTTCCAATCCTCTTGAAGGGACCTCCAGTTCACATTTACAAGAAGTGAGCATGGAGTACTGTGGCCAGAACTAGAGGGGCCCTGCCTCCAGCCAGGTGGAGGAAAGGGACAGCTGGATCTCCTGGACTGTGGATCCATGGCACATCAGACCCACATCACATCAGGCTTTAGCTGACACTGCTGCACAGTGTACCCCAATTCCATCAAGATGTGTAGGGGCAGAATCCAGCTCTGTTTCTGCAGTGACAGGAGGATCCCAAGAGCTGACTGTACTGGAAGCTGCATGAGCCTGACTGGAAATGAAAGGCAAACCCAGCCCACTGTGACTGGCCCAGAGACCCTGTGTATCCTTGGCACAGATGACCTCAGGAGAGGGTATTTCAAGGACCCAAAAGGGCATTGCTGGGTTTTTGGGAGAGCTGCTGTGGAGACAGAGGAAGTTAGACAGCTGAATACCTTGCCTGGTCTCTCAGAGGACCCTTGTGCAGTAGGACTGCTGAGGGTGGAAGAACAACAGGTAGTGATTGCTACCACAGCAGTGCCCTGACAGCAACACTGCAGCAACCAGGACTGTGGGACCCCATCCATGGGATGAGTGGAGAACTGGGGTGCCAGGGAGTGCTCAGCAGGACTTGCTCACCCTTCAGCAGCCCCACATGGCATGTACCTAAGTCCAACAGAGGGTGGAGACTGACAGTGGACCAGCACGGCCTGGATGAAGTCACATCACTGCTGAGCACGGCTGTGCCGGATGTGCTGGAGCTGCAGCGTGAGCTGGAGTCCAGGGCAGCAACGTGGTGCCACCACTGACATGGCAAATGTGTTTTTCTACATTCCTCTGGCTGCAGAATGCAGGCCTTGGTTTGCTTTCACCTGGAGGGGCATCCAGTACACCTGGAAATGACTGCCCGGGGGTGGAAGTGCAGCCTCACCATTTGCCATGGACTGATACAGAGTGCTCTGGAAAAGGGTGAGGCTCCAAAACACTTGTAGTATATTGACAACATCAATGTGTGGGGCAACACAGCAGAAGAAGGTTTTGAGAAAGGGGAGAAGGTAATCCAAGTCCTGAAGGTCTGCTTTGCCATAAAGCAAACTAAGGTCAAGGGACCTGCCTGGGAAATTCAGTTTTCAGGAGTAAAATGGCAAGATGGATGTTATCAGATTCCAGTGGATAGGGTCAACAAAACAGCTCTGTCCTCAGCAAACAGCAAAAAGGAGAGACAGGCTTTCCTTAGGTGCTGTTGGATTTTGGAGGATACATATTCCAAATTACAGTCAGATTATAAACCTTCCCTATCATGTGATGTGGAAGAAAAATGATTTTAGGTGGGGTCCTGCACAAAAAGTTTTTAACAAATTAAACAGGAGATTTTTCAGGCAGTAGCTCTTGGGCCAGTCAGGGTGTGCTCTACAGGATGTGCTCTACAGTGCAGCTGGGGAGAATGGTCCTTCCTGGAGCCTCTGGCAGAAGGGACCTGGAAAGACTCAAGAGCAACCCCTGGGGCTCTGGAGTTGGGAATATGAAGTACACCCCGCTGAATAAGAGATACTGCCTGCTTATGCAGGGGTTTGAGCTGCTTCAGAAGTGACTGGCACCAAAGCACAGCTTCTTTTGGCACCCCAAACACCAGTGCTGGGCTGGGTGTTCAAAGGGAAAGTCCCTGCAACACACACTGATGCTACATGGACAAGCACTGATCATACAGCGAGCTTGAACAGGAAATCCCAATCGCCCTGGGATCCTAGGAGTCCTCATGAACTGGCCTGATGGTGAAAATCTTCAACAATCATCATCATCATCATTGCATAGAAGGTGACATGTGCTGAGGAGGCCCCGCCATACAACCAGCTCCCAGACAATGAGGAGTGATGCACTCTCTTTACTGATGGTTCTTGCCAAGTTGTAAGGAGACGCTGAAAATGGAAAGCTGCTCTGTGGATTCCTGTGTGCTCAGTGGTAGAAGCTGTGTGGTTCAGTCTCAGCAGGGTCTGGGAATTACCATTCCTAAACCACAGCACCCAGCCAAAGCATGGCAGTGGGTTTGCTGCTGGATGTGCTGGTGCCTTGGGGGTTTGTTCAGCATGGCTTTTGCTTCTGTAAGTGCTTCTCACACCACAGCTGATCAATGCTGGGTATGAGAACACCAGCAATATCAGCCCATTCCCACTCATCTGCATCCCTGTTTGTGGAACATCATCCCTATCCAACAGTGTCACAGGAAGGAACACATCATTTCTACAATCTATAAGCAACGTGAAATAAAAACTTTCTTTTCTTCAGAAAAATAACCAGAGGTTTAGGAAAGGGTGTAGAAGTAGATGAAATAATCAAGATAATGACAGAGATTTTGGTGCATTTTACATGCACTTAAGTTTGTGGTAGATTTATTTACTTAAATCTCTCTCCTGTAGTGACTGGTCATTCTGAATTGCAGAGACAAGAGACTCTGTTGTAGATCAGTGTGATTGCAGGAAGGAGAAATTTGGTGTTATATTTTTCTTTTCTTGACTCTTAACTGTAAAACTCTTCTAAGGTGCACAGGGAGAGATCCATTTTCTTCCATGGTATAAGGCAGTCATAAATTATATGAAATGAAGGAAGTGTTTTTTTCCATCCTGTACAGACAACTCTTTGTTATGTGTTTGTTCTTCATAGGAAGCAGTTAGTCATTAATCCTATGCAATACAGTAGGGAATCTTATGATCAAGAAATCAAGAGTTCAACTATATTTTCTTTGAAAGATGTTTTTAGAATATCCCATGGCAGAAGTAATCCATTGGAATAAAGAAGATAGATGAAGGTGGTAGAGACAGAGGAGCAGCAACTCTTTGCTTACTTTGAACTGTCTTGGGAAATTGTAATTTATATCTAGAATGAAATTGGAAGAGGTTGAAGATGTCTGTGATAATATGAGCTAGGGCCTATATGTTAACAGATTGCTATGTTTAATGGGCTCCTGGCTTGCAAACAAACTCATTTCCTTTCACAACACTGTCCATGGAAATGCATGTCAGTGCAAGTCACTGCTGTCACCCTGCTTCCATTTAAACAGCCACTCTAAATAATAATAACCATTTAAGAACTAGCACTTTTTTTTTTTTTAAATTATTATTTATTTAGCTCAATCCCTCAGGCTCTACTATACTGTGTATCCTAAATACTCCAATTCCCTTATTTTCTACTCCAGCATTACCTTGATAATACATATGCTGCCATGCAGGATTTATAGTTGAGGTGATTTAATCTTAAATAATTTAGAATATGAAATGCATTTTAATTTAATACACCATAATGAGAATAATGGGTCAGTTTTTCTAAGCTGATAATTTTCTACAAGCTCTGATAGGGCTGGTACCTGGCTGGGTGACTTCTGTGCCATTAACCCTTTGGTGACTGAGTTGGTTATATAAAAACCACAAGATAAGTAACTGTTGTGTTCCACCAAGCTTTCCTTCAGCTTTCTGCGGGTTCCTGCTGCCTGAGTAGGACAGAAGCTGCATAAAGGATCACTTATTTTTACCTGCCCACATCAAGCTGAGAATGTGTGGTCCTCCTGCCTGCAGCTCTTGGCTCAGCTGGTTCAGTCTTCACATCCAGTAAGTTTTCAGCCAGGGCTAGAGGTGACAGTGGAATGCAGGATCATCAGAATACCTCACAGGCAGTTCACAGGATTGAATAGGAGAGGCAGTGGTGTTATTTTTTAACACTGGGTTTGTTTTCTCTAAAACACAAAAACCTTATCAGTAGCTTCTGGGCAGCTTTTCCATTTGTTTGTAATGCTCTCTCCATTGATGCTGTCCCCCAATAATCAATAAAACTCGATTAAGGATAATAGTGAAAAGCAGCAGCCTGCAGCCTCATTAGAAGTAAAAATCCAGTACAGAGTGTGGTGACTAGGGTCAAATAATGGTGATTCTAAGAACAAATATGTGGCCACAGAATAGAAGAAACCAAAGCTGCTATTGCTGTGGTGGTTCTTTTTCCTCACTGATTTTGTCCCAAAAGTAGAAGCTGTGTCTTCTGTGAGGGGACCATGGAACTGCAGCAGGACAGGAGGATAAACCCTGCATGAACAAGTGTCTTTTTAAAAGATCAAACAGATGGGTTGGTTTAGAAAGATGGAGAAAACAAACAAAAAAAGATAACAGAAAATTCAGGCTCAATGAATGCTTTGCCTAACATTAAATGAGACATTTTATTTTTGTCCACAGTAATTTTAAATATTGTATCCATGATTAAAAGCAACTGACATTTTGGAATAAAACACCAATCCAAATTTTTAAAATGGAAATATTTTTTCTTTCTCTGCATATCTTTTCAAGCAACAGTGTGTTGGAACTGGCACATCAATGCCAAGAGTTCTGTTTGAATTGGGATTCTTCCACCCCAAGAAGGTCTAAGTCCTTGTAGCTATACTTGAGGCTTTGTGGTGGCAAGAAACCTGAGTCTTGATTTTTGGGACCGGTGAGACTTCCCCTCTTCAATTATGATGATAGAATTAGAAATGTCAGGGTTGTCAACTGCAAATTTCTAAAGCTTGTACTAGTGGCTCAAAATAATGAATGATTGCTTTAATGCAGTTGGGGATTGTTTTGCTACAATTCTTTATGCATTGTGTTTCTGGATTGTTACAGTATTTGTGGTTAATTCTCCACTTTTTCTGTACTCCCGTGAAGACACAACACTCACTTTTTCATTAGATGGGAGTGTTCCAGGAGAGCTGTGGCTTTAACAGTAAAGCTATGTTGGAAAGGTCTAAATGGGAAAGTTTGCCATTCTCTCCCTCTCCCTCTCCCTCTCCNGAGGTGTTGGAGTTTGCTAAATTGAGTTTAGAATTTGCTAAGTTAATGCTTTGTGAAATGCTTTATGTTGACTGAGTGTTGCTCTAAAATTTGCCCAAGTTGTCTGATTTTCTGGTTTGCCATTAAAGGTTTTGTTGTTTGACCTCTTGAGGAATATCTGGTCAGTATTTATCCTGTGTCTGACTCAGGGTACATGAAAGGATTTTAAGCCCTTTTAAGAGACTCATTGAGTGAGATTTGAGGCCTTACATGGCCAGTAGGTAGAAGTGTCTGGCTGCTGCACTTGGCCCCAGCAGAGGTCAGGACATATCACTGTAAGATTTTCCATGCTCACATTCTCCAGCTCTCACTCTTCTCTCTCTTCAGCTGCTAAATGTTGGATTGCACATTCACTCAACCATTGCACAATCATTAGAGACCCATGCTGTCTAAGGTGGTAGTGAAATAGGTAGTTCTGGCTCTCAAATCCATCACAGCATTCAGGCAATGCTCCAATTATCACATTTTGGGAGGTAAAATGCAGTGCTGAAGTGGAGGTACCTGGTGGATGATAACTTGACCTGCTGGTCCCTTACTGTGTCAGTGCAAACTTGGCATTGTGCTTTACATTACCCAGATAATTGAGGCTGTCTCTGAAATAGTTTCTTCTGTTCCTCTAAATGGAAACTTAAATGCAATCCACTTTCTAGAAGCTGTTTTTAATTCTGACCATCAAGTAACATGCTCCAGTAATGAAACTTATCCCTCTAGTTAAAGGTCCTTTGTGTAATTTATAGACCCTCTTTTCTTTCCTCATAAATTCCCACCCTGCTTTCTCTGGAGGTGAAGTGTCCATTAGCCACTCCCAGGAGACTCCCACACTGTGTATGACAACTGTGAGACAATATCTGAGCTGGTGGTGCTGAGGGCACTGAGCTTCCAGCACTGTGCAGAATGGGGTCCTCACCTTGGCCCCAGTGGGAGCCAACAAGGGGATGTTTTTCATCCAGGCAGTACAATTTTGGTGTGTAATGTTTTCCAAAGCACTGACTCAGGAGAGGGAAGGACTAAGGATTTTCCTTTTCCTGTATTTATTTGCAAGTTCCTGACACGAATGGTTCTTTGAAGTGTCTAGAATGCTGCAGGGTAACTGTATTTCTCATTGAAAAATATATTTTGAATCACAAAAAACTTTAGATGTGTGTGTAACATAAGTACAGACATAAGCACAGAACTACCACTGCTAACACAGAAAGTCAGCTTTGTCAAGCTACACCAGGGTTGCCATTTCCCTTCAGTCCTGTGGTTGGGGACCTTTTAGATTAAATTCATTAGTTCATGGTAGTTTTGAGATGTAACATAAGCCTCCAAAGGCATCTTAAGCTTCTCTTTTTTATTAAAATTAAATCTTCCCTTGGCATTTCTCTAGGCACTTCTCCACTCACAAATAAAAGGGACACTGCTGAAGGATATTCTGCTGCACACTTAAATGCCAGCAATCCAATTAAAGAAATGTTTAACCTTTTGTAAATAAAGCTATGGCTTGTACTGGCTTTTGGCTAAAGGAAAAAAAAATTAACTAATTTATTATTAAGCTTCTTACCCAAGACTGATGTATGTATTCATGATATAGTTTATAGCATTAAAAGGCCAGAATAGCATTAAAATTATTCTGTCCCAGAAGGTCAGCTGGCTGCAGATTCTGACACTCTGCTCTCGAGTCAGCTCTGCTCAGTGATATCCTTCTTCAAAGCCACCTTGGAATCTTGCACAGTCTCCAGACACAGAAGTCCTGATCCAGATGTTAGATGTGCCACAACACTTCCTTATATTTCTGTTTTTTGAACATGGCCTTTGTTAAAATGAGCATCATTTTCCCATTGCAAACAATACGTGTGGATTTTGATAGGAAAGTGTTCAAACTGATGTACATTGTTCCAAGCCTTAGTGTAAAAGCATTTTTAAAGCTAAACAATTGATTCTATATCTGGGTGTTGATTTTGTACTATCTCTAGACAACTTAACCTGAGTAGAAGACTATGTTATAATTTATCTTTATTGTCTCTTTTGCTGCTACTCAGACACTTGATCTGTTGGGATGTTTTTGCCAAGAAGATTTGGCAGAGAGAACAGACTAGACCTAGCAGCAAAACTGAGAGGAGCTTACACTAGGCATAGAGAGAAAGGGGAAAATGAATTTTCCTGCTTTTCAGCATCCTGGAACCATAGGGCTTTTCTCTGAGGGTAGGAAATGCATGAAATATTTTTGGTGGTGCACTTGCACTAAGACAAGATAACCAAGTAGAAGCTGGGTCTTTTACTAGGCTGGCTGCTGTGCTTAAGGCATGGAAGCATGCTGAACTTGAATCAGAAGCAGAACACTTCCAAAAAAGATGTAAGTGGAGGGCAACCACACAGTGAGGATTTCAAGATTTCTGCTTCTATTTCAGATCTGAAAAGAAAACCCTATGTGCCCAAAAGCTTGAGTAAGTATTCCAGCAGTAAGAATAGGTTTATTCTTTATATGGCCTCTATATACCCAGAAAAGCCATATAGGGTTCATATATTTCTTACTTGCTTGCTGTGGCATTGTTACCAAATATTTGGTAAAATGAAACTCATCAACACCAATGTAGCATTAAGAAGCAGTCATTCTTTATCTGGCACCGGATGCATGAGAGGGTATTTCCTCTGAAATATCTTGATGCTGAGAACAGACAAGGCTTGTGTTTATATACTGTAGTTTACATACATATTAATTGTTCTTCCCAGAAGAAACATACATATGTTAATCCTTTCCCCAAAGTCATCAGCATATTTCCCCTCCCACAGGCACAGATCTTTTCTTGTCCCCAGGGTCTCTTCAGTGGTGTTTGGTGGTTGCTGACCACGGAGTTATCCCTGACCACCCAATGAGCTCAGTGCTACTTTCCAAATATAGAAAAGCATTGGCAAAACTGGTCTGATTGATTACTTTGATCAATGAAGCGTGGTTTTTGTTCCCTTCCTGCTTAATGTTAGTTGCATTTTGATTGTAGGTTAGTGATTTTAAAAAATTATCGTTGCCTTTTCCATACCAGCTAAGCAAATTGTTCATCTGGCAACACTTCACCCCTTTGAGGCTTGTGTAGCTTGTTTTCCCTTCAAGACCTATTTAAACCTCACTTTGCTTCTTTACTATCTTTGAAAAAATATTAGGTCAAACTTGGGGCAGAACTGATTCATAGAATCATAGAATCCTAGTGTGGTTTGGGTTGGAAGGGTCCTCAAAGATCATCTTGTTTCCATCTCCTGCCATGGGCAGGGACACCTTCCATTACACCAGGGTGCTCAGAACTCCATCCATCCTTGGCCTTGAACTCCTCCAGGGACAAGGCATTCACAAATTCTGTCTTGTAAATTAGTGCAGGATGTGTTTTGTGCTGTCATGCAGGTCAGGGAATCTCACGGAGTTCTTGCACTATTTCACTTTTTTACACTAGTGCACAATGGAGAGCAGTTCTGCCTTTGCATGATCTTCTCCATTAGTTTGTTGGGGTATTTTTTTAAACAAACTGACAGCTACTTTCTCTCCTATCCGGTTCCTTGAAAGATCAACAGTGCAGGAGGATTCAGGAAGTACATCTCAGGGCTGAGTCTTTTTTTCGAAGGAAAAATATGTCCTTTAATTTCGGAGTGCCTTGAGTCCCAAAGGACAGTGGCAAGACATTGCCATGGATGGCAGTGGCACTGCTGGCCCCAGGCCTGGTGAATCCCTGCTGCTCTGGAAATTCCCCAGTGCTTGGCTCACACTCACCCCAGCCTGCTGCAGGCTGAGCTCCTCAGGACCTGGGATTGGGGGCACCACAGAGCTCCATGTCTGCTACACCTGTGCTGTGCCAATTGTGTTATCCTTCTGTTTGTATTGCTCCTCCTTGCAACCTGGCATCATGTTTGGGAGTTGGGTCTTGATTTTTGGTTGCTTTTTATTTAATGTTGCTGTCAAGGCAGATGTATTTTCTTTTCCTTGTACACTATAGAAAAACTAAAGGTTCTTAAAAAAATTTAAATCAATTCATCTTTTTGAAACCACATAATTGAAGAACTCTGAAATAATTGGCTTATTATAGTGCACCCATAAAAATGAATTTACATCTCATTTATGAACTATTAGATTCCTTATTACATGCGACTGATTGTTCTTAATGTGACTTGCATATAATTTAGCATTCTTTACTCATACATTTTGCAGCTAAACACTGGGGGAGGGAAGTTCATCCCAAAATCCTGGCACCAGGATGCAGATTGCAGAGCAGCCAGACTGATCCTGCGTGGTGTGCTCTCAGTTTGTGTCTCTGTTCCTGTGCTGAGGTGCAGAAGCCCCAGATCAGCCAGCTGATTTTTTCCTGACCTCTTTCCCTGCAGCAGGGCCTGGCCACGCTGCAGCCAGAGCTGTGATTGCTAATGACAAACCTGAGCTGCAGGTACCCAAGTGATCTCCCAGTGCCAATGCACGTACCCTGCACCCATCAGAGCCTTCCCAGGCCCCAGGTGACAGGGACATTGCTGAGCCTTCCTCACATCCTCACTGAAGACTAGAAGCTGGGTAGTTGTAAAAGCAAAGTCCTTTATTGCATGGTTAAATCAGTCCCATGAAGGCCAAGTTATCAGAGTGCACAGCAGTATGCAGAAGCCTTCTAACAAAGTTTCTCACTCCCAAGCAGAAGCAGCAGCCACAGCAGCAGCAGAGGCCTCAGTTGTCTGTGTCCTGTGAGTGTCTCATCAGTAGCAGTGGCAGCAGCAGCATCAACAGCAGCACTGGTGTTTTTGTGAGTCCTCTCTGTGTGTGTGTGTGTCCTCAAAGTACTGCATTTTTATTCTATTTTTAGCCAATCAGGCTCAAATACGAATTTCTTACAATAGTGTTGGACCTATCCTAAACTAAATTGATGTGTGACAATTTTTGTAAATTCTTACACAAATTTTACACATATAGCTCTATCTGTTCTATCTAGGAATTTCTAGCAAGGCTACCTTATTTTTGTTATGACGAGAATTTAACTAACTTTGCAAAAGGCAATGTTACTGAACTATAAACTAGATCTAGGTCTTTTTCTTACTGACACAGACTCTATTTGTTTATGGCACTTAAGAACCCTCTATTTATTTAGTTAAAACTAAACTTTGATTTCTACCTTGTGTCTGTGTGGATTTATGTATCTTAGTTTCTCTGAGGGTTCCAATTCAATCCTCACATTTCTGGGCACTCCTGGGCCTGTGTGGATTTGGCCCAGGGGGATTCACACTCCAAGAGTCACCCAGGCTCAAGGTGACAGGGATGTTGGTGTGCAGACATGCCACCAAGTCTGAAGTCCTCACCTCAGCAGTGGTGGGTGGCTCTTCCCCAGAGCTCCCCGGTGCTGCCTGTGGTCTCATACAATGCTGCATGAGGGTGTTATGAGCCCCACGAAGGTGTATCAAGCTCTGAGGGATGCCAGCAGCATCTCAGAAATGGCTTAAGAATAATTAGTGAGACGACTGATCAGAGGTGTTTTGAAAAAGCAAGTAGGTTTTAATTAAAGAGAGAGGAATAAAAATTTAACTAATTTATTATTAAGCTTCTTACCCAAGACTGATGTATGTATTCATGATATCGTTTACAGCATTAAAAGGCCAGAATACTAATAAAGTGATTCTGTCCTGGAAGGTCAGCTGGCTGCAGATTCTGACACTCTGCTCTCGAGTCAGCTCTGCTCAGTGATATCATTCTTCAAAGCCAGCATGTTGTGGGCTCCACGAAGATGTATCAAGCTCTGAGGGATGCCAGCAGCCTCTCAGAAATGGCTTAAGAATAATTAGTGAGATGGCATGACTGGAGGTGTTTTGAAAAAGCAAAAAATTTTATAAAGAGAAAATAACAAACTATGCAGAACAAAAGAATAAAAGCCATGCACAGTGCAGGCAGGTCCCTGGCACCCCAAAGACACCCCAAAAAGCCCCAAGAATCTCTGTGCTCTCTCTTAAGTATTCAGTAATCTAGGAGGGGTTTTTGGCTTGCTGCCTGATAGAAAACAGCCACATTGCTTGAGGAACAGCTCAAGGGTCCAACAGGTGCCTTTGTCCTTATGGTGAGAGAAGCATAGAAGTTTCTGGTTCTTCTTCCTTAAAAGTTCAGGGGTGAGGCTTGAACTCTTTTCCTAATACGGGAACACCTGTTTAAGTGTGGGGTGCACTGCAGCAGTGTTCCAGTTGTTGATGGTGGTGGCAGAGCTCAATCTGGGTGTGCTGTCACCTGAGCTCACCTGTGTGACAGAGGGCTGCAGGTGCTGGCAGGGCAGTTACTCTGGTGCTCAGGGTCTGGATGTGTGAGGATCACTGAGCAAACACTTCCCAGCTGCTGGGCTGGGAAATCCTCATGGACCCAAATGCTGGAGACACCCCCCTGTATTCCTACCAGAGCATTCCATTACCTCAGAAACAGGACACTGACACAGCCAGGAATCCCTGCCTTCCCCGTGCTTCCAGCAGCATTCCCTCTGCTGAGCATGGCTTTAGGTGGTCGTGAAACCCAGTCTTGGTATCCATGACTCCACTTTGACTCAGAGGAGGGGCAAAACAGTAAGAACAAAAATGAAGCAAAATGTGGGGGTCGCCTTGTGGAACTGAAGAGGATTCTGGGGGAGTGGGTGCAGAAATAATATCATAGGGTGGAGGGAAAAGTGCCAAGCAGGCACCTTGAATGGAGTTCTGCAAAATTACTGAACGGCAATTTCAGAATATTTTATTTACTGTATGAAGTGGTGAAAGAAATTACAAGTTCATTTCAATAGATAGAAAAAACGCCATGCTTTTCATAAGAGATGTTAGTCTCTCTTTGGGCACAGGCAACTAAGGAAACACTAAGATGCCAAATATTCAGCAGGAGCAAGTGTAGTGAGCCCTGGGTCATGGGTTTGAGTATCAGTGGCTCCCAAAGTATGTGGATACTCCTGTGGGCATTTTGATCAGAAAGCACATGGAGAACTGAGATTTTCGTCAGTCTTTTTGTGTAGCTGATGGATCAACTGGTTTAATCCAGTGCATGATCCTACTCTTTTTTTCAGGGTAGCAAGTGAGCAGGACACCAGGTGAGGTAAGGAGAAGAAATTACGGATCAAAAATTGTGCAAAGACATTATGATCCTTCAGACAAAATAAAATATGTACAATTCTGTTCTGTTCATAGGAGGAACTATCAGTGTTGGCAGCAGCAACATCAGAAGAGTACTGACATGCTTTGTATTTCATTTGCCTTTCTTCTGCATTGTCAATCTCCTCTGAATCTCTGTTCAGCAGCACAGTAAATACGGCCAGAAACATGAGGCACTAATGCCAGGGAGGCAGAAATGATCCCTGCAGTCTTCTAATCCCTCCCTTACAGTAATTTTGAAGAGATTAAATGTGGAATCAGATATGTGGATGCACTGCATCTTTCAGAGCTCCCACTTTATGCAGGGAAACGATTCCCCTTATATATTAGAGCAGCTCAGAGTGTGTCCATGCCAGTCCAGGGCATCCTTGGACTGTCAGAAGCTGTGAGGGGAGCAATTACTCCCAGCCTGAGCCCAGCCTGACTTTGGGGCTGGAGCTGCAGGAGGACCTGGTGCAGCAGAGATGGTTCTGCATCCCCCAGGAGCCAGTGCCCTACAGCTGCTGCCCGAGCCCATTTCTGCCCCTTCATCTTCTCCCTGTGCAGCCTTGTTGGCCCTGTTTTGGTCAGAGGTGGTTTTACACCTCAGAACCTCTGAAAGGTTTTGGAGTTCACAGGTTAAGCAGAGCTGATCTGTGAGCTTTGCCAAGGCAGGCGCTCTGCTGCACTGGTCTTTGAGGGATAAAAGTGTTATCCAGACAAATCCATGCTGCTTTTCAAAGCCGTGCAGCACAGCTGGGGTCTGGGAGCAGGGCTGCTGGCAGGGCAGGGAAGAGCAGCCTGCTGTTTTCTTTGGGAGGAAAGATGGAAAAACATGTTTCAAAGCAGCTAGTTGTTTTGTAAGTGTCTGGTTTTAATGCCCAAATGTATGTGTTTTCAGTTGGTTTCCACCTCAGAAGGTAGATTCCAGGTGCAATTAAAAAGATTCCTTTCAGCTTTCACTAGTTGGAAATCAAAAGTGCCTGTCATCCTGGATCAAACATCCTAATTCTTCGATGTAAACCTGTAGGTTTGAGGGAAGAAGTCAGTGTGGAGTCTAGCTGTAAGATCTACTCCCTCCCTCCCTCTTCTGTTTTTGGTGTATGTGCTTTGCTCATGGTTTGCAAACACTACTGTTTGTTTTTTAAAGCATACATCGAAAGGACATACAGTGATCACCAATAAACTGAATCAAAAGGGCAAAAGCTGGAGATAGTAGAAGTTCATATACCTGTCACCATGTTCATTACTCAGCACTGTGTGTACTTTTCACTGCTACAGATCACACCTAGACACAATGCTGATTATCTGTGCAGGAGGTTGCTTTTGCATGCCAAAGGAAAACACTGCTATGTCTTGCTAATTTGATTTTAATATCTCTGCCATGCCATTCTTTGGCCTAGAAATTAGCTTGCTTTTTACTATTATAATTGGCTAATTAAAACATCTTCTGTAGGAGATGGGGAGATACCCACAGTCCTTATGGGACTTGGAACATACTAAAGTAAAGAGATGACAGTTCCTGATCCAACAAGAGCTCCTTTAGAGCACAAAGAAAGGAACAAAGTCATTGCAATTTTCTTAATAAGTTTTTTGAGGTGATTTAGGGTCCAGTCTTTGGAGTGGAGATGGAAACACTGCAACTTAGAAGATGCAGCCCTGTAGGACTTCAGACAAGATGGAACAGGTAGTTACAATCCATTCTGTAAGTTTGCACTATTTTGGATGTTTAGTCATTTTAAGTTCCCTACCTGTGGCCGGTTGTGAAGATGTAAACAAACAGAAAGTTGCACCAAAACAGACTCCCTTGGTCCCAGTAACTAAAATATTTTAGGTTTTGCAACCTGATCATATAGTTTTGGTATTTCCTTCCTTACCTGCTACCACTCACCATCAGGAGTGAGTCCCTGGGAGGGAAATAACCCTGGCTAGAGACACTGATTTCAAGTTTCCCACTGCCTAGAGATGATAAGGGATAGACAGATGAGGAAGGGACAAGTGGTACCTCTGCCATAATGGTGAAGATGGAGCAGTAACTTTCAATAAGATCACTTTGTGTGAGCTTGATATTTTTGAGTCTGTAAGGTTTTCAGCCTGTCAGTGGCTGATTTTCTTCCCAAGGGAAGATTTCTTAGGAGAATTTTCTTTCAAGGACAGTTCTTGTAAATAATTATTTGCTTCTAATAACATTTCTAAGTACTCATAATAACCTCTCTCCCAGGTGTTGTTTCTGTTACTTAACCAATGGAGAGAGGTGTCACCTCTATGGGCCAATGATTTTGCCTTTTTAGCGCAGCATGTTATAAAAAGGCTGGATGAATTGTAAATAAAGCCTTCTGATCTTTCTTCTGCCTTGAACTGGAGTCAAGCTTCTTTATTTCGTGCCACAGATTGCAACAGCCTTGCTGTCCTGGATCCCAGCTCCAACAGTCACTGCCTCCTTCCCCCAGGATGCTCATTGAATTCCCTCTTCATACCATATCCTTCAGACAGGACTCGAGGAGAAGTCCTGTCCTAGACAATCAATCATTGAGCCTGGAAAGAGTTTGAGAGACTTATGCTAATCATATTTAATTAGTATGTGCAAATGATTCTAACTAAATGTAGACTTCCCTTAGTATCTTCAATTAAAAGCTCTGGATGTACTCCAAAGTTACAAATTCCTTCCCTAAGCAAGCAGGGAATGATAATGAATTATTGCTAATATAGTCATAAAGCTTTTATTTGCATAAGTAATATGAAGCTAATGTGTGGATAAAATTAAACTTGAAAATGAAATATTATTAAAACAAAACCGTTAATGAATTTGGACATATTACTGAGCAGGTATATTTGGCAGCTGGCTGGAACAGATAACTCCAGTAGAAGTCTAGCAGAATCAAAATCAATATTGAACATTGAATAATACAGTGAAGATAGATGAGCAAGTTAGATGTGCTCATAGTCTCAGTTCTGATGTGCTTCACCACTCTTCACTATTGCAATCATAACTTAACCAAGAGAAGGTATCAATGCAGGCAGGAGAACCAAATCCTTGGATTTGAGTATTTAATTCTGTTTTTTACTGCATTAATTAGACTGGCTTGAGAGAACATGCTCTAGATTTTCACTAGTGTGGAATAAATATTGAAGACTAAAAGTCATGTTATAAGTAGATGGTGGTCACCCATGCTGCTTATACCAGCAGGATTGGTTGTTACCATATTAAAAATTTTACTACCAAGACTGGACATTTTTCTTCTTGAAATATTTCACTGATCACTCTTTACTCCTTTTCATACTGCAGAAGGCTTCCCTCAACCCTTGTGGGTATGTTAGTGTTGGGCTGCAACTGCTTGGATTTATTTTATTATTTTAATTTGAGGAATTACTCCGAACTAAAATAATCTTAAAACCAGAAGAATATCCGGTGGTGGAACTTCCTCTGAAATAGTAACTTCTGCCTCTGTAATAACCTGTAGAAAGATACAGAGTGCAGTACCTGGATCAGTTTTTCCTTTCTTCCACGTTCACACATGAACCAGAATCTGAGCACCATCTCTCTGTTGGCTTGGGATATTGTTTGCTTTTTACTGTGGCTTCCTGACAAAACCTGCAGAGGAATTGCTGTGCTCCACTTGCTCTGGACCAGCCCCCAGCTGTGTGCCTCTCTCACACAACTCCTTCACACGGGCTCAGATTCACTCTGGGTTCCTCTGGAGCCTCTGCAGGTGCAGTCCCTTTGCTGCCTTGGGCTGCCCTGCTCCTGTAAAGCAGCAGACACCTGTCTTAGTTTGAAACACAGGTGTCTGCCAGGGAAAGCCTTGGAATGGAGAATGTAAACTGCCTCCCTCCAAATTATTATAATTTTGAAAATTTAGGGGCTCTCAGGCAAAGGTGTGGGGATAGGAATAACAGTTCTTTACTGGTATGTATAACAAGGCAAAGAAAACAGCAACTACAGCATCAACAACAAAGAGAACCAGGAACCCAGTGACCCCTTCTCGGCCGAGACGGGAAGGGAGGGAGGAGAGGCTTTGCTTCCCAAACCCCGGGGCAGTCCGACCCCAGTGCCCTGCAGGACTCTGAGGAG
>VYXD01007586.1:136587-217664 GCA_013397195.1 Hylia prasina
AAAGCCCCGGAGCAGCGCTGGAGAAGTGGCAGGGGTGGGACAGTGACAGCCCCGCTCCAGCAGGGCAGGAGAATAAAAAAGCAAGCTCAGAAGCTCAGGATTCCTGGATACATGAGTAGATCCCTAGGACTGGACTTTGGTGGTTCAGTGAATTCTCCCTGCAGTAAACAACAGCCTGACCGTGCTCCTTCTCATGCTGAGAGCGAGCCTAGCTGCCCCCAGCCCATCCTTCACCTGCCCTCAAAAGTCGAGGTGTCTTCCCCCTTTGAGAGAAACTCCCAGAGACCAAAAAAGGTGTAGCCAGGTGCTACATTCCTCTCTTTTGGCCACTTTGTTCCCCTTAAGCCCCCCTGAGTACTCAGTAGTTAGCTTCCTAGCAACTTACGGGGAAAAAATCCTATAAGTAAAAACAGAAACAAATCTAACCCCCACCAACACCAAACTGGGCAAAGCAGCCCTGAATTGTGATGAGGTCTCCCAGGCCTCATTCTGTGCACACAGACACTGCCATCGAGCCCCTCTGGGACAAGGTGGACTCACTGGGAGTGGGGATTAGCAGAAGCACTTTCAGGGCTCGAGATTTCATTATCATGTCTGTGAAGCTAATTAATTTTCTCTGTTGTGCAGGAGGATTATGTACCTCACCTTTTTGCAGAGACCGAAGTTCTGACACCTGAAAAGATGAAACCTGTCAACTCCAGCTGATGTTACAGCCTGAGTGGAAAGGCCTGTGTTGCTTTTCACTATCTCAAATTTTGCCCACATCTCTGCTCTTCCGGAGTTGGTGTTTCAGAAATTACTCCACCAAGTTGTTGCATTTCTGTGGGACTTATGTACCTGACCCACCTATACTGCTTGGAAAATTCCAGTCCTTAAGAATCCAGTGTTGCTTTATAGTGCAAAAAGCACATTAGGTTTTCCTTTATTTCTCCTTTATATTCCATATGAATGGTTTTGCTGGGAAAAAACCCCACACATACCTCTTCCAGTGTTTCATTTCAGGTACTTGTACTGTTTGTTATACTGAATGCAATTAATTTTCTCCCAGCATTAAGAACAGCTTGTGCAGCCAGTGACTCTCACACATGCCAGAACCTCACTGCTAGGGATACTGGTGTGTTTTGTGTCAGGAGCAGAGCTGGATATGTGGGATACCAAGGATTATCACCGTTTTGCAGACTTCTTTTCCATTTCTGCACATACATGAATTACATTTAGTATTTCTACTTATCTTTATGCAAATTTTTTTATACTTGCCAAACTGGCAAGTTACACCTTTTCCTTTTTGTAATGTAATTGTCTCCTAACTCAGTGATAAGGGGAAAGTTGTAGCAAGCTGTCTGTGTTCACAGTAAGAGCGTTGGCCCCTCGGAGACCAGATGCAGATTTGCACCAGAGAGGAACTGAAGAATGGCTCCCACTTTTCCCACCTCCCTGGGGTTTGTTCTGTTGGATTGTACCAACTCAGAGGTTTCCAGCGTGGGCATCTGTCTCCAGCACAGCTGCAGATGCCTCTTGGCAGTGGGGCTGGGTCAGAGAACAAAACCCATTGGTGCAGGCAGGGACTGCTGGCACTGGCCTTGAGCAGGCACAACCCCTGGGAGCTGCACGTGAAAAACAAAGTTCACTTGCCTGGTAAAATTTAAAAGGTTTAATAAAAAGACAGTAGGAGACAGAGATAAAGCAAAGGGTTTAAAACAGCTGGGTGCTTGGCACTCAGCCAAGGGCACACTTATCTTTGGAGGTGCCCTTTAAATACTTTTCCTATTACATCAGCCTGATTCATATTCATAGACTATTATGCATATTCATATTTTTCCAGGAACTGTTTAGCATAGCCACTCCTTGGCCCCACCTTTTTAAAGCATGCATGTTTCTTGGCTCTGGCTTTATTATCACCTTCAGTGTGGGCCTTGCTCCATGGTTACTTCAGGTGGCAGATGCTGTTGGCACATCAGTAGCAGGGTCCTCATCACATAGATATTATCCTGACCAAACAGAAAATTCACTCATAATTATATCAGATACCACTACCACCATTTGTACGTTTTTGTTAATACCAGAAATAAAAGTAAAGTAATTTTAACTTTATACATATAGCACTCATCTTCATATTTGCAAAAAGCCAATTTCATAATGTGTATTTATAATGTACAATGCATCTTACAGGTGTTACCTCTTCTAAGAACTTGACATAATCAGGTTATGAAGGTTGGTGCACCCTGAATTGCCATGTTTCTGAATTTTGCCACACTTGTGTTAAAACTAAGATCTTGTTCTGTTCCCTGGAGGCTGTGAATAAACAGGAAGTGATGGGAATAAGCCCTGAGTTTGTTGGTGGGGAGGTGTTTCTAATGCCTTCCCTGAAACACAACTCTGCTTGCTTTCACCAGAGGAGAATTTCATGTTCAGAGAGTGTTAAATTCTAAACAGCTCAAGAGGAACACGCAGGCCATGGTTTATAGATCTCCAGCAATAGCTGAGTGGATTTAAACTGCTTTTATAAATAGAAAAGAACAAACTGTGACTCTGCTGATAACTTGTGCAGTTGGCACTGCTGACTTCTTAAACCCTGGAAATTCAGCTTTATAATGGAAATAGTAAGTCTGTGAACCTTAATAACAGTTGCAGTGCTGGCCACAGCCACCTTTTCACACACAGGAAGAATTCAATATGAGAGGGTGACCACAGTAGAAACAAGTTGTCATGAATTGTATTAGTTGTGAGTGTGGGCTTTCGTCATGCTGGTCACCTTAGCCAACCTGAGAAAAGTTACTGAACTGAGTGTGGGCTGGGTCAGCACTAGGAAAGTAAAATGGAATCTATGATTAACCTTTTTTGTACCGTGTTTCCAAGGGTCAGTTTCAATATCTCAGTGGAAATGCTCCTGTTGTATTGCTTTGTTATTAAGCAAGCTTGGGAAGATTTGACAAAATGCTAAAAGTTAAATCAGAAATGAATGTTCAGATGTGAGTTTGCTCAGTTCTGCTTTCATTCACTATCATGCCTCAGGTTCAGAAGAATTCAAATACTGAAATGGTGTATCATCATTTTCAAATGCTCAGAAGACAAGGCCAATGTTTCATCAATTTACGTTTGTCCCAAATGGCCTCTACATCCAAGAGTGTGCTTGGAACTCTGGATTATAGGCAAAAAAAGATGAAGAGAATTGTAATGATTTCCTTTAAAAGAAGACTAAGATTTGGGGAGTATGATGAAAGTCAGCTACAGCTTGAGCATTTTTCTTCTGAGTAGTTTTTCAATGGAGTACAGTGTCAAAATCAAAAGAGATGGCAAGGGTATGTTGTCTATTACCATACATAAGCAAACAGATGGTTTACTTTTTCTCCTCTTTTAAATATGTAACTCCTACGGTCTCATTATGTCTCTTGGAATGGTTTCAGATATCGATTTAGTTTGCAAAACTGAGTTGATTGAATAACAGCTATATCACAATTTCAAATCTATTAGAAATACAGCTTGCCAGAGGATCTGATGGTTTACTTGACTGTCAATAATAAAATTGTATAAGCCATGAATCACTTTGGACTCTTTAACAGTATTACATTTCTCTGTTCCAGGGACAGTGCTGCCTGTGTTAGCTGCTGGGGGCTGTGGGAGCTTTCCTGGTCCTTTTGAGGGAGTTTCATTGTTTTATGGTATTTTTGGGAGTGATTCCCTCCTGCCAGCTGCTCCTAAAGTTTATCCTTTTTCTCCTCTGTCCCACTCAGCACTTGCTGCCAGAAGGAGGAGAGATGAGAGATTTGGGTCCTTGCTGTTGGTTTCAGGTGTATGCTCATTGCTGCTTTATTTTTCCTCTTCTTTTGTGGTCTTTGTTATTTAGGTTGTTAGTTTCTCCTCTCCCTCAAGGAGTGTAAAATACAGATAGACAAGTACTTTCTTTTCTTCTGCTAACTGAAACTAACTGTTCTGCCCAGAACAATATCTTGTAACCTGGTTTGTCTCTCACAATGATGTATTTCATACAAGCCCTTCTGAGAAATAAAACTATCCCTGAGAGCCTAATTTTTTAAACAAAGGTATTGAATAAGGTGATATTTGTGGGTTTTAGAAACCCAAGTGAGACACATTGTTATCAGTAGCCTTCCTAGAACACTGATGATTTTTATCATTTCATCTGTTATTAGTTCAAAGCATGATTGTTTCCTTGATCTGCAGTACACAGCCCCGTTGGGTCCCCCAGCACAAAAGCACTTGCTTGAACCTGTTTGTGTTTGATGAAGCAACACTTGGGGAACAGACTCTCATGGAAAATTAGTTGACCTCAAATGTCTACACAAGGTGTTGCCATTTCTACAGAGTGTGCTTTGGGGGATGTGTTCCTTCTTCCTAATTAATCATAATTTTCAACACCGTGCAAAGAACCACACAAAGGACTCAATGCCCAAAAGGGGCACAGGCAGTTCTTACACTGTGTGACAGGAGCTGTTTCATGGACACCTGGCTCCAGTTTGCAGCTGGCTTGGGGGGGTTGAGCCTCCTGGCTCTTTCATACCAATGAAGTGCTGAGCTCAACTCACACCTTGTGGCATGAGAAAATTGGCAAACATAAATAAATATCATCTTTTTCCTTTTCAGCGGGATCTGAAATAGGTTGAGGTATGTGAATTGGACCTGGCTTTACACACTGGAAACAAGCACCAGGATCTGAATTGGGACAGTGAACTTAAGACAGCCCTTGGCTGCCAGGACAGGCAGTTCAGTCAACCCTGTACCAATTTCAAGGTGTTTTACATTGAAGACTTTAAGTTTTATGTCAATGGCAGCTGCCCAGGATGTGGGAGTGCCAATTTTTAATGTAGAAGGGGAGAAGTTTTTCCAACCTCTTTATAAGTCCACCTCCTCTCACTTCTCTAACGACAACAGTAGGAGCAGCACTGAAAAATACAGCTTGCTTCATCCTGAGCCCAAATCTTCTGTTAAGGGGTTACATTTGTTTCAGGACCCTGAGTTTTGGAACAGGTCTTGCACATGAGTGCCTGGAGGCTCTGCACTCATCCCTGGGTTCCCCTGCTAGGCTGCTTGCTCTGTCCTAGGCTGTCAGGAATGCTGGCTGGCTCCATGGGCATGGAATTGCCTTCAGTTCTGCCTTCCCCTCCAGTCCCAGCTGCACATGCAGGGATCAGCAAGTTGAGACCTGGCTGCTTTTGTAATTTAATGTCTCTCTTCTGCTGAAATGCATCCAGGGTCACCTGCAGAGACATCCTGAGGGACAGCAAATCCAGCAGGCTGTGCTGTGATCTGGGTTTGGCAGGACAGACTGAGAGCAGAGGGGCTGTGAGAAGTCTTCTGTTCCCTGCCTGTTGTTTTCAGGGCTCAGATAATAACACAGTGTGGTATAACCCACACTGGACATAGTCTGACTGGCCAAAATGATGGCCTTTGGCCCCAGACTAAGACCAAGAAGAGTGTTTATGTACATTACAGCATTAAAGGTGTATTGATGACTGTGATTCCGGCCCTCACCTATCTTGGATCACAGGAAGCTGGCTTGGGCCACAGCAGAAAGGAGTTTCTAGCTTGGTATTTCCAACAACTTCTTCTACTTCCCCAGGTGAAAACCTCCCTGGCTGAAAAACTGGGCCCAGAGAGTGTTGGGGAGTGGTGGTCAGTCACTAGTGGGGCTCCCCAGGGCTCAGTACTGAGGTCAGCTGTTTAATATCTACATCAGTGATTAGGATGGGGGATGAAGGGCACCCTCAGTGGGTTTGCAGATGACACTAAGCTGGGTGGGCAGGAAGGCTCTGCAGAGGGATCTGGGCAGGCTGGAGCAATGGGCTGAGGACAGCTCAGAAGGTTCAGTGTTGGGTGCTGCACTTGGTTGCAGCACTGAAGGCTGGGGGAGGAATGGCTTGAGAGCTGCTCAGCAGGAAGGGACTGGGGGGTGTTGGTTGACAACTGGCTGGATATGAGCCAGGGTGTGCCCAGGTGGCCAAGCAGGTGAGGCCATCCTGGCCTGTATCAGCCAGCAGGACCAGGGCAGTGACCACAGTGACCATCCACCTGTACTGGCACTGGTGAAGCACCTCAAACTCTGGGTTCAATTTTAGGTACCTCACTTCAGAAAGGACACTGAGGTGCTGGAGGTGCTCTGGCAAACAGGGAGAGGTAAAGGAGCTGGGGGAGCCTAGAAAACACTCCTGTGAGGAGTGGCTGAGGGAGGTGGGGTTGTTCAGCCTCATTCCCTACAACTACCTGAAAGGATGGTGCAGCCAGGTGGGAATCAGCCTCTTCTGCCATGTCTTGAGTGAAAGGACTCGAGGAAATGGCCTCAAGTCCTGCCAGGGGAGATACAGGTTAGAAAAAAAATAACTACTGTAAGGGTGGCCAGATGCTGAAATAAATTGCCTGGGGAAGTGGTGCATCACCATCTCTGGGAGTGCTCCAGGGGTATTTGGATATGGCACTTGGGGATGTGGTTTAGGGGTGATCATGGTCATGCTGGTGTGATTCAATTAACTTGAAGGTCTCTTCCAACCCTGATGATGCTGTGATCTCACTGAGCTGCCACTGGTGAGGTCAGCCTTGGTGTTGGGTTCTTTGGGCCATGGTGTTTTGTTCTGCTTTTATTTGCTTGTGTTGGCACTGATCTCCGGAAGACAGTAAAAATATATATTCAGCACAGGCAGGGTGACAGATATCTCTTGTATGAAGAACTATTTGATGAGCTGTTAGTTTTGAGTGCCTTTCCTATTCATTGAACTAATTAGCTCTACAAATCTTGCTGTCAACCAGTCATATAGCCACTTATTTATTTTCCCATGTGCAGAATTTTTACTTTGCTGCATATACACAGAGCTGTAAAACCAAACGCACCAAAAATTGTCTCTTAGTTGGATATAAATGGAAACAAAATACACTTGGAATTATTATTACATGTGCCATTAATTTTTATTTGAACTGTCTTATAAAAATGCCAAGCTGCTTTCATTGTTTTTCACTGTTGCACTCATGTAATGAGTGTAATGCTCATTTACTGCATTACTGGGAGAGCAGGAAAATTTGAGACAGGGAAGAATAGAAGCTTTACTGCTGACCACGTGGGCACCTGGAGGCTCCAGCTGTCACTGATTGCTGTGGTCCTTTAAAATTACTGCTTGGTTTTAACCTCCTCATGTGCTTGCTCTCCTTCTGCAAGCCTTGCTCTTTTTTTGCAGCCTTTAAACCATTCTAGTGAGTGGAGTTAAGCATTTAATGCAATTAAAGCATTTCAAGCTCATGCCAGTGCAGTCAGTGAGCCTGGGCTCTGCTGTGCTCAGTCACAGCAAGCTTGGCTGCTTCTGGCAGAGACAGTGCATGAAAGGGATATAGAAAATGTGCTTTGTGGGAAAGAAACATCCAAATTACGTGATTCCTGGCACAAATATCTCTGGTGATTTGATTGCTGTGGCATTTCTGATTTGGGACAGTATATGGGGGCTCTGGAGGCTCAGCAGTGTCTGCCAGCAAGAAGGGCTGCTCATGCAGAACTCTGAAGTGAGACCTAGGAAGTGAATGATCACCCTGTGAAATACAGCCAGATGTTTTATAGCTGCACAGTTGCCTTCTAAAACTGCCTGTAATCCCTGGAACTTTTGTGGTGTAATGCCCAACTGGAATTATGCTGCCTGTTGGAAAGAGATTTTCCATTTTGTAACCTGGTATCTCCAAACTAATCACAGCCAAGATTCCTCTTCAACATATGCAGCCTCCTCTGCCCCTTAGAATGGAGCTCATGGAGACTTTTGCCAGTGCAGAGCTGTGCCATCAGTGATCTGGCTTGTAATGGATCACAGGACATTAATTTATTTTCTCAATTAGGCAATGGTTTTATTTTTTTTTAAATGGTAATGTTGTCTCTTGTCCCCAAGTATTAAAATCTTAAAAACATCTCATTTTGGAAGCAGAGGTAAAGGAATTGTGTAGTATCTACTGCAAGCACAAATTAAACTACAGGTGAAGACAGGCATTTACAGTTTTCCTTCCCACCCACTTCAAATGAAGGACAGACAGGATGTGCAGCCCAACACAATGAGAGCTGTAAAATGGAAAACTGCTCCATAGAACTGTGCTGATTAGTTTCCAAGTGCTCTTATTTGAGTGGTAGAGATGTGTGCCCAAGTTTGATGTGTGGATCCTGGCAAATGGGAAAGTGTTTGGGAAAGGGCTACAGGGAAGATTTGAGAATCATATACTCTAAAGAGAGACAGAGACTTTCAATCTCTTTACCTTGTTTTTGAAAAGAAGAGTAAATGATTACTTGAAGAAGAGATCTTCAAAGGCTCTTTAGAGATGACTAGAGAGTGTTGGGCAGCTGTAGCCCAGTGGCTCAGTGGCTGAGCTGGGTGGTTTGGGCTCTGGATGTGAGTGAATATTTGAGCAGCTTCAGAATGTTGGGCAGTTGCTGCTGCTTGAAATCTGTGGTCACAGCTGAATCCTCAAAGCTGTAGGTCTGATGAAGCTGTGACTCAGGTGTTCTGGTCCATGTTGGACAGGTCAGATAATCACAGTGAAGCAATGACAAAACCAATGTACTGAGGTTTCAGATAGAGTTTGACAAGTGCACCCAGGCAATGTGGCTGCCTCTGGTATCTGTGGAAGGCACTCAGTCATCAAGATGATGGCAATAAAGCAAAAATTGGTAAGTGAAGATTGTGAGGAAGACTTGAGGGCTGTTCTTTGATCCATTCTCTGTTGGTTCTCTTGATGCATTATGAAATGTTGAGGTGATGTACAGACATTAAAGGAAACCTGATCCCTCCTCTGAAGTTCGTAATACCTATCTTTGGGGAGAATGAAATCTGCAGATGATGGAAATGTATTTAAACCAGGACAAGCCCTGAGAGTTAAAACTCTTCAATGTCAAACTCTGCCTAAGAGCTGCTGAAGTGGGACTCCATCTGAGCAGCCTGTGGATGTGCACTTTTGGAAGTGGAGTAGGAGAGAGGAGAAGAGGGCTTCAAACTCTTGAAATGAGAGGCTTTGAGTTTCATATTTCAGTGTTGCACAGGCACTGATTTACCCTGAGCAAAACCTCCTTCTCTGTGCTGTTTATGTAACCATAATGCACCCTTTGCATTCTGTCTCGTCTTAAATTTCCTCCCCATCAGCCAGACCTCACCCTATGGAAGTTCTCCACTCAGAGAACTTTCATTTGGGAAATTTTTAACTTTTCCTTATAGAAATGTGCAGTTATCACAAGAGTTTTAAGCCACTTTCCAGCTGGGACAGAAACCAGACAGGTTTGACTTCTACAAGAGGAGTTGAGCTGTGACATCCAGGCTGTGCTTGCCTCAAGGTCAGAGGCATCTAGAACTGGGCTGCAACTGGCCCACACTGGGTTACTGACAGCAGCTCTGAGAGGACACCTCTGTTGATGTTAGCTCACTGATCCTGCTGCTCAGAAATGTCTCCTCCTTGGTGCTGCAGTCCCTCGTGGTCACCAGGAGAGCACAATGTAATATTTCATTTGCTTTCTTCAAGCATCCAGTCCATGCTTCATCTGAAGCTTTCCTTGAAAGAAAATGCTGTTATGGTACCCAGCTCCTCACAGCTGCTGAAGAGGAGGAAAAGATATAGTTTGTTGAGGTAAATGGAAAGATTTTGCTTGAGCTATGTGGGCTTTTGATCCAAGAGTTAACCCAAAAGGCATTGAGGCATGTGTAAGGAAAAGAAATTGGTTTTAAAAGGAAATACATACCACATTAGAATAAATTACAAGGTAATGGGGTTTACTAAAGTTGGGTTTATGAGAGTTGAAACTAGAGTGTTCTCTTAATCCATGATGGCTGCTCATTTATTGTAATACTAAGTTTACAGAACCTACAGTAAAAGAGACTGTAAAAGATGTAACTTTTTAAAATAATACTGTAAACCCCACAAATTTCTCTGTAGCCAGTTTAAAGGAAGCATGGCATTATGTTAAAAACATGTCCTTGTAGACTCTTCCTCAGGGTGTCAAATGTCACTGGTGTCATTTTCCAGATGTGTTTGATTATAAGTCATGCTTTTACCTCAAATTGTAGGAAACTGAGTGTTTAGGTTTATGCTTATCTTTGAGTTTTAATTCAGCTTATGGCACATGTAATATTTTCTTTAGTCCTAACACGTCGTTGTCAACTCTACAGAGTATATTTTAGTACAGTTTTGAAACATTTCTTTGGTAGTAAGCACTTCTGTCTTGGCAATACTAGAAATGCTTTTCCATATCAGCAGCAGTGCATGAATGCTGAACACTCACTGGAGAATTGGGCTGGGTGTTGAGAGAGATTCTAATTCAGAAAAGAAAATGCATTACTGGTAATCGTATTTAGGAAGTTAATGTAATAAAATTAAGAATTAGTCATCTGTGATGAAGTATTTTTTTTTATACACAGAATTTTCCACATCCCCAAACTTCTGAATAAAAGTACACCCTGGAAGAAATCACACTAGAGAAAAGTCCTCCCATTGCATTTACAGCCCTTAAGGACTCTGGGATCTGTTTCTACATCCTGTGCTCAGGGTGCCACTGGGGAAGAATTCACCTGTTTCAAAGAGGCTTTGCTGCCTGTAGGTACCTGTGGCACACAGGTGAGGTGCCCTGGGCTGAAGCACCACTGCTCTGCTTTGCTGAGGGTGTCCAGATTTAGCCCTGAGCTGCAGCAGTTTCAGGAACTGCCAGAGGCATCAGAGAGGAGTTTTTGCCTGGAGATGACACAAATTATGTTCTGTTCATAAAAGAGCATTTTAATTTCCGTTGTGTCCTTATGCTAATGTGTTAGTGATTTTGCATTGCCTCCCAAACTGGAGCTCCTTCTCTCTCACCAGTACTTGAGTGTTTGAAAGCCAGGATGGCTTTTTTTTCCACAGACAGATTGCCAGGGATCCACAAAGATGCTTGTGGCAGGATGTAAATCCAGTCACACGTTGAAGCATCATTTTATTCTGTTTTATTCTATCAGAAAAATTTACACTGAGGAAAGCCAAGGCCATTTTTTAATGCTGATATTCATCATTTATCATTTAGCAGCTACAATAAAAATTGGGGAAGCAACCAATGTTCTCAGTGACATATTAGTGCAGATCTCCTTGGACCTTTATTGCCATGCTGGTTAACTCTGCAGGGGGAGGTGGGCAGAACCTCTGGGAGGGCTACACTGAATACTGTATTTAACAGTAGAGGGGAAAAAAAGCCTAGTAAAGTTTTTAGTAATCTTGGCTTGAAGGGTAATTTTCCTGTCAACTCTATAATTAATGCACCACACGTTACAGTAGCCCATTGTTATTCCAGAATGCCAGGGTGCATTTCAGACTGAATGGCTGTTTAACAAAACACTTGGCAGATTTATTACCCTCAGGTGATTCTGTCAGTCAGCATTTCCCCATGTTCAACCTGAAGGAGGCAGAATCAATTTTGGTATCTACTTAGTGAAAATCCAGGCTGTTTAAATTAAACCACACACATATGCAGAGGCCCCCAGAAAATCAGGGCTAGTACTGGGTCTTCATCTTTTAGCAGAGAAGTAGGAATTACTCTGGCAAACTCCTCAGATTTTTCCCTCCACAATCAAAGCATCATCTGCCACTTCCAATATCTCACAAGAAGTATTTGTGGTCATTTTCACATCATGTCTTGAACATTATGTTTGGTTTTTTGTTACTCTACAGTAAGTACAGAGCACTTATTTGGCAGTGTCAGAAACAGGTTCAGCAGTGACTGGGTATGGAATGAAAATCCTGAAACAAAGGAGATGTCACTCTGAATTTGCTGTTGCCAGTTCTGCAAAAGAATTCAAGTAATGATATAATACTGGAGGGATATGAGAGGCGCAAAACTTTTTCAAAAACAAAGTTGGCTTAAATTTCTTGTTACAAAGTAATCTGGATTCCAAAGATGAAAATGTTTTCTTTTACTTTTTCAGTAGAAGAAGGATGCTGATGGGGGATATGTATAGCCCAGGTATGAAGGTACAGAAAAAATGTAGCAGGTGAGAAACAAGAAATTTATGTTGCAAGTTTGAAGCAGCAAAACATCATTGAATAATTTTCATTTTTGAGACAGCACAATCTTCCACTCTTTTAAAATAATCTGTGAAATGTTCTATGAAAATTTGTTATTCTATGAAAGTGGATTACAGTCAGTTTATCCACTTTTTCCTCACTGCTCACCTTCTGCCACATTCTTCTTTTGCTACTATGCTTTCCAATATTTTCTTTTTTTAGTTTTGAAATTTATGATCTGCCAGAACTTTAATTTCTTTCCTGTTTCACAGTAGGTGTTTTTGCCAGAAGCTGAAAAATCAGTAAAGAATAAAGGCAGGAATGAAGGGGGGGATGTTACAGTTCCCACACTTGACCTTAACTGATCTTTTATTAACAATAAAGAGAGGGAAATATAATTTAAAAAAATCAACAAGTATTTCCTTCCTCAAGTAATCAAATAATTTAAAAAGCATTGTTTTTCACTCATAACTTTAAGGAAAAAAAGAAAAATATGTTCATTGCATGACATAGCCTAGAGAAGGAGCACTTGGAAAAATAAAGATTCCAGATTAAGAACTTCAGTGAGCTTAAAAAAAAATATAATAGGTTGGTCATCTATGTACTCCACCTGCTGAAATGCCTGTAAGGTCAGGTTCCCTCATCAGAGGAAGCAAGGTGCATTAAAGGAGGGCAGGCTGTCCTGCAGTCAGTCCTTGTCCCTCCTTTGCCCAGCTGGGGACAACCCAGCTGCCCTTACCAGCCTGGGTGGTGCTCACGGTCACTCAGGCGTTGTGCTGGCACAGAGACACCGAGGGTGACACTGAGTATGACACCAAGTGTGACAGAGTGTGGCAGCAGCACTGGAGGGAGTCTGCTCAAACAGGGCTCATGTCGAGAGCTCGAGTTAGAGACCAGCACAGGCACAGGAAGCAGCAGCTGGTGTGCAGGTTCCTCAGGAACTGGGGAGAGGGCAGGAGGGGCTTTGGGAGCTCTCCCTTCCCCTCTGGAGCTGGGTGATGTGGCTCATCCCCTCAGTGACCCCGGGTGGCTCTGGGCAGGGGGCTGGGGCTCTGTGTTTGGTCACGATGCCAAGGCAGCCTCAGCTGGTTTACAGCTGCAGAAGATGGGGAGGATTGGGAGTCAATGAAGTGTTTTCTAATTGATGCCAGACCTTGCCATGCTGTTGCTAGTGTTAACAAAGGTTCCTTGGGAAATGGTTACAATAACTCCCCAGAAAACAATGATTCACTCTCAAGTTACGCTGAGGAATTGGGTTATGCTGTTTGACTTGTAGCAAGACAAATGACTGCCACTGTGAATGAATTGAGTGGGTATTTGCTCCAGCCAGGACTGCCTTAGTCAGGCAGTTCTACCTTTACCAGGTCATGTTTTCTCAGCAGCTTTGTATGTTGGTGTGCTGGACAGAGGAAAGGTGAGGAAAAGGTGCTCTCCCAGTGCAGGTGGGCGCTCCCGCAGTGCAAACCCCACTGTGGATGTGACACTGCACAGCCAACACACAGAGCCACAGGGGCCAGAGCTGATCAGGCAGAGGCAGCAGTGCCACTGAGCTGCTGCCACAGTGGAGCCATCCTAATGTCACCTGGGCCACTTCCCTGTGCTGGCCTCACCCACTGCACCAGGCACGCACTGCACCTCTGCCAGCCCTGCTCCGGGGCCAGCAGTGCAATAGACAACAGTGCAATTTGCATGGAACAAATCCCCCTTTAGAAATCCCCAAACAACCAGAATTAAACCATCAGCAATGGCTGCTGTATCACATCCTGCAAGAAAAAGGAATACAGGTGACCTTACCCACGATGAGTAAGCTGTGTTAATTACCCAATACAGCCTCACCCCTAATGAGTAACAGCTGTATCCAATAAGTATGCGAGAGATAAAAGAGAGGGTGAGGTGGCAAGGGGAGGATCATCATGGAGGAGGTGTCTGAAGCAGAGAATAATGAAGCAGGATCCTGTGGAGCGAGAATCCCTGCTGTCATGTTAATCTGGGTCTGCAGTTAGAACCTGTTGTTGGAACCTGCAGCCACAGTCTAGCTATGTAAAAGCCTGCAATCACAATCTCCACACCAATTCCTGCAGCCACAGTCTAGCTGTGTAAAAGCCTGCAATCACTGTCTGCACACTGATCCCTGCAGTCACAGTCTAGCTGGGTAAAAGCTGCAGTCACAATCTGCACACCAATTCCTGCAGCCACAGTCTAGCTGGGTAAAAGCTGCAGTCACAGTCTGCACATTGATCCCTGCAGTCAGAGTTTAGCAGGAAATAATGAGAAGTCAGAGGCTTCAAGGGATACCTGCAGTAGGAGTTTGCTGCAGCCAGAGTCAGCGAATGCTTTGAGTTAAGAGGACAAAGCCATGAAGGGGAATAAACCAGGACCATTTTAATGCTGTGTTTAACAAGAAATCTGTGTATCGGTTCATTTTTACCCTCTAATAAGAGGGCTGCTGCAACAACATCCGTGATTTAACCATGTCTTAAACTCTGTGATTTTCAAGAGATCCTGAAGTGATAGTGGAAGTTTATTCTCTTGAGCCATTGGGCTGTAGCTTTGTGTGTTGTGATCCCCCACCAACCTTCTGCTGGCTGCTGACCCTGGCTGTGTGTGGGACACATGGGAAAGGCACTCTGGAACTGTAGTGCTGATGGCTGAGCTAGTGACTCTGAAATTGGTTTTATTTTGCAAATTTTTAAGAAAGCATCTTTTCAATAGCTTTAAGCAATCCAAAGTTGTTTTTTAATCTTGCTGATTTTTGGTGAAACTGAATCATGTCTGGAAAATACAGACACATTCCTTTATTTAACCTTTTTAAGGAGTTGAGTTCAATTTTTGATAAAAACAGGAACTAACAGAATGTATGGAATTTCTGCTGGTGGTTATAGTTAAAGACCTTTTCCTACTTCATCTCACTTGGAGAGAGGGAGGATAATCTCTCTGGATAATTTGCTCTTTTAAAATGATAATTAAGATTTTTTTTTTCCTTAACACGTAGTTTATAGAGACTCTACTGCTCTTCTGGCTGATCTGGATTGGTGCAACCTCTGCACTACAGATTTTATCCCCTGGAATTGAGTTACAGTGCTCAACAGTTGGATTAATTAAGTGTTGACTTAGAGTTCTTGTAGATGGAGATGATTTCCTGGGATGAATCCCTCCCTGGGGTGCCCTGACTTGAATGGAGTTACCTTAGCAATGATGTGACCTGCAGGGATGACACTGCAGGAAAAAGGGCTGGAACTGAGAGAACTCTCCCCAGAAAAGTCTCTGTAGCTCTGAGCCAGGAGAGGAGCTCTCCTGAGCTAGAAGCACTGTTAGGTTTTTCAGGGATTTATTCTCTGTGATGAGTGTCCAACCCCTCTTTGAGTTTTTATTTTACACCCACAGCGTCTTGTGGCAATGAGTTCCAAGATATGAATTCTTCTGTTGAAAATGTCACCAGTGTCCCCAAGCTCTTCTAGAATGAAATGAACTTTTTTCTTTCTTTACTGACTTTCTGCTGCCATTCTTAATGTCACAGGCTTCTACTGTGGCAGATTCTCCCTTCAGTCCTTGAGCATGTCTTTGGACAAAGCAAATGCAAGTAAGGGAAACCTGTAAATGTTCTGATATAATCCACAGCAAAACAGAGCTTGAGTCCTTGAGCATGTAATGAATACACAGTTGGCTCCAGTGTGCTGGATGTCTGTGGAGAGATTTTTCAAAGTCTCAGGCATAATTTGTCTTCCAAGGGAGACAGATGCCAAGCTGTCCTTTGAAAACTTCCTCTTCCACTCCTTCCCCCCTAGTACTTACTGTGTTTGATTTGATGCTCTCCTATAAAATTATTGTTGTCAACCACTTTGACACTCAGCATTATACGAGAGGTTTTCCAGCCCCTCACAGCTGGTTGTGGTTTGGCATGTTTGTAGCAAAATGTATAGACCTGAGGATTTCACAGATGGAATTTCAAGCATACCCTGAGGTGTGCTGTTCTGGTGGTTAATTATCCCAGAAGTTCTGTTCAGCTTTACCTGTGGGAAATGAACCCACTGTGTTTATTCAGCTGCCATTGCATAAGTGGATGAACATTGAGATTGTTTTCCAGATTGAAGAAAGCACACAGGGAACTAAGAAAGTAAATTTGCTTTTATACTGCAATATATGTGAACATGAACTAGAAAGAAGTTTTGTTGTTTTTAGTAAGCAGGATAAATCCTTTTACTTGTATTTTCTATGCTTCCACTTGATCCATATCTCAAGGCACTCATGAGCCACCCAAAAGTATAAAATGATGTCTAAGAATAAGGAAATAAAATATCAGCCCCATATTTGCCCTGATTATTCCTATGCAGGTGCTGGAATTAAGACTTCTCTGTCCCTTAAAGATCTCTTACATCACAAACACTGTATTTGCTGTTGCATTGTCTGAGTTATTTTCATAATTCATAATTATCTTGGTTCTTAAAAATTTAGACATACATTTAAAAGCATGATCCAATCTTGCCTGATTGCCACCACATTGTGTTTGAAGTAATTACCATTCACTTGGCTTTTGAGGCTGTTGAATGAATTTTCCACATGAGATTCCTTAATTTGTACATATTTTATTGCTATAAAATAGGTATTGGCAAGCTGCCTGAACTGTAGTGAAGGCCTTTAATTCCTATTCCTATGTTATGAAACAAGTGCAAACAAGGAGGCATAAGAGAGACTCCTTAAAAAATATTTTGTTGACATTTCAAAATTGTCCTTACACAGGTGCAAATGCAGAGGTAAAACTAAGGTATCTTAGTTCTGCACTTAAAGAGCCAAAACCAGTTAGTTTTCATACAAGAAAGATAATGTTCTTTTACAGTATAAAAGCTCTCTCTTTCTATCCTTGAGCTATTATCCCCACGAGAAATGTTCTCTGCTTGAAGAGGTTATTAGTGCCTTTGTGCTGGCTTCCTGCAGACTAAGGAAAACCTCCAAGAATATTAATCTTCCCTGCCCTGTACATCTATTCTCCTGTGGCTGAGAGGCTGCCCTGCCAGCTCAGGTTTAGAGCAAGGAGGTGCTTGTCTGGTTTAAAGTAGCCATGGTGGGAGGGTGTGAAATAAGAAGAAAATGCCTGTTCTGTTCCCTGCTCCCCCAGGGACACAGGGAAAGATCTTGGGGCCTTCCTTGAATATGGGGCTCCTTTCCCTCCTCCCAATTAAACTGACACTTTGCTCTCTGGGTGGCTTTATAAAGAGTCTAATGATAGATTTAAATATGTCAAAATGCTGTAGGTAAAGAGCAAATTCTACAACTGTTCTCAAAGCAGTCAGGTTTCATAGCTGTGTTTTCCTAAGCGGTATTACAACAAAATTTTAGGAGAAAAATCTAATGTTTACAAAAAAAGGAGGAAATGTTGTTGGTTTTGTTATTAATTTACTTTAAAGAATTGCATGAAAAGATCTCCCTGTGTCCCTACCAGGCTATTTCAGTACAGTCTTTAAGGAAAAACAACAAAATAAGAAATCTTGGCACATGCCCTTGCATAGGCATAACTGGTACAAAATTCTGCCCAGCCCAAACTAACAAACCATCCCTGGTGGTCTGGCATTTCCACCATCACAATCTCTCATAAATCAAACAGCAAGGCTCTGGAGGATTTGGGTGTTACTAATGAGCACTTGCTGGCAACCAGGCATTCCAGGTGAAATCCAGCCTTCTGCTTCTGAGGGGAGAGTAGAGGAGCTCCCAAAATGCTGGTCTTGGTAACAAACCTGGCTAATTGCAGTCACCTGAAGGAAAAGGCTTCCAGACTGAGGAATGAACTGTGCAGGAATACCAGGGCTTCCACAGACAGGATTTTAGGGAATGGTACAAGCATGGAGTGTGCCCTGTGCTGATGTTGAGGTGAGTGGTCTGAAAGTTGGATGTAAGTGTTGGATGACTAATTCAAACATGCTGCTCTAAGGCTCCACTGAAATCATTACAAAAAGGCTGGTGCTTAAAGGCTTTGTTGAATTTGAGGACCAGATTTGCAACTTCAAACACAAGAAATACATTATGATTAAGGAATGTGCCTGATACTGGGCACCACAGGGAGCTTCCCCCTTCCCTTCCCTTCCCTTCCCTTCCCTTCCCTCCCCCAGCTGCTAAAGAACTTTTATCTTAGTCACACTAAACCTTTCTTCACCTCTTTGTAACTCTCTGCCTTGGCTTTCTGAGCTCATTTTCCCTGTGCAGTCTCTGCTGGCCTGGGAAGAACATCTTGGATTGCTTTTGGCATGCTCTGGCCCTCTCAGTGCTGACTCAGTCTCACGGGTCATGAAGACATTGAGATTTCAGCACTCTCTGAGCTGTGGTGCAGAGGAGACTCCAGGATGCAGTTTCTCCCAGGGCTCCTGTTGATGCCTGGTGAAGGCTGACCTGGAACTGAGACTGGACAAAGCTGGAGAATAAAGTAGATATTTATTCAAAGGCCTCTAGGATCCACCTTGGGCAGGACAAGAGCCTGACCAGGGCTACACCCAAGGTGGACCCAAAATGGGCACAAAATGGACAAACAGTCAGGAGGTCTCACACTTTAATAAGTTTTGGTCCATTTGCATATTGGAGTTTAATTGTTCAGTTATAGCTTCAGGCGGTGAGCTCCCATCCTTCTTATTCCTCCCTTCAGCCACCCTTGTTTGTGCTTTTGGGCTAAAAGTTGTCCTTGGTCTTCAGCAGGAAAAGGATTTGTTTTGTGTCCCTGCTCTGTGCAGAGCTGAGTGACCCTGACTGTAAGCTCAGAGCTGCACCCTTGGCAGCACAGAGTCTGAAATACAGGAAAGCTGAAACTTAAGGCATCAGTGTTCCAGTGCCAGCTGTGTTTGTGCCTGAGACAGACCCTGCTGTGTCTCTGCCTGCAGACAGCAGATGCCAGCCCCAGGCACACGGGAGGGAGCATGGGCTGCATCCTGGGGGAGCTTTGCTTGGTGCCTCAGCTACTGCAGCACCCAGCAGTAAATGAATGATTTAATGCTGAGTCCTTTCAGCATTTGCAGCCAGTGCTGCAGGGACTGGATCTGGTGTCCCTGCCCAAAACAGGCACCAGATTGTCCTGGAGTTCCAGAGTAAACCAAAGGACAAGGTCATGGCTGTAGAAGGCAACACCACCATTTACCATCTGGGTGAATGCTCTCAGGGCCTTTGTTCTCCATGTTCTCTTCATCTGAGAATATTCTTACCCCAGTCGATTATTCTTCACTGAGGCTGAGAATACCAGAGAGGACAAAGCCTCAGTTGTATTGTGGCAATACATGACTTAATTTTGAGGCAGGTCACAGATTGCTGCCTGACATTTCTACCTTTCAACTGTTGCAAGTTTTTCAGCAAACAGTGGAGGAAAGGGAGAAAGACAAAACCACCATGTTAAATGTTAACATGCTTTTCTTCTCCCTCTGGAGGTAGAGTTCAATAAAATGTATAACAGTTTTAAATCTTGTTCCAATACATTTTTATGTGAAAATATATGAAGTATAGTTTGAAAGGACAAAAGACAAGTCTCATTTGTCCTTTAGGCAAAGGTTTTTAAGTGTTCATATATAAAATATGATTGAGAATACCACTGACATTTCAACTAGAGACAAAAACAAGGTTAAAAACATTCTGGATTGTCCTAAAAGTGGAAGTTTCATTCCTAGGTTCTTTATGAAACCTCATAAATGGAGTGGTGTGCAATACAATTGAATTGCTGAATACAAATGGACCAAGTCAAAGGGAGAATTCAGCTGGGCAACAATGGCTCAATGCAGTTGTGTGCACGTCTCTGTGGTGTTTGTGGCACTGTGTCCTGGTTTGTTGGTGGTCTTTCTCTTCCAAAAACCAGACAAATGTACAGATTTACTTCTGTAAAGGAAATCTTTCACCTTACCTGTAAATTCTTAGGAACAAGCTCTGCAGTTTGGTCAGATCACTATAAAAATAAAGCCCCAGCCCTGGACTCAGAACTGAAATGTGCAGCTGTAACTTCCTGTCCTCCTGCTTCAATGAATATTCCTTATGTTTCCAGAAACAGCAATACTCCATCAGAGGGGGCTGTAGTTAAGAAAACAGCGCAGGTGGACTCTGGAATGTTCATTTACAAAGAGAAAAACACCCTTTGTGTTTCAGGCACTTGGTGCCTCAGTGCATATGGCTTTGCTCTTGCTGTTTCACTGCTGCTCTCTAGATTTGGCCAGTCATGAAACTGCAAAGTACAGAAGTGAGTAAACTTCAATTTGTGCCTTTTCCTGAGAGAAAGAGGAACAATGTGCTTGTGTCTCATGCTGTCTACATGATGGGACTTGCATTCCAGCTCACTCAATCACTAATCTACCTGTTGCTGCAGTGTTTCATGCTGGCTGCAGCAGATTCCAAGGGGAAAGATAGGACAGAGGGATTTATTCAAGAATCTCATAGGAGATTTCTCTCTTACTGTGTATTACATTGCTTTTCCCTGACCAAGGCAGCTGTGGGAAGTGACTGAGCCCCTGATACTGCAGGCAGGAGATGCACATGGGCAGAGAGGATGGAAACTCTGAGATTCTTCTAGGTAATGCAAAATATCTCAGCTTTGAGGTTCTGTCTTTTCTCCCTTCACACATCTGCATTGTACCTGCTGGGATAGAGCCCCTCCATCTCAGGACAGTGTTGGTTAGCTGTGTGGAGCAGTCTGGTGTGTGCACTCTTCAGCACTGATAGTGGCACAATGCATTGTTTGTGAGGCTTATTTTGTTTGAGAAACCAATATAATGACTTTCAGACATTAGGGGTCTCATGGCTGCACCTGTAGCTCTCCAGCAGGTAAGATCTTAACTCAGTGCAGGCCACAGCTCACTGACAGGTTGGATGGAATCATGAGTTGCTGGATAAAAAAAGTCCCTCTTTAGATGTCTCCCCTGACTTCACATTCCTACATGCGTGATGCATGCCCAGGTTTCTTATTTACATTTTGTTTTGAACAACTTTTTCCCTCTTGTTATCAAGGTATCATAATTTCTTCTTCATAGAAGTAGCTGTTTATTTGGATTTTTTTTAAGTGGGTTATTTTTTGTAATCCAAACTGACTTTTTTGCTACATAACCACTTGAAAAAGAGATGTCCTGCTCACATAAGGAATGCCTCAAGAGAAGGGCAGTCCTGCATAATTTCCTGTTCTCTCAGAGAAACCCTTCATATTGGAGAACTGGGGAATATTACTTTCTGGCCCTGCACACTCTCCTGGGTAGAAGGGTCCTGAAACACAATTTATTGTAAAACACACAGTGGTTACAGAGCTAGCACAGTCAATGATATTCCTTTTATTACCACTCAGATGAGAACACAAAATGACATTGGAAAGCAGTGAACTCACCAGAAGGGCAGAGAAAGCCATTAAATTCAACACGCATCATATTTCATAATCAGAATCCTGCAGTCAGAGCTGACACCACTGAATGAGTTTGTTGCAGTCATGATAATATAAAACCTGCTGCATCTGCTTCCCTTGGCACTTTTCTTTGTAGCCCCTTGCAGTGTACGGGCTATTAATCATCAGTAGCCAGGGACACTGCAGACCAATGCACTTTGTATTGCATAAATTGAAAATGCATCACTATTAGAGAGAAAACTGCCTTCCGTACATCTCTATTTAGATAGGCAGTTTCCTGAAGAGCTGCCATGCTATTATGGCTAACCACTTAATTGGAGTTCTTTTCACAGCCTGGTAATTGGGGCTGGGGGGGAGGCTCACACAATCCCTTCTGTGGCATGTATGAAAACAAGGCAGGGAGAGTGTTCCTTGCCCTACCTGGGAACCCTGACAGGGCTCCAGCTGGAGGTGAGAAAATGCAGTCAGAAAAACGGTGTCGTTTAACCTCACTAAATTAACTTCACAAACGAGAGGGCTGAGTGCACCGGTGAGGGGAGAGGGGTGCTGTGCCACTGGAGCCTTCATGAATTTTCAGTGGCTGCGTGGAGAGACAGCTGAGCCAGAGGAGAGGTGCTGCCTTTCCTTCCATTAGCTCTCTTCACAGGAGGGGGTGAGGCTAGGTTTAAGAGGATAAAAAAGTTTCAGTGGCAACCTGAGAAAAGACAGTTGTAAATTCATCCCTCAGAGGTGCTCTTTTAAAGAGAACCTGTTTGATTCTACAGCCATTTGTCCAAGTTTTATACGTAAAGAGGAAAGATGAGCATCTAATGAAAATGGGACATATAAAGTAATTTGTACATGAAAGTATAGCCTTTAAACTGCCTGTGTTTAACTGTATATTTCTTCATGGTTTGAGTATTTTCTCTTGAATGGCTGTGGCCAGTGTTTGGAATTTCATTATCTTTGGTTATAGCTGCCCACACTTAATTCTCATTACATCTACCATACTCTGTGGATCTTCTTTCCCAGTGTGTGCAGTCAGTGATGTGTCAGCAAGACACGAGTCTGAACTGAAATTATATGAACTTGTGTTGAATCCCACATCTTCTGATACTTGCTGCTCAAACACAGGTGTATCAGCTGAACTACTCTGGCCAGATCCAAATCAGAACCGAGTTTAAATCAGGGTTCATACACAAAGTTAGTTCTGAACTGTGATCTTCAGCCTCTCCCAGCTGGTACCTCACATGGGTGTTCTTACATTTCAGCTACATTTCTTCACTTGGCTTCTTTGGACAAAGTTCTCTGTGAGGTTCCAAATCCAACCACAGCAAGAAAATATTCCTGTCTTGATTGATCCAAGCAGCCCGGAGGATCTCCTGTCACTCAGATACTACATCAAAGGAATTGGAACTGGGGAGATGTTTCCTGAGATATCTGTCAATGAGGTTATTTGGCAGAGCTGGTGGATGTGGAGAGCCCAGGTTATGGGATACAAAGATGGCACGGTAGTGACAAAAGGCTGGAGAGAGAAGGGCAGGCTCCAGCTCACCATCACAGGCTTTGCTTTGGCTGCACATGAGCAGTAAGACAAGAGAGGGGTGCTCTGCACTTTGTACCTGATTGGCACCGACAGCCTACTCAATAAGGTGCTGATTCCCAAGCCTGACAAAAGAAGGGACAGAGGGAGGCCCCTTCACACAGACAAGAGGGGGGATGGTGAAGTCATTCCCAGAACTGCACACAGGAAGTGTTATCCTCTTTTAAGTCGTACCAGTTTGTGCCTTTTGATGCTGGGATTTAATCCTGTTAGGAGTTAAGCTGAACAAAATCCATGCTGCTGTTGTCCTGCCCTGCCCTTCCCTTCCAGCCTGCTCCAGGGGCTCTGGTGCTGAAGCAAAAAGCTTTTGGTGTACTCAGTCTCAGCTGAATTAGCTCTCAGAACTATCTCAGGGAATGTGTATGTGTGATGGTGGTGCCCAAAAGGGCAGCACTTTGCTCCAATAAATAGTGTTCAGTTTTAATCTCTGATCACTGGGTCAGAGGCAGACAATGGGGTCAGAGAGGTCACAGCACAGGAACTATGAAGGAGAACAGTGTCTTTGCAATGGACAACAGTTGACTCCTGTGGAGAGGACATTAAGGGTTGGGCTTTGAAGAAATCTGAAAATAAATCTGCTCAGTTAAGGAGGGAACCACTCAGACATTGGCTGGTTGCCTGCATTTTGCAGTTTAATGAAAGCCTAGGTAATTTCAGTCTAGGTAAACTGGTGGTGAGTTATAACCAGTGTTAATTGCTGGCTATGGGGTAAAGCAGTCAGCTCCTTGATGATGAATACTATGAAATCATAGAGCCACAGAGCATCCTGAGCTAGAAGGGACCCACAAGAATTATTGACTCCAGCTCCTAGCACTGCACAGACACCACAACAATCCCACCCTGTCCCTGGGGGCAGTGTCCAAACACTCCTGGAGCTCTGGCAGCCTTGGGGCTGTGCCCATTCCCTGGGCAGTGCCCAGCACCCTTTTTCCTGATATTCAGCCTAAACCTCTCCTGACACAGCTCCAGCCATTCCCTGAGGAATGCTGTTCAGTGCCTGACCCAACTCTGGGGAAAAGCCTTTTCCTCATATTGCCATCTTTAACTTGAAGTAACAAGGAATAGGTGATATTTTAAAATAATTGGGTGGCTTTCTGTGTTGTAATCAGGAAAAGAGGAAAGCTGTATTCATGTGAGTTCAGCACAGGGCAGGCCTGGTAAGCAGCGTGGCTCTGGGACTGATGTCTGTGTCTAATACTCAAACATTAATTCTACCTATATTAAAAAAAAAGGAAAAATGCATTTAGGGAGATTTTGTATGCTCTCTGCTGTCAATCACAGTGGAATCTGAAGTCTTGAGAGTACCAGATCTGATTTTAAAATGTAAGTAGCTACAATGACCACATCCAAGTTATGAAAAAGCCCTTTTGAAAAACAAGCAATGCTGTCTGCTCAGACTATTGCTGCTGCTCAGTGTTGGTTTCTACAAAGTCACCTATTCAAAAATACTGAAGGTTTTTCCCTTAAAACCAGGCATACAAAATCCCCAAATCCACACACTCACATTTAACATTATCTGTGCATGGAACTATCTTGTTGAAAGAAATAAATTATGCAGAGGTTTCCTAAATAATTTAACGGATACAGTAAACAAAAATTATGACTGCTTACAAAACACCCTCAACCTGCTAGCATTTTATTCCTGTGGTAATGCATGTGGGTTCTGTGTTTTGAGGCTTTAATTTTAATCACACAGTATCCTGTCCTTTGTCAAGGCAGTGTTGCAGATGCAGGATAATGTCCCAAAACCTTGTCAAATGCTGTGCATCCTTCCAAGTTTCTCCTGTAAATTAAAGTAGATGAATGCTAATGTCCTAATGTTTACTGTAAAATTGTTCCTGTTATAAAATAAAATATTCTAATGTCAGCCAGTGGGCATGGCTTTGAAAAAAAGAGCTCCTTGTATTTGTTAGTTAATGTTGCCAATGTCATGAGGGGTTAAAATGGGAAACCTGTTCAAATAGTCAGCTCAGCTGACCAGAAAAAATATGAAAAAACCCCATGGAGTGGAAACCATGACAGATTTCTTATCTGTAGCCTACTTTCTTTAGCTGAATTTTTCTCAGTTAGTAATGCGTTTTCTTAATGCCTTGATGTCACTTTGCTAAACACAAAGTTATATTTAATATCATTTTAAACTCTCTCTTCAGCAGTAAGACTGACTCATGAGAGAAAAAAATACCAAGTAAAATGCTTCCAAAGGACAAGAAGTTTTCATTCTTAAGGAATATAATTACTTTTCTCTTTCAGTATTAGAATAAGACTTGCACTCTGTTGTAAGACTGCATCAGGTAGAGTAAGTTACTACAGCTAGTTCAGGTTTTACATCTATTTGGTCCTTGGGGACCTTAGCTGGAATTAAGACTAGAAGTAAATGAGACCTCACCCATTTAGGATTGAGTGCATCACATGTGTTAACTTAGTGTGTGATTTTTATGTTCTCTTCCTCACACACACCCTCCACAAAGGCAAATCTAGTCAGGATTTAGTTATGCTATGTTTGCTGCTATGATTCTGGTAAATTGTTTCCATTGCTTATGATATGTGAAAGAAAAGCTAAGCAAGGTGAATTACAACAAAATATTTCAGTTGAAGCTGTATTTGACCCGTAATGCAGCACTATGTGTTTCATATGTAATTTTTCATACTGTTAACAACATTTTTCATCGTGAATGTGATTCCAGTAAGTGCTCCCTACCAAGAGCTGATACTGCTCTGGGAGGGGATGGGCAGGAGCTTCTGGATTCACAGTTTAGGAGCCCATGAAAATGAGCTGAGGAGTCAGACAGTGGACAGTGCCAGAGTCAGGAAGAGAAAATTACCTTCCCTTGCTCATTTCAAATGCTAAAAGTCCTGACTGGTATCCATCTGCACAGTATTTCTCTAGGATGACATGTCCTGCTGCATCCTTGGAGATGAACCACATCAGAGGAAGTGCCCACAGTTGGCAGTGCTGCAGGGAAGAGACCAGACTGCACAGTCACTGGTTTGCTTAAGATCACTCAGCAAACTTTCTTTTCCTTCCCTTTCTATCTTTATATTGTATTAATTTGCCTTTTTCTTTCTTGAGTGGGCAAAATAACAGGAAATGGGTTCTCCTGCCTTGGAGGGCAAGAGTGGAAGAGCCTTGGCCTTATCCAAGTCAAGAGGCAGCACACAAGAAGAGGCCAACAAGGTCAGACCAAGTGTCTGTGCCAGCCCTGGCTGCTCTGTGGGTGTAGAAGGAAGGTAGGAACTGTGTCTCCAAGGTGCAATTGCTTTACACAGTGCTGAGAACAGAACAGTTTCTCTAACACCACCTGTCTGCCCAAGGCTGTGTTACAAACAGTGACGTCCTCTGCATGGTGAAACTGCTCATGGATTTGATTTTGCTCCCTGTGTGGGAGTAAATTGAAGGTGAATTCAGTGCTACTGCCCTCTTCCAGAGGGGGGTTCTATAGGAATACATTTCCACACCCAAACAGATGTTTCCATATCAGGAAAGGTTTAAGACTCACCCCAAAACCTTTTAAGGGAAGGACACAAGAAATTTCTTTGCTCTCCTGACAGTAATTGCCTCAGTGCCAAAAAGAAAGCACTGATGAGTCTCTTTAGCTGTTCCTCAGATAAGTAGCTATTCTCTATTGGGTTATTTACCAGTAAAACCCACCTACATTATCCAATACTTAAGGAAGAGCACGAGGCTTCTCAGTGCATTTTTGGGGTGTTGTAGCAGGTGTGTGGGACCTGTCCCTACACTGTGCTCAGCTTTGATTTTTTTTTTTTGGTATAATTTTCTTCTTTTATTAAAACCTTTTTGCTTTTTCAAGACCTACTCGACCATGCCATCTCACAATTATTTTAAGCCATTCTGAGAAGTGCAGGACACCCTCAGAGACTTGATAAATCTTCACGGAGCTTATTCCATTCTGGCCACATGCAAGGTTTTATCAGTGTTCAGCCTGGCTTGCCCTGCTGGGCAGGGAGGGGGAGCAGTGGCAGCAGTGCTGTGAGCTGGCTCAGCCTGGTGTTTTACGCACTCGAGGGGTGTCAGTGTGGATTACACACTAAAATCATCCCCAGCGATCTGCCTGGGAACAGACTGTGCTCTGAGAATCCTTCCTCCTGGCACCACCCAGCCGGCTGATTTAGTGGCATTCCCCAGCTCCAGGGCACACAAAGTGATTCCCTTGCAGGCTGCAGTTGTGGCTCCCACCGGCTCCACGGAGGGAATGACAACTCGCCTGAAGCAGCACTAGCCTGGTATTTTCACCATGGGGAAAACACAGCTCTGAAATCACCTAGTCATTTTTGTGGCACAGCACGTTCAAGATTGATTGCTCACTTCTGGCATCTGTTGCAGCTGAAAGTGGAGCTGTTTAAAGACTTACAGGAGCAGCAAGTCAGGGTCATCCACGTTAATCATTGCTGTTGACTGGAAATGTAACAGCTTGGCTTAGTTTTTAGGAAAGCACGCACAACTGGATATGTTGAAATCTTAATGGTGCTTTTCCTTATTATTTGATACAGCTAGTAAAAAACCCTCAAACAATAAAACTCCCTCACCACAAGCTTTAATAATTTTATGAAGTCAGCAGAAATGTCTTGAGACTTAACATTTGGAAAAAAGCTTCAGTTGATCAAAACCAAATCCCTCCCTCCAAATCTCTCCCTCTGTGTATGCACAAATACTTGATTTGCATTCATTTAATATTTCAACTAGCTATATTTGCAAAAAAATCATTATTACAAGCTTGCTTGCTGGTAAAGGAACTCAGCAGAACAGGGAGATGACAGAGAATCGGAGGCAGCACTTCAGGGATGGGAAATGAGAGAGTTGCTACATCAAGCTTTCAGGAAGATGCCTCCAGTGGGAAGAGCAGGATGCAAAATCCTACTCATCTCCCTGGTTTGTTGTAGGACAGCTTTCCATACTGCAAGCACGAGTTTTCTTCCACACTGGAGTGAGCCCCAGCTGGTCCTGGAGGAAAACGCAAACCTGTGGGAAGGGGAGTTTGTTATGAACTCTACCCAGACTCTATGGATATATCCAGCTCTGGCTCCCCCATCCAGGAGAGAGCTTTGCTACCATCCCAGGTAGTTGCTCACTGTTCAGTGGCACCAGAGATCACCTGAGTGTGCTCCCCACAGCCTCAGGGTTCACAGGAGCTGCTTTCAGCTGCCAAACACATGCCCTAACCTGGAGTTCCAGGCTGCATGTTTTTCTACTAAGGGAGTTCTTTAAAAGAGCACTCAAATGCTTAAAAGCACTTTAAAAGGGTTTTTATAACTCTTCTGAAGAGCTGTATACTCTGACATATGGAGAAAGTAATTTCATTTTTCTGGGTTTATAATTATAGTAAGCAATAACTTTTTTATTTAATTGCTTACTAAAGTCATCTTTGACATTACTCCTTCATCCAGTCATTTGTCTCAGGCAGCTCTTTATCAAAGCACAACTAGCCTACTCTTCAGCACTAAGGAAAACTTTATTAAAAATCATTTTTAATAAAAGTATCCTTCAGGTGAAGATGGAAACACTTGTCAAATTACTCTATTGAAAGCTTTCCACGGTAGGTCAATCAGTAAACTCTCATTATTTAAGCAATCCCTAGAAGGTAAGAGATTTTAAAGATGAACATTGCCAGCACTGCCTGTAGAATCACTCTTTTGTTGAACAGTTTTCTGTAACACAAAAGACCCCCCTGCCCACTGATGGGGTCTGCAGTCAATAGAAGTGGATGAAAATTAGTTAATGAAGTTTGGTACCTCTCTCTTTTTGAAATCAAGAAAAACTTTTGAAAGGCTTCCATAAAGGCAGAAAACATGATAGAAATTATCTAAAAATATTTTCAGGACCTAACATTTTAAGCACTGTGTCATAAGGCAGGAAATTCTGCTCATGTTGATGGCATGTTATATGTCTTGATTAAAAATGCTTCCTAAGTACAAGAGTGTTTCTTTTACAGATATTAACATCAGATATTCTCACTGCAAAATGTAAACCTGCACTTTTTAGTGTCATTCAAAACTAGAAGTTTTTGAAAAAAACCCAAACAAAACATATATATGTTAAGAATTCTAAGATGTATTTCTTAGAGGTTTCTGAGATAACTCTTGAGTCCTGGTGATTTTATGCAATTATTTTGGGTGCAGCAGTGTAGAAGTATAGGTTACCATACAGACTTATCCATCACATGCAAGGAAAATGTTGGCCATTGTTTAACACTTGATTTTTTTTTTCTCCCCCATGCAGTTGCTGAATGCTTTCTTTGGTATAACTGAAAGCCAGCCCCTTCAGAAAAGCTACCCCGAGTGCTGGAGGTTTGGTTCTGTAACAAGAACATGAAATAGATTCTATTGCCTCTAGAAATACAAAAATAGAGATACAATTTTCTGTTTCTAAACATTGAGCTCACCACTTGTGTTTTTCATGTGTATGGTGCCAAAGCCTGGTCACACTGAAATTTGAAGGTTGAGTAGTTATTTATAAAAACAAAAAAGAACAATTAAGATGGGAAGGCAGAATTTAGAATCCTGAAATTCTGTGATTTATGGGCTGGAAAGGCACAGAAACAGACCCTGAGTGCTCTTTATTAGGTAATAACAGTTGCAAGCACATGTACTTGGAGTTGTGTGACTTTTTTTCTTGCTTTTAACCACATTAACTAACCTAATCTGAAGGGGTCTATTTCAATAAGTAGTAACCTGAAAGCAAATACAATGCAAAGAGTATTTTCTAGCAACTAATAGACAGATTACTACTGTAGTAGTACTACTGGTACTACATATTTTAGGCTAAAAGCAATAATGCAAATACTGGATGTACTTTGTAGAAACATCAGTATTTTTCTACTCCTCCATTTTTGTTTCCATTATGGAATATATTAGGAAAAGAATATTTAATACTAAAAATGTAGTGTCTCCTTTGAATTCATATGGGATTGACAGTGGGAATGAGGTACTATTTTATTTGAAATTCATGTTGTGACTGAGTACAATCCCTTCTTCCAGCCACACCATTCATCCTCAGGCCCCTAAGATAATAATGTTGTTTGATTTGTAAATTTTACAACCTGTGATTTTGCAAATATAACTCCAATTCCACGTGCTGGTTTGAGTTAGATTTATAGTATAAAGAAATTGCCACTTAGAGTGAATTTCTCTTGTAGACATTCCCAACGTGGCTCTCCTAAAATACTAAATGCCCCCCCTCATTCCAACACATGTGTTTGCGAAGCAAATCCAGAATTATAACAGCAGTTTTTACTGCTCCAGCTTGTAGTATTGCTGCAGAGAATATCACAAGACTCATGTTAACCAGGCAGAGAGGAAGGAAAATGTCAAAATTTTCCTCAAAACAACTTTGTCTGAAGTAACCCCCACGAAACAGAACAAAGAATGTTGTTGGGCATAATCACAGTTCAGTGTTTCCTATTAAGAGCAGTTTGTAGGAGTTCCAGGTACCATGGCAGTGCTCATTAGAGAGAAACCCCAGCACAGAGTGTTTTGAATTCCTACTGCTGCTGTTTACACTGTGTTTTGTCAGGGGCTTTGTCAGCTATTGCTCTGCTGGGTTTTCCTTGAGCTCTTTAAAGATCCCTCTTCAAAGTTACAGGGCTCTTAAAATCATAGTAAAACAAAGACCTAATATCACAGTTTAATATTTCAATTAAACTACAGAGTAATAATTTGCATTAATTGTAGCTTATTAACGGCAAAGGACAAGATCTTGTTTTGTTGTAGTTAAAGATTTTATTAGTAACAGACACTTTTAGTTAGTGTTTGTTGCCCCAAGAGCTTTAGAGGAACTGATTTTCTGTCAGAAAAGATTGGAATCAATTGCATTCCTCCCTTCCAGATAGTGCTAAAACATTTATTTAAAGGTTTATATGCTCACCCTACCTTATCTGTATTCCAAATCACTTGTCCAATGAAATAAAATTCATTCATGCCTTCCTTCACTGTGTTATTGACAAAGTAAGCTTTATGTGGCTGGAAGCCAGAATTCTGTCTTTTGGGAATACCTCTCTCTAAACTTGTCCAAAAGAATTATTTTATTGCATTTTTCATGCCACTTCAAGTGTGTTTGAATGGTAAATCCTAGAAGCTGGGCTGTCTGTGACCATATCAGCCTTTTGAATTAGCAACAGGCACAGCATGATACAAGCATGAGATTGTCAGGAAGGAGTGTGTGTGGCTACACAATTTTTCAGTTGAATATATATTTTTTCACATATTAACCTACATGACACTACCTGACTCTCCTATTCAAGAACTAGGTCAAATATTTTTTTTAAAATGCCTGGCATTAAGACGATGGAAACTTTGCCATCAATTAATGTTCTTTAGCCCATTCTCTGTGCAAGAGCAGTATGTGGAGAGCAAGTGCTAAAAACTAGTTATGCCATGTTTCATTTGAGGAACAGGAGCATCTGGAGCTGCTGTGTCCAGCCCTGCAGCCAGAGCTGCAGGAGCCACATCCAGCTGGCTGCCAGGGCAGAATACAGAAAAGCTGCTGTGGTCCAGGTGCTTTCTCTTATACAAAAGATAGAGCAGGTCATGGCTGAGTTAAATACTGAACAAACCAGATCAACCTGGCCTGGCAGCCACAGTGCTGCTGGGAGAGAAGTGAGGTACATACATGACTGTTTTGGGCTGCAATGTAAGATGTACCCAGCAGTGTGTATTCCATCACCAGCTGTTAAACCAGCTGGGGCAGTGTTCTTATCCCTTCCAGGACCCACCCTCCCTCCAGGGGATATCTGCTGTTCATGGGCCAGCCAGGCTCACTGCAGGGCTGAGACAATTCCATCATCCCATGGGGAGAGGCTCCACCCAGGGGAGGAGCCCAGCATTCCCACCTGGATAAAAGCTGGGATTCAGAACATCAGCACAGCCTGTTTGCTCTGCATTCCCAGGGGAAAACCAGACCCATCTCCCCACCACTGGACCTTCAGAGGAAATCTGCACCCTGCTACAGGATCATCTCTGCTCCAACAGAACCACACCTGTCACTGCAGGAGGACTTGACTGGACTGCTGCCAACACCCTGACCAACAGGGTGTCAGGTTGTGTTCTGACTCTGTCAGGAATTTCATTTTGTTTGCTTTTTTTGTACTACTACTTTTTTATTTGAATATTCCTAGTAAAGAACTGTTATTCCTATTCCCATATCTTTGCCTGAGAGCCCCTTAATTTCAAAACTGTAATAATTCAGTGGGAGGGGATTTACATTCTCTGTTCCAAGGGAGCCTCCTGCCCTCCTTAGCAGACACCTGTCTTTCCAAACTAAGACAACAACTCAAGTGTCATTTCCCTTCTGTGCTGGCATAGAGATCTTGTAAGGCTAACAAGAGAGAGAGGTAAAAGTTGAATTCAACAGTGTGGTGTGCTGATTTGAGACTAGAAAGTGAGAGAGGGAAGCAATAAGGTTACCTTTTCCTTCTGTCACTCAACAGATTCCCAGAGCTGACCCTGGAGAGAACAATGTGCATAGAGGCACTGCGATATTACAGCACTTAATTCCACTGCCTCCACCACAAACTAATTAAAAACCCATCTGATTCTACCCCTTCCTCTCTATTTTCATTTCCTTTCCAAACAAGAATTCAGTTTAAATTTGACGACCTTTTGGAACTCTGCAATAAATAAGATTATTTAAGTTGTTCTGGAGCATTCTTAAGCTTTTCTCAGAGAAACTATCCACACATTCAGAAACGTGGATGAACTGAGAATAGATCTAATTGCTTAAGTTCTCACAGCTAAGGGTAGAGAGGAGGCTGGGAAAGAGGAATTAATCCCATTTCTCTTACAGAAGCTGCCTTCTCTGTAGTGATGCTCATGAGATGAGCCAGCTTGGGGAATACCAGTTATGAGAAGAAGCCACACCAGTAGCCCCCACAAGCCTGAGGTACCCTGGGCCAGGTCTGCAGAGAGTGGGAGCTCTCAGGTGTGCAGGTGAGACAAGGAAGAGAGGTTTGTTTCCTGCATGCTGGACCTTGTTTTGGTCAGCCTGAAGTGGGCAGGTGTTGGGACTGGATGATTGATGTTGGTCTTTCCAACTATAATTACACTATTCTATCCTGATTTCCCTTTCTACAGTAGTGTTGTTTTGGGAGTGTGTATTTTCTACAATTGTCAGTTATGCACACATCAGTCAAGCTCATGTGAGGACCTGGAAAAAAGAAAATTTAGCTTTCAATTTAGCACATTTGGACCTAAAGATAAATGCTCAGTTCTATGATAAACATTTCTCATTGAGCTAATGGTGTTAATCAAGGTATTAATTAGGTTTCAGTGTCTGACCTACACATTTTGTGTGGCTTATCTGCTTGTGGCCAGTTGTGTCTGAGCTGCTCTCCTGTGACTACAAACAGGAAGCTTGTGTAGCCAGTAGGAAAACTTTCCATTTCATATCAAGAGCCCTTTTTCATTTGCCAAAGAATATAGACAGCACTGCAGGCTCTCCAGGCAGTCCCAAAAGTTTGTGCTGATTTTGTGCTGATTCACTTTTGAGGTCATAAAGAAAGTTGAGTTTGTGACCACCCTTACTTTCCTTGTTGCCAGATAAAATGATAATAAATGGGTCACAAATTTGGACAGCAAAGCAAAGCAATGGTGAGCAGCAATTACCTTATAGATTCTGGTTCTGGCAAGGAAGTTTTACAACTATTATATTCGTTACAGAACAGTCAGTCTACTACAGTTCTGAGTCATTCTGTGCTTAAAGAATGCCCAGCTCTGAAACAAATCTGCAGCACAGAATAAAGCTTTCCATTTGTTTAACCCCATGTCAAATGCAAGCCAGTGCTGTAATGCAGAAAGCAGACCTCAAGTACACATTTGTGGATACTTTACCTTGTTTTCCTCCTTTTGGACAAAGACCCTATTTTTAGAAATGCTTTTACTTAGTCATAGAAATTATCTGAGTGCTGGGGAAATCGTTCACACCTGTAACATTCAAGGCTCTTAATTTTGAGCATGCCATTGAAGGGTATGTGCTCTCTTCCCTTGGCCACTTTTATAACACAGCCCCATGAGGATTCACCACCTTGAAAAACAAGCTGGGGAAGTCAGTCACCTCGAGTGCCTTTCACTGGGAATATTTCCAGGGAAGCTTTCTAGACTTCCTAAATGACAAATGTGAAGTCAAGGCTCACCAGGCCCCACTGATGATTGATTCTCTGACGAATGATTCTCATGCTCAACCCTATGCAAACCTACCAACACCCAACTCCCAAAGCAGGATCAGCACAGGTCTGTGCATTGCTTTTGTCAATTCTCATGTTGGAAAGTTCCCCTACTCCTGGAAGTCACAGGGAGCTGTAGCCTAAACACTTCACTAATGAATTGGCCTCTGCCTCAATAAGCAATCTTTTCTGTCTGTAAAGTCTCTAATGTGATGCCAGTCTGGACATGCTTGGCCCAGCCCCAATCCAAGTGACTCACATTAATAAGCACTAAATACATTTCTCACAAGGGGAGAGGAATTAAACCTTCCCCCAGTCCCTGCCCTGGGGGCAGACACCAGAGAGCACACAGTGCTTCTCCAGCCCTCGGGGTGGGTGATACTGAGGGGCTCCCCCAGGGTGACAGCTCAGGGCACAGGACTATTGAGTTTCTTGAAGAAATTCAGGTGTAACTCTTCAGGTGTAATCAGCTCTGCGAGGGTTCAATACCTTTGAGGGTGTCCAGCCCCTCACAGAAAATGGCTTAAAATAACTAGCAAGACTAGGTCAAGTGTGTCTTGAAAAAGCAAAAAGGTTTTAATAAAAGAAGAAAACAATGTAAAAACAAAAGAACAAAGCTGACCAGAATGTAGGGACAGGTCCCACACACCTGCTACAACACCTTGAGAATGCACTGAGAAACCTCGTGCTCTCCCTTAAGTATTGGATGATTTAGGTGGGTTTTTTAGCAAACAGCGCAATAGAGAATAGCTACTTATCTGAGGAACAGGTAAAGAGACCTGTCTGTGTTTTTCTCTTTGCACTAAGCCAATTATTGCTTAGGAGAGCAAAGAAACTTCTGGTGTTCTTCCCTTAAAAGGTTTTGGGGTGAGTCTTAAACCTTTCCCCAAATGGAAACCCCTGCTCGGGTGTGGGGTGCTTTAGCACCCAGGACCCTCCCGCTGCCCCAGCGGCAGCTCTTGGCTCAGCAAATGTGATCTGCCTGCAGTAGGAAATGGAATCTCCGCGGGAGAATGGGAGCTCCTAACAGAAGGCAAACCCCTTCACAAGGAAACACGCCCCAGGAGCTGGTTTGCAGTGACCTCGTTTGCCCCCTGTTGTTACACGTTTGTCTCAGCAGCGCTATTTCACAGGCAACAAACATTTAAAAATAGCTTCAGCTATGACTAATCGAAGACAAAATGTTGCTTTCAGCTGCCACTTGGCAGCTTTCACCCTTCTGGTGGGTAGGTGGTTTAAAGAGGTAGAAAGCAAATATTTGTATTCTGAAAGCACTCTTACTGCACCTTGTTTGTGTGTTTATATTTGAATAAACTACCAGCTGAATGGATGATTAATTCCAGAGAGACGGAAACATAAAATATAAAAAGATCATTTTGTGATCAAGCCAACTTGCTAATGCAAAGGTGATACTTTCCTGATGGGCTGAAGTAATTTTCATTATGATCATGAAGAAACTCAAACATATTTATGTAGACTGAGGACTTGATAGCCATTATTTTAAGCGAGGAAAAAGAAAGATAAATTCCAGTGAATCCTGAAATGTTTTTGTACTCATATTATTTAATATGACCATTTTCATTGTGTCTAAGAGTAGAATGACAACAGATGGAAAGAAAAAAATAATCCATCAGGTAAGTGTAAACATGCCCTGAATCAGGAGTTTCCTGCCCTGGCTCACATGGGGATGAGCACTGGTACAAACAGTCCTTGCTTTACCCTGGGGTTTAGAGCAGGGCACAATAAGCTCTGGGACAAAACAAGTGCTTGGAACTTCCCAAATGTCAGGACCTTTGATTGCTTGGCGTTCAAACCAATTTTTTCACCCTTGTACCAGGCTGGAAGGAATCCTCCACATTCCCCAGGATATACCAGCAGGGCTGGGTTTCTGTGGCCCATGACCCTCTTCAAAACAAAACCTTCCCTTCTTTTTTCTTAGGGCGGGTCCCAGCACTTTTAAGGTCTCTTAATTTAGTTCACAGCCTGGTTTTCAGATATGTTTATTGCAGACAATGCTCTCACTATGAACAGTGAGCTATACAGGAGCATCTCTCTATTGAGTTCACCCAACAATCAGCACAGATGAGACTTGCCCCTTGCCTTGTCTTCAATCAGTTCTTAGACAACCTTTGGCAAAATACAAGGTTTTAGATGGTGAGGTTTGCTGTCATGACAGGTAAAAGAATTATAAAAGAAAGGCCTCATAAAATTAGGCCTGCTCTGCTAAATTGCCAAAGTTAGCTTGTCACTTCTAAGTAATTTGCAAGTTCCCCTGCGAAAACAATCTTGGTATGAAAACTCGTTAGCATAACAACTATTTGTAGGGTGAAAAACAAATGCAATAACAAGGGATTTGCCCCATGAGGATCAGTAAAGAAAATAAGTAAATAATCCAGGAATAAATATTTTTGATGGACAAGTAGAATACCTTTTACTAACCAATAGAGTAATTGGCAAGAAAGCTGTTAACCAATTAAAGTAGCACACGAGGTCTGTAAAAACTGTATAAAAGAAATCGTGAAAATAAAGAATTGGCTTTTCCTTCATTAAGAAAATGGAGTCTCAGCTAACTTATTACAATAGTTTTCTAATGGAAAAACCAAGGATATGCTTAACAAACACCAGGAAGGATCAAAATACCATTCAGAAAAAGTCTTCTGTGGGATGAAATTGCAGCAGTACAAGTCAGTGCTTCCTGTATAAGCATTTGGCTTCAAATCCCACATTCCATGAGATAAACTTGTATTTTGAAAGCACCTTCACTTACACAGATGTGCCAGACTGTTGTGTATAAAGCAGATTATGGATAGGGTCAAACAGTCCTTCCCACTTCAGTGGTCTCGGACATGAGGAATGAAGACACATATGAAGGACTGTAAGTGGTAAAAATAAACATCCCACAGACCTGGGTCTTTGGGACCCAGAGGGGAGTCAGCTGCTCCTGCACTCCTGCACACTCCTGAGCCATCAAGTGTGTACCAAAATAGCTTTTATGGGAAAAGCAAAAAACTCTCCAATTTTTTTTTCTAAAAAATTCCTAACCTTTTAGCTGAGGTGATCCTCTATGCTTCATCCATTTTACGTTTTTTAATGAGGTGAAAGTGTTTTTTTCTAATCTAAAGACATTAAATTGCTTTCTTATTGCAGTTCTTCAGGTGTTAATGCAGGTTTTGTTTTCTGAAGTTTTGCTGATGTGTATTTTCAGATAGGAGAAAAAACACTTGGGAAGTCTCCTAAACTCAGGTAAAATTTACTATTACAAGAGACTACAAGCTAAAGTTTTCAAAGAATTGATTTGTTAACTCAGTTTTAGACAAGACAGTTGATGTGGCAAGTAAGTGTGGGACCAAGGAAAAAAGAATATTTCCTCAGGTCACCTGGAGCTCCCTTGGCCTCTTCCATCCAAAACTCTAAGAAGTAAGGGCCTTTTTTAAATAAATAAATAGCTCCCAATATTTACAGTGAAGGCAACAAATTAATAAAGAAAAATCAATCATGAAGAACAAGTTCTTCTGAAAACAGACTTAAATCCTGAATAGTGTGTCATATCTCATTGAATCTCATCAGGGCTGCTAATATTGTAACATTCTAAGTGGTAAGTAAGCAGTACAGTAGATCTGCATCAGAAAATTTCTGCATTGAATCCTTTACTTGTTTTTTCACCCAGGAAAAACAACAAAAAACGAAGTTTTCCAAATTGATAACCTTAGGGAGGATTTCTGCACTATAAAATGAGCAAATTTTCCAGCCTTCATCTTCCATAACATTGCCAAAGAAAGACCTGTCCAAAAACTACATTGCCCGTGTTGTTTCTGCATATTTTATGAGGGGCTCCTCTGATGTTCCATTAAGACTGAGATCTGAATTTGGAAGACCTGAATGTTCTTCTCTGTGCAAATGCTGAGCCAGCCTTGTTTAGCAACCTTTGACATATAAAGATGGCTGGTAATTGCCATTTTCATTTCTAAATGTTGTAAATGACAGCAAATTTGATAGGATCTACTTTTAGATCTCACTGTAAAATGCAGACAGTTTCAGAGAATAAATCAATTTTCTTCTCCAGTACTTTTGGTTTACACTCCTTCCCCCCAGCAAACGTCTAATTACCTTAGATAAACATCTGTAAACATGAGCCTTCCCCTCCATAATCCACCTTCTATGTTCCTGGTTTATACTGAAGTGAATGAGTTCAGTCTATTTACCATAATACTTAAAATAATGCTTTTAATGCTCTATGCAACTTCATGGTCCTTTACTAGGAGGGAAAAAGGCATGGAATTAGGGAATGATCACCTTTGATGGGTCTGGGTTCAATAACAGAGACTTCTAACCTATGAGTCTACGAACTGAAATGCCAGTAAACAGATTTGCAAAAGTGCATGATCTGTTTTCCAAGAGCATTAATTTTCATTTTTATCCTGTTTATCCTTCTGTGTAATAATTCCTCATTCCTGATTTGGAGAGGAGACCCATGCATTATCATTCAGAATGCCACAAAATTCAATTAAGGGCTGGCTGCAGCATCCCTTCTTGGTTTGTGAATGATTCCAGTGAGAAAAGCAGATGACTTTTTCCATCACAAAGCATTCCTGCTAATTTTAACAGAGCAGACAGCCTTAAGCTATGCAAGCTATCATTAAACAATAAAGAAACATTAATGAAATGGCTCAAGGGGTAGTTTCATTCAGCCAGGGGTAAAACTATCCTTTGGACATTCTAGGGACCAAGGACATGAAACAGTGTCACATCTCAGAGAATGTAATTCCACATCCACCAGCCTCTGGAAGCCCAGCTTGCTCCTCCAGCTGCATCCAAGCTGCCTGGCAATTCTGCTCTCTGTCAGTCAAGTGTCAGCACTACAACCATCTTTACCTCAGAGGTGAACAGGCACCTGTCAGCTTGATGGAAGCAGTCTGGATATAGTGATAGGATGAAATGTTGATTCCGGTCCTCTGACATAATTATTATAATTTTTATTCTCTATGTTTCAGTTTACTTTTCAGGATGACCAAAAGTTTCCAAGGCAAGCTTTAATTTCTCTTGTTTAGAAACCTTGAGATGTTTTTAGTCATCTGGAAAATGCCTCACTTTCCTCCACAAGTATTTAATGGGAATTTTCTGACTTCTACCCACATAGTACATAGTCATGTTTTTAATTCTTTATTTCATCACTCGAGGGAGCGAGGCATGGATTAAATGTTCTATTTAAAAATGTTTTGACACATTTTGTTGAAGCCAAGACAATTCTGTTGAAGTATTATCATGATTTACTTGAGGTAAATCAGCAAATAAATCATGTTGCCCCATAGGGCCACTCAGCTGAGCGTGTGTTTTATAAACACAGAGCCCTATAGCGGCAGCAATTGGCACATTTCCTTCAAGGAGTGAGAGATTACACAGTAAGACAGAGATACTTAGAGAGCTGCTGCTGGTGGTGTCTGAGCCCCTAGGCTTTGTTCAGGCAGCTCCAGTCTGAATGGATCACTTCCTTACCAAAGGAAATAACAACAACAAAATCTCTGGAGTGCAATGCGAAGTGTTTTCCATTAATGGCAACGTGAATGTTATTGCCGAGCCGTGATATGCCAGATGACTGTATGCAGCAGAAGGTAATTTAATTCACCAGAATTTTCCTTTGCTTCCCCCTCCAGGTTAAAAGTCTGATCAGATGCTGGCTCTACATGCAAAAATCACTGAGTGACTGCAGCAGCTCTTGTGAGAACACACAGTGCACCAGGCAGCAGCTGCAACAAGCCCCTGCTGCTGGGGAAGCAAACACTGGGGCTGTGCTTCCCCACTGCTCTCTCCAGCCCTTAGTTGGTGGGGGAAAGCAGGGCCCAGAGGCAGAAGGAAAAGGTAAGTACAGCTGGAGGCTGTTGTGCCCACCTTGTGTGTGCTGGGAGTTCCCTGGCACTGGTGTGGCACATCCTGCTGTTACCACAGCCCTGTGGTGTGAGTGAAGCTGTTTATTCACACCAGGGTGTTCCTTGCACCAGTGGCCCCATCACCTGGCTCAGCACCTGCTCTGACAAACTACAGAAAAGGGAGGTTGTACCCTGAGGTCAGAGCAGCAGCTTCTCAAACTTTTCCCTGAACTCCCTCCTCTCCTGCCTTCTGCTCCCCTCAGGAGGGTGACGAGAGGTTTGCACCAGGACTGCCTTCCCCATGATGGCCCCAACAGGTTATCAAACCCAGCCAAGAAAGACCTTTGGCCACAAAGAGTCAAAAATCCTCTGAAGGGGGACTTCTTCTCATGCCTGCCCTCAAACAAACCCTGCCTGCTCTGGTTTGAGACTGCCCATGGCCATTGGTTCAAAAGCTCCAAGCTCTGCCTGGTCAGTGGCAAGGTAACAAACCTGAGAGCTGCCAGCAAGGGGACAGGAATTACACCAAGGCTGGTGCTATTTCTTGTGCTGTGGCCTGCATCTGAGACAAACTATTTCTTTGCTCATCAATTGCAAACATTTAAATCCCTAAGGTTGGGTTTCTGGAAGGAGAAACCTCAGAAAGAGGGTGAGTGCCTATAGAAACATGCTGAGATATGAAATCTAGCTGCTAGGAATGATTAGAGGTGTGTATGAGATCTTTGATGCTTCATCCATGCTTCTGTTTACCTGGCATGTGGTGAATACTTTGCACATGTTCCACTACCTGGGTCTGAAAGCATTTTAAAGAGCAGGTGTAAATGTTCATAAGCAAGGGATGGGTCAAGCCACTTGTCACCTTTTTTGCTTCGGTGGATTAGAATTCAAGGGTAGGGCCCTTCTTTCCCCAAGTATTGAGCTAAAAATTCTTGACTACTTTCAGAAGTGATCCAAATAATTTAAATTCCAGGTAAGAATAGATGAACAAAAGTGGTTACACATGCACACAGTTGAGAACTAAAAGGGATCTTCAGCAACATACCCTTTCTCCCTGTCTTGATCAGGAGCTTCAGATGAGAATTCAAAGGCCACTTTTCAAGGCTTTCCTCATGTGTGTTTGTGTGTGTGTCTTTTGGAATGGATTAATCTCTATTGGACCTGGTAAAACTTATCTGAGAGATGCTGATATCTGATTTACATTCTGCTCCTGTCTGCATTATCAGAAATACTCCTGATGGATCCTCCACCCTCCTGAAGCCTTTCAGAGAGATTCAGTGACTCTCAGCAGTTACTGGCAGCTGGAGATCCTGATAAGGGCAGTTCCCAGGGTCCCAGAGAAAACTGGCAGGGTCACTGGACATGTACAATCAGTTCTAAAGTGGGACCTGACATTTTCCAAAAAGACTTAAGCTTCTTGGGGTTTCTGAGAGGTAATTCCTGTCCATGATCTGGGATACCTGTGCTGAGTACATCTACTCTGATAGATGCTTCCTAAAATGGCAGATCTCAGAATAATTCTAAGTTATATATGTGGATAACTACTTCACAAGCTGTTTGAGAAATTTTAATGAAAACCAAATTATTTAAAAAGTCAGAAAAGCAGAAAGAACATGTCTGTGTTTTGGGGCTCTGGTCTGGAAGCAGAGTTGATTGCTGAAGTTACTGGATAACATAAATACTTGTTCAATTTCTTTGCAATTTTGAAGCTACTGCAACTCCAGTGAAAGTTCCTAATGTTATTTCTCCTCTCTTAACCTAATTAACAAACTGAAAATTTATGTAATCCTAAATGAAATTACTTTTTTCTAAGCCCTGCAGAAGGAGGTATTGCTCATGTACCTTTTAAAGCTTGGGTACCACTGCCAAGGCTCCCCAGGAAAGGTGCACTGAGATTGCCCATCTGAGGCCACACTCACACAGGATGCAAATTGCTAACATGAACTCAGGCCAGTATTACCCTGATCCATTATTATTATTTTAAATGTTGAGTTGTTAATTTTAGCACATTTGCCTGCTGAACATTTAGAAAAGCCTTGGTTTAGGTATATTTTAAAGAAGAATGAAAAAAAAAAGCTATCCCAAGATCCTTGGTTTTCATTTCATAAAAAGGTTATGAACTCTTTTAATAAAATTATTTAAAAAAAATAAAATTGCTTAAACTTAGAGGAATACTTTTTTCCCTTGAACTTGATTTTTCAATAATGATTTTTTCAACTGAGATGTATTAAAACAGGATTACTTGCTAACAAGAACCTGCCATCACTTTTAGAGTGATGTTCTAGGGTATTACTAGTACTGTGCTAATAGTTTCACAAGCAGTTAGTTTCTCAAAAACAGATTTAGCACATTTCCAAACAGAAAATACGTGCATTATTTTGTGGCTTAAATCTGTTTTATCATGCTATCACTTCCAAAATACTGAAGGTATAAAATGGTTTATAGTCCAAAAGATAAACCAGCACAAGCTGCTATGTTGGAATATAAGAAAGGATCTGAGGAAGTGCTAAAAGCATTATTACAGCTACAGAATGGATTCATAAATCTTTTATGCAACTTGATCAGTTCCCCTTGGAACCACACTGTATTGTTTTCATAAATAAACACCCAAAGTTGCTGTGCACAGTGTTTCTGGGCTATCACACACTGCTTTTGTGCCTTAAGAGGGTTTGTGCTAAATTGTAAACTATAAACGTTCCCATGAAAAGTTCTTGTTTCCAGCACACTGCCTGTGGATGCAGGCCATCCTTCCTGACAATCAGCAGAGCCCTCACATCCACCAGTCAGGCTCTGCCCACTCCTTGAAGAGCTGCAGCTCACAGCCCCACTGGGAGGAGCAGCCCAGCCACAGCCTTGAATTTGTCCATGGTAATGAGATTTAGTGGATAATTCCTCTCCTGTATTGGTTTCTTTTTACAGGAAGAAGCAGTAGAGAATAACCCTCCATTTTTATCTGCTCTACCATTACAGCTCCAAAAGCCTCCACACACTGGCCTGTCTTTGCCTGGATTAAAGGCATCCAGCTCCCTGGGCCATTGCTCAGGACTGTCAGCCAAACATGACAGGTAAGTTTGCATTTGTCCATTTTCAGTAGAATAGTTTAACCTTATGCTAGACCATGATTTTCCAGCTCATTTTTAAATGGAATGCTCTTCAGAAGATCAGCTGTCCTGCACTGGCTACAGCTCAGTGACTTAAGAAGCATAAAGCTCTACATCCTGCAGACTGGAGCCCCCAAAATGCCCTTGTTGTCCCAACTCTTCACACCTGTGTCACAGTCACCCTCCTCCTCACTCGGGAAGATTGCAAAGATACCTGACAGAGAAAACACAGCTTGTCCAGGGTATTCCAATGGCTTGGTTTCAGCTCATTTTATGTGCTCCCCAGTAAACTAAAATCTGAGACTGTTAAACTCTAAGCACTGCTGTCAATAAAAATAAAATAATAAAAAAAAACCAAACCCAAACACCTGACAACTGTGTGAGGATGTGGAAGATGTGAAGATTCTGGAGAATTCTGGAGAACAGTGTGAAATGAAATCACACAAGGTAGTTTCAGAAATAAGGACTCTTGAAAGGAATTGTTGGAGAGTCTGTGGAGTGGGAGATACATAAAAAGCATCTAGACTATAAATATTGAAAAAAATCTTTTGGTAAGAGAACAAAACATTTTTAGTGCTACACAGGAAAGAATGGAAATCTGTGCAGTATAATTGTGCATTTTATAATTCTGAATCAGTGACAGAAAAGTAAAAAGGGAAAATTAGTGTAGTTATCTTTTCAGGGCATTGATGAGAGGTATTCTTTGAATGTTCTTACATGAGTCAGGATACAATATTGAAGTCAAGTAAGACAAAACCATCTGCAGCTCACCATTGTGCAGAAAGTGTTTCAGTCTACGGAATAGGACAATTTAACCCATCATCTTTTTCCAGAAGAGCAAACCCATGGCTGTCTACTATAGACCACTTGGTACACAGATGGTGGTACCTCAGAGAGCAAGATAACAAGATGTGAACAAATGGAAGCATTGTCAGTTTTGAGAAAAACATCTGTATAAGCTCTGAATGAGCACTAACCTTGCTGCCATGGAGTGGCAATAATCTCAGCATGCAGCAGCAAATAATTGTCCCAGAATGGTTTAAGTTTCTTAGCCTAAAGCAGAAATACCAGTCTCCACTCCTGAAATGCCTCCAGGCTGTTCTGTTGGCCTGAGTGTGAGGACAGCTTGGAGACAGGGAGGAAGGGATTATCAGTGCATGAGGATCAGCTGAGACTGAGGCCCTGCTGTGCTGGGATCCAGACATACATGGAAAAGTTCCTGCTCTTCTCTGAACCTCCCGCTGTTTACATAGAAAGGATCATTATCTGTATCTTGCGGAGGAATCAAGAGGTTTGCTTGAGTGAGTCTCAGATGGACTTGAGCCAGAAACTCAGTACAAAGGCCTGAAAGATGAACTTCAATTGCCTAAAACCCAGAGCCATCCAGAACAGGCCAGTGGATGGATCACAGGAATTGTGACAGGGCGGTGCTGGTCTGAAATGGCAGCTGCAGGAATGTCTGCAGTGACATTTGTGCAGCTGAGTCCCAGCCTTGCACTGGGGTCCTTTATTTTTTCCTCAACAGATGAGAGTTAAAGAGACACTTTCAAACCTGGTTTCATGTGTTCACAGGTTACAGGTTACAACCTGTGATCCTCAAGGACTAATCCAGTGGTTCTGCACCTCCACCACCCACATCAGGAATCTACAGGAATTCAGACACAAAGCAGAAGCAGTTCCTATTGTGCCATAGTTTGAACCACTTCTGAGCACACAAGAGACAAGACAGAAGAAATGAGCAGCCATTTAAAGCATGTGCTGCTGTTAAGGCTCATGAGTTCTACCCTTTTAGCAACCCTTAAGGATATAGTATAAAGTGGACTTGAACAATAACATTGGATATTTCCTTCCCCTGCATGCCACAAAAAGTAAAGATCATGAAGAGTCTTTCGTTAGAAGCCATGCAAAAATGTAAAAATGGATTGCTGCTGTCTCATGTTTAGAAGGATTCCTTCATAAGGAAATGAAAGGAAAATAAAACATTTTGCCCCACAGCCAAAAGGAAAACTCATACTGTTTCCTGTATGAGTGGAAAGCAAACACTGAAGGAATAAAAGTGGATATATGGGAACTACCATTGCATTTGCTTATGCACACTGACAAGGCATAACTTAAAGAGCTATGGGGCTGCTGAATCTGAGGTCGCTTTTGTTGGTATCAGTTGAAAATCACTGTTACATAACTCACACCCCAGCACAGAAAGATGTCAGAGAGCAGCACCAAAAATACAGCTTGGAAAGATTTGTCTTCACAGATGGTCTAAATTGTACCACAGAGCACAGACTGTGTTTTCTCCTACAGCATTTTGCAAGTTGTGTATCCTGTATTCCCAGCTATAGAACTAGGAGATGGATCTTTGTTGCAGCAGCCCTCTTGTTAGAGGGTAGAAATGAGCTGAGACACAGACTTCTTGTTAAACACAGCATAAAAAGGGTCCTGGTTTATTCCTCTTTACAGTTCAGCCAACTCCAACCATTCACTGACTCTGGCTGCAGCAAGCTCCTGCTGTGGGTTTCCCTTGCAGCCTCTGACTGCTGCTTATTTTCTGCTAAACTGACTGCAGGGATCAGTGTGCAGACTGTGACTGCAGCTTTTACCCAGCTAGACTCTGACTGCAGGGATTGGTGTGCAGACTGTGACTGCAGCTTTTACCCAGCTAGACTGTGACTGCAGGGATCAGTTTGCAGATTCTGATTGCAGGCTTTTACCCAGCCAGACTGTGGCTGCAGGTTCCAACAACAGGCTCTAATTGAAGATCCAGGCTGACCTCACAGCAGTAATTTTCTCTCCCCAGGATCCTTCTTCTTCATGATCCTCTCATTCCCTCTTCCTCAAGGTTCCTCCTCCTTCATGATTCTCCTACAGATCCTGAAATAATTTCTTAGTGCAGAGTCAGAAAATATAAAACTAGTGAATGAGCCTTGACAAAACATGACTTTCTCAAACCAGACCTCACGCCAGGACAAGATAAGATCTACCAGTTCTGATGTGACATTACAGATATCACAGGAAACAAACACTGAAGGAGTGGATATATTGGTTGGTGTTCATCAGGTGTTCTCAGCTTTTCACTGGGACAGATGTGATGATTTAGGTCAGGTACATTCAGTTTTGTTTTGCAGAAATGGGCCTGCACTGCAGCTATGTGAAGGCTCATGAAGCCAGCAAAGCCTGAGGAATTACAAGGCTTTTTTTAAGGACATATTGAAAAGTACCTTGCAAAATCTATGCCACCCTTCATGGTCCTCCAGAGACTCATTCTGCTTTCCTCATGGACATTTCTTTTGCTCACAGATCACCTTCAGGATTCATATTTACTTCCTCTGCATTGATTTTATCCATGAAGGAGTATGGCTGCCTTCAGCAGCTGGTCTCTGTCCTCTTCCTCAGGAGATTCCTTGGTATATTCACATTCTAATGTGATGCATTATGTCTACTTTGATTGTCTACTGGTCAGAAGTAATTTTATGCACAATCCTGTGAATGTAACAACCCTCGCCAGCTTAGAAAAAGAAGACTAGAATTTATTAGTGCCTTTTCAGTAACCCATAAAAATTCCTTTGGCTTTTTTTTTGTGCGGCTCCTCCTGGAAAGTGGGGGGTGTCTCGAGAGAAAGTTAGAGCCAGTCCATAGTCTACTATGAAAATTCACTTTAATGGGGAAAATAATGCTGCATACAAACCAAGGAAGCTGGCCTGCATGGGAAGTAGAGCATGAAAAGGATTTGTGCTATGATGTCAAGATTAGAGAGAATAAACAACATGAATTAGCAAGTGGAATGCAAATATTGTACATTCAAGTGTAACTTTAGTGTAATATCAGAGATGTGGGTTCATAAGGAATTAAAGCATCTCTAAAATAGTATTCAAACTGCTGCTCTCTGCAGACTGGAGCCCATGCACTGTGGCTTAGGTGGCCCCAGCCTTCACTGAGATAGAGCTGATGATTTCTCCTTACTCTTTTTTATCAGTATTTATTACATGAAATTAGAGATTTTGTTTATGCAGATACATTGCATTTATGTCAGTGACTTGCTTACAAGAACATGTGGAGGTGGACACATATTGGCTTTGGACAGAGACAGCAGGAGCAAAACAAAGCTAAACCATAGGTCCTTCTGGAGAGGTGGGAGCTGAGCAGCTCATCTGTGAGAGGGGAGAGTGCCAGTGAGCACCAGCTTGGCTGCTCTGTGTGCCAGGTGGGGCAGGAACTACAGACTGCACACCCAGCCTTCAGCAATTCTCTCTGCACTGCCTCAGAAGATGAAGGAAGGGGGCATTTTTAATAGAGAGGGATTTTTCTAATGCACCATTATTTATTTTAATGGATCCAATGCCAACTTGCCTCTGAATGTGGAACCCAGGGTTGTATATATCACAGTGCACTTACAATAAAACAACTATTTAAATGATTAACTGAATCAGGGTCATGATATACTAAAGGCTTCCCATAACTGAAGGGGTTGGATTAGGAACCTCCTGAATGCAGACAAGAAAAATAAGTTTTTGTATGTAAAAAAATTAAAAATTAAAGGCTTTATAAGTGTTATGGGCTTGAAGGAAAAGTATTTCAAAATAAGAGCAAACATTCAGTTTCCTTCAATTCTGCATGAACACAGCCTATGTTTCTAAAGGACAGGCTCTAGGTCTCAGCTTGTCTGTGTCATTCATGTCCAGTGGTAAATTTAAGGATGATCATCATTACCTCCTCATTACCAGGCTCTGCTTGTGAGATCCAGACTTGAATACAAAAATAAGAGGTTTAGGGCTCACACCATATAATTCTTCCCTATTTTCCCTAATTTGCAGGTTTAATGCCACAGAAATTGTCTTCCCTCACCCTTATTACTTGCCCTTTCCCCCATAAATGGTGTAGTTGCAGTGCAGTGACTGCACTTGTCTCAGCAGCTGCCTTCTATGTGCATTGTGCTTCTCTACTTGACCCAAAATCATCTCAGTACTTCATTTTCAGAGGCATTTCATTGCTTTTCCTTAAGGAAATTAATTCCTTCCTTTTTGTAGAAGAAAGCCAGCTTCTCTTTTCCACTTGAGTACTTTTTTTTGGGCAGAGAGGGGAGGAGGAATGAAGTGGGTGATTTGGGTTTTTAAATCAATGAACTGCCAAACTACAGTACTAGTGCAAAAGGGCAAGTATGTAATTTTCTCAGTAGCAAATATAGCTACATGTATCTAAATCTGACATTCATCAGCTCCTTTATAGGATAAGACAGGGCTCAGAAAAGATTTTCTGTTTAAGTACGTAAGATCAAACATGTTTGTCATTTTAGCCTTCTCTTTATTCTATCTGATTTCAAGATCTTCAGACAGACTCTCTTTAGATGTCATTGCTTCAAGCTTATGCTTTTATCACATTAACCACTCTTCATGAGCTTTTGCACATCAAAATGTATTTAGATACATTGTTGAAGAGAGCATACTTGTGAAGACTTCAATAAAAAAGTTAGAGAATCTATGCCTGAAACTTTGTACAAACACACATGGAGGAAATAAAAACACTGAAACAGAAATGAAACCCCAAACAAAAATCCACAATGCTTCACTCACATGTTGTTTTTTCCAAGGGGAAAAAAGATGTTTTCCTTATGTTTGAGTACAGCTTTGTGTGCAAAACCCCAGACACGGCGACCCATCTCATGCCTGTCGGATCCTTGTGTTTGCAGAGCTCAGTACTTCTGTGGTTTTGAATTCTTCTCTTCCTGCTCTATGAGGCAGACTGTTACACCAAACTCTGTAATTAGGAAGACCTGCATTTTCTAATGAATTGTCTAGGCCTCTATTGAGCCACATCTTCAGGTATGCATGGATCTTGCTTCTATTTATGTTTTTGACTAGAGAAAATTCTTCCCAGCTAGTAGAAAGGGCTGAGATTTGCTCTGTGTTGTTTTAACTGAGGAAAGACTTAGCCCTTGTAGGGTCCTTTGGCCATTTTGTCACTTGTTGCCATCACTTGTGCAATTAACACTAATTAATGTGGGACAATAACACATGCAGAGCACTGAAGCTCTCTCATGCCTCACACATTGATATCCCTTAGATATAATTGCATAAAAAAGAAAAATCTTGTATTTAAAATATTGCCATACATGAGAACCAAAGGAAACATATTTTCTTAATAAAATGCAGAAAATCTTTGAACTCAGAAGACCTACATGTTAAATTCAATTGTCTTCCATTTTCACACTGTGTAGAGAAGACTTGGAGCTCAAAATGTCACATTTTTTCAACTCCTCTTCCCTGTTAATTTGATAGGTTAATTATGTGACATACATGAAGCACCTAGACTAATGATAAATAATTTAGTGTTTGACACACACTGTTGATGTACATAGGGATAGGTTTGCAGATAGAAACAAAAAAAAGCCATTCAGTGGCTTCACAGATAAGGTCACTTGGCATGCATGGAAAAGGCACAGTAGCAAAGCATTCTTTTTGAGAGCTGTTTTCTAGCAAGTTTTAAGCCTTGATTCATCAAAATGAGGAATGTTCAATCCAGGCTGCTACTGTTTAAAAAGGGATTGTTGCTGATAACCTGGTTCCTTGATTCCCAAACTGGGGAGGGGTGAGCCACTGGGACAGCAGCAAAATTTCCCCTGAGACAGGGTGAGGGACCAGCAGCCAGTGCAAGATGACTGTGCACGTCTGGTCATCACTAGTGCTCAGGTTTGTTTACAGCTGCAAACAAAAGTAATGCCAAGTTGCATCTGGGAAAAGCTTGGAACAGATCCCTAGGAATTTAGCTGGAAATACTGAGGGAAAGGTCTGTGTAAGGAAAGAGGGAGTTGTGGTGACACTGATTGCTCAGCTCTCTCAGTAGCAGTGTGCACTGTACTCTGACACTGGAGACAACTTCTTAGCTATATATGATCACTTGCCATTTCTTGATCATTTTTTCCGCCAGATTGAAATGTTTTTAGGCTCTGAATAGTCTGTCTCAGTGATGTGTAATCCCAGTTAGGTTTATGTGTGCACAGAGGTTTTGTCTGTGCTGGCCTGATACAATGCTGCTTGAGGGTGTTATGAGCCCCACGAAGGTGCATCAAGCTCTGAGGGATGCCAGCAGCCTCTCAGAAATGGTTTAAGAATAATTAGTGAGACAGCTGATCAGAGATGTTTTGAAAAAGCAAAGAGGTTTAATTAAAGAGAAAATAACAAACCATACAGAACAAAAGAATAAAAGCTGTGCACAGTGCAGGGAGGTCCCTTGCACCTGCTGAGACACCCCCAAAAGCCCTGAGAATCATTGTGCTCTCAAGTATTCGGCCATCTAGGAGAGGTTTTTGGCATGTTGCCCAACAGAAAACAGTTACATTCCTTGAGGAACAACTCAAGGATCCAACAGATGCCTTTGTGAGGGCCAAGGCTAATTATGGTGAGGAGAGCATAGAAATTTCTGGTTCTTCTTCCTTAAAAGTTCAAGGGTGAAACTTAAACTCTTTTCCTAATATGGAAACACCTGTTAAAGTGTGGGGTGCACTGCAGCAGTGGTCCAGAAACTCCACCTTTGTGGTTTCTGCACTCAGCAAGGTCTCTGTTGCCCATCCTGCCCCTGCTGCCAAGGGTGTGCCTGTGCTCCAGGGCCAGCCCCAGCAGGGAGTGACACCCTTGTGTTCCTGTGGCTACCCGGGACAGCTGATCACCCACCTGAGCAGGCCAGAATCACCCTCACTTACACCTTATGTCTTAAGGAATATATACCTTATACTCTCTTATGGAGAGTCATATGCCAGTTAGAAAAGGGGAGGAGGCAAAGGAAAACTGAGAGCAAATAACTTGCAACAACACACGATAAAACGATATCATAGGATAAAAATGTTACCTTACAAAGGAGATGTGTGACACCCAGAACATCAAAAGGTGTCACCTCCTTAAAGAAGGCTGGGCTTGAATATCTTGCAATATCTTGAATATATGAATTTTGTAAAAGATTAAATGCTGATAATCAGATCAAATGTGGATATATGAGATGGGAGATGAGGCTGGTATATTGCTTGCCAGACTGAACAAAGAGGAGGACAGCAGTAAAGTTATTAGCTCAATTAAGGAGAAAGATGGTTTGATGAAAACTTATACTCACAGAAATAAATCAAGTATTTAGAGTATTAAAAAAACCCCACCTACTTGAATCTGTGGACAGCTTTTCTCTGACATCCTCTATGCCAATATAATCTAAAGATTTCTGGTTTTGTGAATGAGTATTACAAGAAGTTATCAGCAAGAAATAAATGTAACAACATTTAGCAGCCTTCCAGTATTTTACAGAGTTACTCAAATGCATCTCACAGATGGGAAATTACTGTTATTCCTGCTTTTTATGGACAGGAAGGGACAACGCTCATGGCTGCAGCTTTCCCTGTTGTAACCTGCACCCCTCAGGCTCAGGGCAGTACATGGCTCTCCTGATGCTCGTCCCCTCGTGGGCCAGCTGTGAGGCCATGAACTCTGCTGCCAGGATTGATTTCAATGCTGAAGCATTAAAGCAGCATTTTAGGTACCAGTGATCCCCAGTGCAAGATATTGGTGGATGTTTATGAAGCATTTTCTTACATCCCAGTCTGTTAACTTTTCATTAATTCAGGGATAGCTTTAGAAACATAAAATGTGTAACAGTGGATTGCCTACGTGATAACTAAGAAAGAAAAGAACTATCTTAAACTCCAGAGACTCTCTCTAATTGACCTGACATGCTTATTAAGCAGTTTTGATCAGAAATAATTAACATAATCCAGCCAGACCAATTAGAGTTCAGAAAAGGAAAAAGGAAAGAAATTGGAACATTGTAGAAGCTCCAATTTGAAAAGCATCATTTGCAATATGAAATACCAGCTGATTCAGCAAACAAGTAGGAGTTGAGGAAACAAGTTATAACCCCTGACCCAAGGAAATAGTAGATAAACTGAAAGGCCATGACAAGATTTTTCTTCATGGCAGACATGAAAAAGACCTTTAAAACTTATTATCACGTCTAGAAGAGGAGGGGAGAAGACAGAGTAGTTTAGCTTGTGCAGCAGCACTGAGAGAATAATCTAAGTGTTGGTTCCACACCAGAGGCCACGTGGACAGGTGAGAAAAACAGCTTGTGGAAAGCCTGCTTTGGAAATTTACCCCTGAGAGACACTATTATTAATTACCGTTTGTTGTTTCCACTGCAGAGGAATGGAGATCTCAAATCTAACTATCCCAAAGGCAAAGGAAGAGAGAACTCTGCCAAGAGACCAGTGAACAGTGAGTGCACACACAGGAAAAGCTCCCCCATGTGCTTTAATTAAACAATCTCAGTACCTCTCCTGACGAGTTTTCATTCCTGTTTTTGGCTGCAAGGTGGCATGGGCTGTCCTGGGCACACCATCCCCAGCCTCACATCCCAGACAATCCCCAACCCTGTGGTGCTGCTGAACCATGTGCCAACGAGCCCCTTCCTGAGACACCTTCTTCAGGGCTGCCTACAAGGGAGAACTAAGGACCTGGGTATATTAACAGGAGGAATATCAAGCTGCTGTGCAAATGAAATGTACACATTTAATTCTTTTCTGGCAGAAAGTTGTCTGAGAATTTGAGCAGGTGGTCAGAGAGACTGATTTTCAGAGCAAATAGTTTTGGTCATTAGGTCAGACATAATATGGTCCCGGGGGGAGCTTTTAGTAATACAGTGTATGAAAATCTTTGTGAATGGAAGTTCCCTGCCACAGAATATCACATTTATAATTGCCTATTTAGGAATTTAACTAATGTCAAGGGGGTTGGTTAGAGGTTTTGTGCTTTCGTTTGTCCCACTCCTATCTGTTTCCATAGACAGGTGTGTTCCTCTGTGTGTAACACAGAAAGTTGTCAGATCCTGTAGGAAAATAACTGCAAATCTCAGCATCTCAAGATGCTGTCTTGAAACTTCATCTTCTCTTAGTGGCACCAGAAAATGAATTCCTTTATGCACAAAATAAGCAGCTTGAAAATCTCAAACTTCATGTGAATTTGAAATATTCAAGGAATTTTTTTTTATCTTAAACCTTGATGCACACTGCTTTCTTCCACCAGGATCCCCAGAATTCCTGTCATCTCAGGGATGTGGATTTCAAGGCTTGGATTCAGTTGGACTGACTAATTACTTGTGTTGTAATGATCAACCTGCTTAATTTATCACTCCTTTGAACATTTAATTAGCCAACAGTGCAAGACAATTTAGGTCTGAATTAGGATAAATTAAAATGCTAGCTTTGCAGCTTTAAGGATATGTGAACTAGCACCAATTGCTGCTATGAAAACATTCAACAAAGCAGAGAGAAGAATGCAGAGATCTCAGGCAGGTTAATGATTCTGAAATAACAGCCTTTGAAAAGCCAACTGAGAAATGTGTCTGTTCAATCACATGTCAATCTGTCTATGCTGAAAGATAAAGCCAAGGAGCTGAAAATGGCTGAAAATGGCAATTTCCTCCTCCTCCATGCTGGGCTGCAGCTCCTTCCAGTGCAGGAGGCTCCTCAGGCCACCCAGGCGTCCACTCCTTCCCCTGTGTAACTGGGGTCCCAGTTCAATCCCTGCACACACCCATTTGGGGCAAGGTCACAGGCTTTCCTATCAGCAGAGCTGAAATTCATATTTCTATGTACTCTCAAACTGCTTTGGAACTGCCCTGCCATCTGAAAGTTAAATGTTCTCAAACTGATAGAGAATAATAAACCTGAATATAGAACTTTAACAGGAAAAATGAGCAGTGGAGATGGTTCAAGATTAGTAATCCATGGAGACACTTTTGTACAGACACCCAAACTACTTCCATTATGTGTGCTGTCATTTGGCTTCCCTGACTAAGCCATTGTAATAAACTGAAAAGGACCATGGATAACACTTTTAAAAGTGCTGAAGAATCACGAATCTAATTCTTGCTGGTTTTCTGAGAGTCTCATTCTCAGCCTTGTGCAGCACACATTTAGGTGCCTTCTTCATATATTTTCATCCGTATTATGGAAAGGATGAGACTCTTGATATCTTTGTGTGTCTTGATATCTTGGTAAAAGCCACAAAAGGAAAAAATTGACTGTCCAAATCCTTGGCTGTTTTGACCTCTGAGAGTCTTTGTTCCTGAAGTGTTTATTCAAAATGTGAGTACACATGGTTTGTAGAACAGAGATGAGGACCAGTGAATCCATTTCTTTCTTGCCTGATGAATATATTTCTACAACTGCAACCACCAGTGAGAAGCAAATGCATTCAGAATCTCCTGAAGAGTTCTGAGAGATGCCCACATACATCAGTATCAGACATCTACTGATACAGAAACCAGGGGTGGCAAGCTGAAATACCAGTTTAGTTCCAAATGATTCTGACTACACTTTTCAATGGTGTATTTAGTGCTAATTAGTCCATTTTGAATTGTTTGCCCAAACTATACAATAACATAATCTCATTTTAAAGGCTTCAATTAAAGAAGAGAGAAAAAACTTCCCATCAGAAAGCTATCTGCACACTTATTATATCTGCACACCCCAGATATGTACACTGTATAATCAGGCATGCTCAAATTAGAGATGAAATTACAGCTTTTCTGTTACCATGAGAACAGCAACATTTCTCAGAGCCTGTTAAAATTATTAACTCAAGTAGCTTATATCTTTTTAAACTTCATTATTATTTATCTAGGGTTGTACAAGCTTTGGCTGTGCCCACACTAGCCAGCATTAATCACATCTCAAGTGAACTACTGCCAGCATGGAGAGAGCCTCCACCATTTCTTGTCAGCCACTATAATTAGCTTTTATTCATCTGTTATCTTTTTTTTTTTTTTTTAATATTTTTCCCTGGTAGCCATGTGTGGACATTACAGCGAAAACTGCTATAATCAAAAAAACCAGGAAAGCTTACAGGAATCTTACAGGAGCTTACAGGAGCCTGTGCTCCACAGCAGTGAGCAAGTTCAGAGGTGTGAGGAAAAGGAATGATGGTGAGAGCCTCAAACCCTTTCCCCACAGCCCAAACCCTTTCCTCACAGCCCAAACCCTTTCCCCACAGCCCAAACCCTNNCACAGCCCAAACCCTCTCCTCACATCCTGTCCAAGCCCAGGTCTCAGTGCAGCATTGTCACCCCAGAGCCTGAGGTTGCCATGGCAATGTGCAGGGAGGCCAGCCTTGCTCCAGCAGGACCAGGGCTGTGTGTTTTCCCATCTGGTGCTGGTGAGTTGATCCTCTGACGCACAGCCTGCCCTGTCCTCTCCTTCTCACCCAGCTGGAGCAGTTTGCTTTCAGCAGAGAGGGGGTGAGGAAAAGCCGCTGTGAGGGTTTGGCTCAGTGCAAAGGAGATTACTGGCAGGAGGGGTCTGAAGCAGGGATCCTGCTGGCAGAGCTGGCCTGATTCATGCTGCACTTCCCGTGCTTTACGTGTCCTGGTGGCTCAAAGGGGATGGAGGGGACATTTGGAAAAACGAGGGATCCCAGCTGCCTTGTTACCCGCTGACACAGGAGTCACTGGAGCTGCCTGGGCAATCCATCATGCTCTGGCTCCCACCCCGCTGCCAGCTGCCAGGTTACTCCAGGAAATGGGACTCATTTGGCCATGTCAAAAAGAAACACAGGTGAATTCCAGTTTTGGTCTGCTCAGCTTAGAGGTGTTTCAGACTTTCTTCATTGTGGGTACTGAAAAAGCAGAGGATTCTCACAGCTTGTAATAAGGTGTAATAATAATCATGGTTTTAATAAGCTTACATAGATAGAGGTTTGAAACTGTTGAATTTTAGGCCTTGATATATTTGGAGCATAGAAAGTTTCTGAGCTGCAAAAAATATAAAATAAGCAATTACTGTATGCTGTAAGGTGTACATGTAGTGTTTAATGATTGGCTTAAGTAGATGCTTGTAAGCTTTTAGCATTAGCCTATTGGCTAAAAAACTTTTAAAAGGCCTTGTAACAAAGAGAACTTTGACATCTGTTGTTATGGTGTGAGTTTTACCATTTTTTTTTGTCTCCACATACACTGAGACTGATAAGGAAATAAAAAACTTGTGGAATGTCTCTCAGTTGCCCCATCCTGTTATTGGAGATTAGATCCAACACTTCATGGCACGCTCATCATTAGACTCCTGCTGCCATCCCAGAGCAGGACAGATAAAAGTTTTATGATTTCAAAAGTCAAATTCACGGAATTCCTTGACAATTCTGTTTCTCTTCTTTTTGTTTAATTGCTACTCAGAAACAGTCAAACAGACTTTAGGGCCTTAAGGTGAACTGTGTTGTCTCTGGTTTTCAGACCAGCTCAAACAGAGACAGTGGCACAAGCCCAGGAGGAAGTGAGTGAGTGGCAGCACACCTTGGGACACCTTCACAGCCTCCAGGGACCCTCTGGCTCTGCAGGTGCTCAGTGGGAGCACTGTAATGAGCACAGGTTGGGCCACACACTCTAGTCTGGCACTCTGCAAGTGCAATGTGAGTAAGGATCACCTTGGATTCCTGTTCTTTCTATCTTGTTTTTCTGGGGATGAAAATAATCCCTGTAAAGAGGCCCTGCACTTCCCTTGTCAGTTTTCAGGCTCTCGGGGGCTTTGTGCCCCATGTTTGTGCAGCAGGGCCTTTGCCAGGTGCTGGAGGCCACACTCACCTGCCCTGCTCTCAGAACAGCTCCTGTGCTTGTAAATCACAGAGGTTAGTGCAAACAGCTCAGAGGTATTTTCCAATAAATCTTTGCAACCACATCATTTGAGTTTTGCTTGAGTCCTTACAAGGTACAAAATATTTCCAGAGGGAAAAAGACCTTATGATTCGAGAGCAGCCCTTTAACCCTCACTGTAGGCCATTTTTAAGTATGCTCAGGCATGAGGCCGGTGGACAGACTGGTTCCAGTACAGCCAGGTTATTACAATCTGTCCCCCAACCATATAAATTTGATGTGTGCACTTGACTGCACATTTTACCTCTATGAAAGGGGCCCAGTGTATTTTCAGCAGCATTCACAATACAGTAAACCAAGCTGACACTTCTCAACGCTACTGGAATTACTAGTTTTTAAATGACTTGGTATTACCTTGCTATCTATTAGATTTTTGGTTACTTATAAACCCAAAATTCTTCTTACCCAGTGCGTACAGTAGTTTTGCTGCCTCATCTTCTGAAGACTCTAAGGCTTTTTTGATCAGTAGCCACTTATTTTTTTAAAAACAGAAGTAAGACAATGAGGATGTGTTAATATCAACTATGAGGGTAAAGATAAGATAAAGGAGGACTATCTCAATAGATGAAAATAGTTTTGAAGATAAGGAATGCCCATGAATTGAGGGGAAAATAATAAGATTCCAGAGATAAAGTAAACTATAACAATCTTTATGATAATGGGAGAGGAACACATTAAGAATTTTATTAGCAAGAACTACAAAAATTAGCTCTCTCCAATTTCATCTTAGAATCAGTGAACATTTTGTTTCCATAATAAAAACAGCAATGAAAAGAAAATTGGACACAGGGCATTACACTTTTTTCTCTGGAGGGGAAGATGATTTCTCCTCTCTGAGGAGTAATTTGGACCATCAAGGCTGTAAGTCTGTGGGACATGGTGCAGGTCAGAGGTGTGCCATCTCACCCACAGCTCCCTCCACTTCACAGCTCCCACTGCATTTGATGAGCACAGTCCTGGGAGAGTCCCATCTCCTCAGCTAGTCACCCCAGAACAGGAGACATCAATATACTGATAGATGAAGGGGAAATTTTTCCTTTTTTTCCTTTTCTGCAGTGACTACAGACAAACCTGGGGCAGGAGTCTGTACCCACAGGGTGTTCCAGTGCAGGACATCCTGGGAGATGCTGACCCTGCCTGGCCTGAGGAGGCCATGAAGCACCACAGGATAATAGACACAGTGCCTTGGTCTCAGGGAGAAAAGAGCTGTGCCACACTGAAACTGCAGTGAGAGGTGTGTTGGTGTTTTGCACAAATGGGATGGGACCACTGTGAGACATTCCTCGAGCCTTTATTGTGACATCAGCCTCGTAACAATTGAGACAATTGAAAGATGGTAACAGCAGCAGCCAAAGATTTCTTTGTTACAAGGCATTTTAAATACTTTCTAGCCAATAGCATATTGCTAAAGCTTACAGAGAATTGTTCTAGCCAATCACTAAAAGCACAGAGACACCTACTTCAAACAATACTCGTTTGTATGCTTTCTATTAACAATACACAATACTCTTATTAAGTTTAAAACCTTCTACTACCTTGCTAGGCATATTTTTCTGCAGTCTTAAGGTCTATCCCAGCCAAACCTAAAACTCAAAGTATTGTTTCATGTCCTTACTTGCAGTATTATTGTAACTTTTCCTACTTTCAAGCTTTGCATCTGCAGCTAATTCCAAGTTCTTCTGTTCTTTCTGTTTCTAGGGCCTGCTTTCACAGCTTTCTAAAAGTCTTCTTACCTTCAGTATTTCCCACCAGAGGCTTCTTATGGCCTCCTCCCTGCCTGCTTTAATAATAAGATGAGGATTTGGAGATTGATTGCAAAGTAAGTGTGAGTGGCAAAAAGACTCACTGAATAAAGTTCAAGAGGGTAAAAAATTCCTAAAAGCAACCACTGGTAGATATGCAGGGAGTAGAAAGCATCTGGGAACAGGTTTGGATATGTTTCTAAAGCAGAGGGAAGAAACTCTGCTCAGCTTGACTGAGCCACAGCTTCAGCCTAAAGAACCAACATTTGGCATTTTGGGTTGTGGCTCAGTTACTAGAGCCATTTTCTTAATCTCTGACAGAAAGCGTAAGTACTACAAAGTGTTTGGCGCAAGAACAGATTCCTCAGTCAGAGAAAAAACTGAGACAGAATTGAAAAAATTACTGTCAATTCAACATTGACTCAAATTCAGACTCCTGAGGTTTTGCAACATGACAGTCACCACCTGGAGCTGCAAGGGGGTAGCTGTGATATGCTTCAGGATTAGAAATTCCTGCGTCTTTCCTTTTTTAAAGTACTTTTCAGCAATCCACATCAGCTGCATCAATCCTTCTTAGTACCATCCAAGAGATGTGGAACTTGAAGTTCATGAATGCCTCATTGCCAAAGCCCAGACTGGGTTCCAGTCGGCTACTGAAGCCTCACACTCTGGGATATTTTCTCCCATCTCAATAATATGTGCATAGTAGTTCAAGACCAAAATGCATCCCCTTGTAATGATCATTATGCTGCATTTTGAAGCCCATTTATCACTTTTCAGGAGCCATTTGTAATATCATAACTTTGCTCGCTCACTCACTGTAAAAAAAATTAGCTGTTTCCAACATCTAATCCTGCACGAGTAGGTTGTGTGCAGTGATTGCTCCAACTCCCTTGCCAATGAGTTGAAACACTTTTTGCTAGGGCCATTAAGCAGACTAGGGGAACATTCAGGTATGTTTAATGCTCAGGAAATCAGTACAATTGAATTCCAAGGATCAGAGAGAAAACAAGTAAAATTAGAAAGGTTGATGAAATGAACAAGGGAAAACGTGCACATGTTGCTAAAGAACCTGAGGTTGTAAAACATGGCTTTGGAATTCTTTGCAAGCTTGAGATGTAGGAGTCTTATCCTGGATCAGTTTATCTACTCAATTATCTTGGCATAAGCACTAGCTCTAAACCAGGGGACTGCATCCCAGGGACATTACAGTTCCTGCAGAGCTCAGTCAACCAATATAACACATTTAAGGCTTCAAGTTAACTGAATTCCTGGATTCACAGCACTGAACATGGCATCTTTGCACTGAGGAGGCCCAGTCACTGCCCAAGCTCAGATAAGATTCAGAATATTAGTTTAGCTGTAGTAGGTACTCAGTGTTATAAGTGTTCTGATGAGCTGATGTTGAGCTAGGTCAGTTGATAAAGACTGGTTTCCTGTTCAAATGTGGACAATGGATTCTGTGGGTTTCTGCAGTGAGGCATGAGACAGACTGATTGACTTCTAAGCTACTACAGGACCATTCTGTCAAGACTCCTTCCCTTTCATTGCTCTCCTTCCTTTCCAAATATGGAGGAAGACCTCACATCTATTTTTTGAATAACAGCAGCTGTGGCAACTTATCCCAGAGAAGGATGTTCTCCTGCAGGTATTCCTGCCAGCATCTCATGATCTCATGATGCTTCAGTACTACGTGTTGGGTGAAGGCCAGTGAATTTCTCTTCAGGCTGCTCTGTGATGTCCAAGAGAAGCAGTGCCCACTTGCCCCACTTCTGTGCCTCCAAACCCAGTCCCCAGCGCTGAAGGCCATCTCCTGGCAACCAGAAATGCTAATCATCCCCTCTTCTCATTTTGGAGCCTTCTCCATTTTAATGAAGTCACAGGTGGACGTACATGGCTGCCATCCCTTTGAATCATTAAACTGCTATGGATCCAATTTATTGCCCTTGATTATGAGTCCTTTCTCTTCACCAAGCAGTAAATAAAGGCTTTTGACTTTAAACACAGCCCAGATATGTCATGACTGCAAACAGCCTGCTGCTCTCTCAACATGTTTATCTAATGTCTGCAGGAGTAAGAGCAGGGAGCAGGAGAGCAGATGGTGCAGCAATCTCAGTGCAGAGAGTACAGACTACGGATGCAATATGTAAACAGCCAGTATTTTCTAATGCAACATTATAATTATTGTGGAGAGGACTTTATTTTTAAACTGCAGCTTAAATAAGACGATTGCTTCAGACCACATAGGCTCAAGTGCAGCTGGAATGATAGCAAGCCTTTTCTTCAGACAGGAGGGAGAATCCCAAATATATGGGCTAAGGTGATCAGGAATGTGGGACAAAACAGCAGAACAATAAGCTACTGAAAAGGGATTTCCAATACAACCTGTAACTGAAGTGTCCTCTCAAGAAGAATGTTTCTCCTCCTCTTTAGAAACATACTGGAGTGGTGGGAGAGGGCTGGTGTACTTTGAAAAGAAGTAATCAGTTGAAACTACTCAAAAAAGGGAAGAAGTGTAAAGGGAAATGGCAAAACAAATGAGAAAAACTCAAAGCAGAGGTAGGGTCTTTCTAGGGGAAGGGAACTGGTGCAAGTTAAGGTCAGCACTTGGACCAGATGGTGAGCAGCTAGTAACCAGCTATTGTTCCATCACCCAAATATTCACCTCTTTCCCCTCACATGACATGCATTATTCAGTAGGAGCAGAGTTTTGAAGACCTAATTAATCTTTGCAATTAAGTTTTCAGTACTTAATTCTAAGTAAAGTGTGGTATTTTAGTCTGGTTCAATAAATAGCCTGTGTCAGCTCTCTCTCTCTCTCATGCAAAATCTCTGAAAAATTAAATTGAGCATGCTGAAATGTTTTCAGTGAGAAGGTTTCCTTCAGAAGTACTGTCAGAAAATGAGGCAGAAGCACAAGATGGAGTATATCCCTTTGAAATGGGACTGGGGAGTATTAGTTTTTTTGGTATAAAAGGGACAGAGATGGGGAAAATACAAGGTTGGGCCATTTTTCAGTCCTCCCAGTTCAGAACAGAGAGGCTGAAGGTGCTGTGCTGGCTGATGTGTGCCATACAGGGAGAAAAAACAGGCTGCCCTTGCCCCAAGGACAACCCCTGGAGTTGTGATCCAGAGAGGGCCAGGGCCTGCATTTAGGCAAGAAGCAACCAAAATAGCAGGAGGAGTAATGGAATCTAAGAATGGTGACACAACAGAGGAGCCACAGTGCTGCTCTCCAATAGTCACTCCTGCCAGTCAGTTGGAAAGCATTTCCCTTCACTCATCTGAAGCTTTTGAAATGAATATGCACTTTCTATTTCCCCTTTCTTCCTCAGATATAAGCAAAAGAACACTTAGTGATAATGAGTGCTAATTTTGCACTGTCTTCAGTAATTTACTTTCCCCTTGTCCTCATTTTCTCCATTTATATAGTACAGCTTCTACCTACATCATAAGGGCTTTAAAAGGAAAAAAGGGATTTATATTTGGCATGATACTAATATCTTTTGCAGCATATATAAATAACTTTGCAGTGAAAATTCAGGCCTGTATCTGGCATATTTTGATTAAGAGTTTTTTTAAAAAAACAAAAATGTATAAAAAGCTACAGAACACTTGAAAATAAGTGACTGCTCTCAGACACATGGGTAATTCTTGTTGCTGTGCAGAGCTAGGAGCTGGACTCCAATGATCCTTATAGGTCCTTTCCAGTTCAAGATATTCTATGATTCTCTGATTCCATTTTCTAACAGGAAATATTTGTAAGTGCAAAATGATTTCATAATCACAGGCTGCACATAACATGGCAGAGATCTACTGAAAAACAATCCTATAAAGTTGTTAAGATTTTATTATCCTTTTATTTCTTGCATGTTCTTGTAATGTTAGAAAGCCAAAGCTCTGAGAACAGGAAGCAGAAGGGGAGAGCTCTGTTGGTACTTGACCATGCAGAGACAGGAAAATCATCCAATAGTAGCAGCCCAGCAGGACAGGGAGGACAAGTCAGGGAAGGGCACTTGGCTGGTCTTGCCTGCAGGAAAAGAGCCGTGATATCTTTATTAAAATGATATGCTCTCTTCAACTTTAAAACAGTACTTGCACTGGTCCTTCTGAATGTCTGGCCAGGAGAACTAAGGTTATGTTACCTGACCAGTGTGGCATGTTTGTTCAGAGACAGCAAACTGCTGAAATACTGTGGAAAAGGCCCATAGAAAATCATTTGTTTTGATTATAGGAATTTTAAGAATCAGATTAAGGAACTTTTAGGCTGCTGTTACTTTTCCAAAAGAGCTAAAACATCAGCAAGGAATATCTCCTCTATCAGTAGCCAGCTTGATGCTATCACTCTTCTGCAGCTCTAACAACTCCCAGCAAGGTGGGGCCAAGGGAGGTGCTGAGTGCAGGAGTTCCCTCTCCAGCACAAAGCCACAACCTCCTGTGGCAAGGAGTGCACTCCAGAGACTGCAGATCCCTTTGGAAGCAGATGGTGAGTGCTGGCTGCCTCAGCAGCCCTCCACAGCTGTGAAGGAGACGTGGATCAAGTGCATTGTCCTCCTCTCCCAGGCTGCAAAACTCCTGTGCATGACTGAACATTCAGCTGTGCTACACTATGAGCTCTCCTCTGTGCCTTACAGATCCCATGTGTAAAGTCACTGTTTGGTCGTGAGAAAGCATTATTCATTCTTGAATGTTCTGAAAGTACAATTGAAGCTCCCAGGATAACGACTAAAAACTTGAACTTTTGAAATGCAGTAACCTGATCTCCTCAGGAAAACAGGCCTTGTCAACCTACCACCGAGCCAGAGTAACCCTCCAGGAACTTAGGAACTTGGTAGCCTACTTTAACAATTTTTTACACAGAAATAGAAAATTCAAAGATAATCACATTCCTACAAATTCATGGCCATTAGTATCTAGTTAAGGTAGGGACCCAACTAAGCACCTCTGTCAGGGAAAAGGCAAGTGGATTTTGGTTGTTCATACTCTGCTTGGTGGTCACTGGCAGGCCTGTCTTCCTCAGTATGGCACTCAAAAAAAACATGTAAGAAGGCTGCAACTACTCTGTGTAGTAACAGAGAAAAAAAGGAATGAATATATTGACTTCATAGAAAGTTTGTCTCCATTAGCTGTGTTGTTCACAGAACAACTTGGTGTTTTTAGAACACTATAAATGAAAGCTTTTGGTTTTAGCGCCAGAACAAATGGTTGAAGCAGCTGGAAATTTCTGAAAATATTAATAGTGGTAGTAATAAAGCACAGAAGGCTCACGCTGTATTTGGTTCTTGTTCTAATGAATTGAGTAGAAAAGAATATTTTCATCATGATATATTTTAGAAGTAGTTCATAGGTGGTGTATTTTTATTATTATTATTATTATATAATACAATGATTCCTCTTCTCTAAAGTTCTGAATCATTCAGGGGGAAAAAAAAATCCATCCAGTATTTCCCCCACTGACTCCAACAATTCATGGCTAATCTATCACATACTTTAGAATGAGACTATTTATTGAGAGCCTTCATATGCAGTCAGCAGGCAAGCCATGTCTGCCAATAGTAGGTAGGGTGTTCTGCAGCCAGGATTCCTCACAGATGAAGAGCAGATGAAGAAGGCCCAGTCATCTGTGTGACCCGTGTGACCCAAATTAACAGCAAAACACTAGTTAAAGTTCATAGACTTGACCAAGCTTACACTGACAACTCCATATTTACAGAAATACTGAAGATTCCAGATATTTCTATGCGCTTGTAAAAATAAAATGACCCTTTCCTGACTTTTTGCAGCAAAAGTAGGCACTAATCTGCAGTGTTTTGCTTTGCTGTCCTTGTCTCAAAGAGAGCATGATCTCTAATTCTGCTCACAGGGGAGCCAGGCTCCTCCACTGCCCCATCCAGTGCAAGGCTGAAAACCACTCACACAACACTCTCTCCCTTCAAGTGCTCCTGCACTGCAGAAACAAAACCTGTCACATGCTGCCCACTGTGGGGCCCTTGGCATCCAAACCTCTCTGTTGGCTTCTTCTTTTTGGTGATATTTTTGCCCATTTCACAGTGAGTGGTAGACACAGCACAGCTGTGAGCTTTGGAAGTAGGCCTCCATGTATTATTGCTGCAGCAAAAGAGTGGTTTCATGTCTCACACTAAAGAGAAGAAAAAATTATACAAGATGATGGATGATTGCATTCACCATTTGTAACAAGTTTTAATAAAACTGTAGGAGAGTTTTTCCTCCCTACCGCATTCTAACACAAAGTAATTTTTTTTTTAAATCTTCGCTCAGTGTCACAAATGTTACATCTCTTAGAGATATTCCTTTTTTAACTAGTACTTAAAAGGCATAGAGAGAGTTTTCCTTTCAAGATTGCAAGGTTGATATGTCATCCACATGACTTGCTATGAGAAACACTTGCTATGAACACACCATGTACCCAGGATTTCCCATACCACACCTGCAGGAGCACATTTCAGGAACCTGCACTGTGTTTTGAGGGAATTTGGGACTCGAGGCTGCCTGGTTGTTGTCTTGAGAGTCTGATGTGCAGGTGAATGGCTGGGGAGCAGCAGAGGCACAAGGCCAGGCCTGGCTTGGTGTGTCTAGTTGAGGTGTTAGAACATGGGTTGGACTTGATGATCTTGAAGGTCTCTTCCAACCTCATGATTCTGTGATAGCAGGGAGAGATCTCTGTGCAAGGGAGAAGCAGTGTGTTGACAGGGGGAGGACAGCAAACCCCGGGGTTTGTGTTTTGGTTTGGTTTTTTTTAAAAAAAAAAAGTAAGAAGCCCTCACCTCATAACAACTCCAAAGCATGGTGACTTCAAGTGTCAAAGACCAAAGTCATTTGTTGTTGCATCAGCCCTCTTATTAGAGGGTAAAAATGAGCCAAGGCACAGGCTTCTTGTTAAACACAACATAAAAAGGGCCCTGGTTTAGTCCTCTTCATGGCTTAGCTATCTTAACTCCAATTGTTCAATGATGCTGGCTGCAGCAAGCTCCTGCTGTAGGTTTCCCTTGGAGCCTCTGACTGCTGGTTATTTCCTGCTAAACTATGACTGCATATATTAGTTTGCAGACTCTGACTGCAGGCTTTTACCCAGCTAGACTGTGACTGTGGCTCTAACTGCAGACCCAGCCTGACCTCACAACAGTGATTATCTCTCCCCAGGATCCTACTTCATGATTCTCTCCTTTAAGCTCTTCAAAGTTCCTCCTCCATAATGGTTCTCCCTTATCACTTCACCCCCTCTTTTATCTCACTCATCCCTGTTGGATACAGCTGTTACTCATCAGGGGTGAGGGTGTATTGGTTAATTAACACAGCTGTTACTTATCAGGTGTGAGGTCACCTGTATTCTCCTACAGTTTGTGAAAGAATTGATGTAACTAATGGTTTTTCTGGGATCCTGAGGCTGCAGGGGCCATGGATGGGTACAGAAGGAGCACAGTGGCCTCTGAGTGCCACAGCAGGGACAGGGTGAGATGCACCTGCACAGCACAGGAGTCACAGCTCTGCTCAAACAGCTCTGAGAACAAAGTGCCAGGGACCCATGGCATTGCTGGTGGGGAAGGTGAGGAAGGTAAGCCCTGCTGGGGCTGGTGTGGCCTCGCTGTGTGGCAGTGGAGCAGAAAGAGAAAACACCATCAAGGTATTTCCTAGAGAAAAGATGGCAGTTTTAATTATGTGAAACAACCACCTCAAACTTCCTAATGAGGATAGGAGAAAAAAGTCAGCTCATACAGGGGGGAAGAAGGAGCTTTACAAATTCCATAGCACTGCTCAGTGCTGATTTACAGTAATTCCTTTCACTTCTTTTCTAATTAAACAACTCCTGAAGGATCAGGCCTGTCAATGTGATCTGAGGCCTATAGCCTGAAGTGTAAAGTGAGGCAAATTGCCTGACTTACTTGTGATGATAGAGTCATTTTGGAAGGAGATTGAAAATCAATACTTGTCATCCCTGTGCAGTGCTCTTTATTCAGAGGGGCAATTTGTAAGTGTAATCTGTATGAGTGTAGAGGGAGCATATAAAGTTACAGTACCAGTCATGCAGAGTGAAATGACAGAATATAAAATATAGGCCTTTTGCCATTTTATTCATATTAATGTTAAGGAAGCTTATGAATAAGCACAACATTTTAATTCAGTGCGGTGCAGTGAGGCCATTTGCTGCAGCTTTCGACTTAAGCTGCAGCCAACATTACAGGTACCATTGTTTGACATGATTTTCCCTCTGACAATGTCAGGCAGTATCTGTGTACAACTGCTTTCAGCCGCAGCAAGGCAAACAAGGGCTAAAAAAAATAAAAAGAAATGGATCAACCCAGTGTATGCTGAGAAAACAGCAAACAAGCTCTCAGTGAACATTGGGGCTTAGTCAAACTCCAGGAGGATGGCAGTGCTGGAGTGCAGATGCAATCACAGAGGACAAGAGGCACTCAAGATCTTGTGCTTTTCTCAAATGAGAGCACTCAAGTGCGGAAGACTGACAGCTCCTTACTCCAAGCATTATACAGGCAGGTGCCTTGTTAGCTCCCCCTTGCAATTCTGGCAGCTCACTTTAATCTGCACTGGTAAATAGGAACAGTTTTCCTCCTGAATCTTTCCTGGAATGAATTTGCCAGCTATGACCATTATTGGGACAAATTAATTAGGTCAAATTAGAGAGGGCCAAATGGGCTTTGGTTACTGATTACTCAGTGTTAAGCTCACTTTACCTATTCACTGTGTCAGAGCTAGAGGAGTGGGCTGTAATTCTGGTCAGCCTTGCTACCTCTTTGTTATTACCCATCTAAAGTATTCTCTCATGCTGAAAAAAATTGGTGACATCATAAAACATAATAGGATATTTCTCTGTATGTAAAATGAGTTTTAAAAAATAAAATGACACAATTATTTAGGGAAAAAAAAGGAGTTATTTTGAAAAAAACTTTCTTCTTCTCAAAGCACTACTTCCCTCCCAAGATAGAGATATTATAATTATAAAGGTTATGAAACTGGCCTAACGCCTTCCTGTGAGGAGTCTGTGCCCATGAATTATCCAGTGGAGGACATTGATGAGCATTTTACACCTCATCTGGCTAGGAGAGCATTTTAAATTGAGGTGTTTGAATGAATATGTTTGCATTTTTCTGAGGGTGTTTTCAGTTCATTTGCACTCCGCCTTAGCTCAAGAGAGAGTGGACAAACAGAAACCAAACACTTCTTGCATCACCTGCCAGAACTCCTAAATTGCATTTTAATTATTTTAATCAACAAAAAGCTTTCATTACCACTACTTTTCCGTTAAAAGAGTGATACTTTACTTACAGGCCTGCTGACAAAAGCTGATACTTGGAAATGGTATAAATTGTCCAAGTTTCAAAGTACAGTCTCATGGGATTCCCAAACTTTATGGTACTTAGGTGGGAAGAATAGAAAAGCTCAGTGACATGCTGGTTGTGGCACTACATCCCCTTGCCAGCCCTTCTGAAATCAATTGGCACGTCACATTTCCTGCAGATGGACCACAAATGGCACATGTACAGCTGATGTGCTCTGGCACTTGGGGAATGAGATTACATTTGCCAGTTAGCTTGCCAGCCAGAAGCCAGATTTAATTTGGAAGAGAATGGTCCACAGTTGTTTAGAAATAGCAAGGAGCAGATTTTAAATCATCCTCTGTTCTTCCCCGTTCAGTCTCATCCTCTAATTGGTAAATGAGAGTCCCAATCAGCTCAAATCACGGAAAAAATGTGTCTCAAGCAGCCAGTGAGACAGAAAACAGAGGTGCCCACTCCTTGATACTATGATCTTGCAGCTGTTTGCAAGTCAGATTTAGCTAATCACAGGGTCCCAGGGAGCAATTAGCCTCTCTTTCTAGGTTCCATGTGTAAATTCTAGTAGAAAAGAGCTTTTTTTTTCACTTGCAGCCCTGATTATTTTTGCATGCTCTTAACTATTTGCCATTTCATCCACCAGAAGGGACATATAATGTCATTTTATATGTTTGCAGATAAACATAGCTAGACTGAACAGAAAACATTTTAAATTGATTATAGTAAAGTGCTTGGTAGTAAATTTTCTGTGTTTATTTATCATGGTGGTTTTCACTTCCCTGTATTTCTTCTTTGATAATGTACCATCCTTCAGTCTGAATGAATTCCTTAAGCCATGATCCTTAAAAGTGAATTAAGACTGTCTCAGCCTCTAGACTTTGAGATGCTTGCACAGGGCTCATTTTCAGCTGACAGCAGCTTGGTAATCAGCCTTTCATCTTGAATCTGGGCAATTTTAAATTACATCCCATTTTAGAGATGTCTGGCCTGATTGTCGGTGATTGTTCCTCAAAAGGAGATGGCTCTGGACAGTGCCCTTCCATTCCCAGGTAGGGACCCTCTCTTCTGGGAGGGATGGGTGGCAGAATGTGGCCCTGGATATGTAACAGAGTTTTTAAGTGCTTAGCATCATTGCTCAGCTCTGTATCTTGAAGACTGATCTGTCAAAGCTCTTGCTTTCCATCTGATGGATCTCCAGACATGTTGCAGACATTGAACCATGGTGCCCTGGTGCCTGCACATTATTTGCACTGACTGGTTCCTGTAAGCTCTGGTCTTTAGTGCCCGGCCTTCTGCACCTCTGCCCCACAGGCTCCTGTCCTGTGGGCTCCAGCTGTCTCCTTGGTGATTTCTGGTACTGCCAGATTATCTGAATTGGCAGCTGGAAAATACATTAGACCCATTTTTTCAGCTGTTCTAAGGACTTTTTTATATATAGTTATTGTGTCCTCATTTATTATTCTGCTCTCTGCCAAGTATATTTTAAAGAGTGCATTTTGCAAGCTGCTGTGTGTTTCTCATGGTTCTTTATGCTGCTTTTAAAGTTGGTTTTCCTTGGCTTTAGTCTGTCAGGCTGCCTGGAGCTTCAGCATTGGATTTGCAGAAGTACACTGATGCCTGAAGGCCTTTGAGTACATTGACTCAAGCTCTGGGCATCGCTGGCCTGGGCCTCAGGTGCTGTCCATGGCCTTGCTCTTGTCTTGAAAAATACCAGCTTTATAAAGCCCCAGTAAATACATCTTAGCGGAAATACGATTCAGCCATAGACAAAATCTCACTGCCTCCCAGCAGGCCAGGTTTGAGCCTTCAACACCTGACCTGCAATGTGCCAAAGCCCACGTGGAATGTTCTGAAGTCAATGGCAAGAGCCATCACTGGCCATATCCAGAGGAAGAAAGGTCACCCCACTGCAGGACATGCTCAGGGAACCTCTGGGCCAGCCCTGGGGTGCTGCCTGGGAACACCAGGCAGAAGAATTAGGGTTACACTGGCTGTCCTTGCCAGACACTTACTAATCCAAAGGGGGATGATTCAGTTTGGGAAGGTACCTGGAGCAAACTGACATAAGTGACTTAAACTGCACTTTGGAGAGATGGTAACCATGGAAACCCGAGGGAGAAACAGTTTCTCAACTTTCAGAGCCTGATGGTTTAAAAACTCTTCATTTATAATTTGAGGTGAGAGTCTGTGTACCAAATACAAGCTCTTTTGTAAAGAGTAAACAAAAAGGTTAAAAAAAGGGTAAACAAAAGGGTAACAAAAAAAGCTTTAAAAAAGGGTAAACAAAAGCACTGAGATTAACAGAGCAGGAGCCAGGTTCTTACATCAGCAGGCTGAGATGAAGCAGTGCTGGTTGATTCAAGCTGGTGTTTTTAGAGAGTGAAATGATAGTTTGGTTTTGCCTGGCCTCTGTACTGCCTCGTGCCTTGCTGAGCATTTCAGTTATCAAGGGGTTACAAACACGTGATTCAATCAGAAGAGCTGCCAGTACAGGTAGGGTTACACACCTATAGAAGCATTTGATCTCTTCAAAGCTACAGTGATGTGACTGGTACCTATGTGAGGAAGGCAGACTGTTCACTTCTGGGCTGGTGTAGCTGCACAAAAAGTGTGCCACAATTCAGAGCACACTTGAATTCCATGAAGGTTGCAGCTCAGTACTCTCTAACGACCAAAAGAGCAAAAGTTTTTATGAAAGGCATAGATAGAAAATAAAATTATGTCATTAAAAATTGTAGCAATGATCTTCAAGACAAGCACAGTGTCAGTAGGCCTGTGAAACTCCTTGCCAAAGACTGCACTTGCAGAAAGAGCCTGTGGGATGCAGAGCCTGCACAGCATTTGGAAAAGACACTTACTGAGTCTTACTAGATAGACAAATAATATTAGATTCAGGAAATACCTTGAGCTGAAAATGGTCGGGGCTGTGAGAGTACTTGGGAAATGCCAACATTTGCCTAGTTCTTATTTATGTCTGGGTGTCAACTTATGGTCCTTAAGAGAGGATCCTTGACTGAATGAACTCAGGTACAGCTGCTTTCATTAGCTGGCTTAATCAGAGCATAAATGAATAAGCAAACATACAGATAGAAGTGCTTGTTAACACTGACTGACATATACTGCAGGCACTTCTCTGACAAGCACAGTTCCATTGTTTAATTGTAATAATACTCGTTGTGGAAAGTGGTGTCAAATTTTTGCTGATTATCTGACACTAACTTTTTGTTTACACAAACAATAGGGTATATGTAAAGTGCAGGACTGTATAGTATGGATGATTTTCTTTGCATAAAATTCTTCCTCTTTTCAGAGATATATGTAGAAAAAGGTAAATGAAATGACTGCAGACTCTGAATGTATTCTAGTATTAATTCTTTCCTATAAACTGCTGCTAATTTTTTGCCCACTCAATTCTGTCCCAAATTCTTGATGCTGGTTCCCGCTATATCTTTATTATTTAGAATTCTGTTTACACAATGTCCATATAGTAATTTTGAATTCAAGGTAAAAATAGAAAGATGGAAGGCCATTTCCATGTTTGATTTCTTGCAGGGCTTCTTTTACCATGTTGCACTGTCACATTTGTCAGAGGCATGAGCTGTCTGAGCTGTGCTGCTCAGCAGAGCTTTTGTGGAGCCTGGAGGAACTCTCAGAGCTCCTGGTGGCACCACAGCTACCTGAGAGATGACACAGGGTGGGGAATGGCCCTGCTGGGTGGAGGGACTCCTGGGACCCCTGCCAAGTCACACAGCAGGGCAGCAGGTGTGGCTTAGCCTCCCTGTGCTGGGGGATGTGGTTCTTCTGGACTAGTCTGTGGGCTCTGGCCAGGGCCTTTTCTAATGGCCAGGGAAGGTTCTTGCACCAAACCAGCACCTGCTTTATGCTGCTTGGTACAGCAATGTATTTGAACAGCTTAGGCCACAGTGGGCTCCAGACAAACTGTCTTTAGTGATTCTTGTCAGAACCCTCTGGAATTCATCAAGGTTATTAAGACATAAATTGTTCTAAAATAAGAAAGAAGAGGCTGAGAAACAGAATACCAAGACTGCAAGAACTAGATAAAGGAAGGCCATGAAGCACTGGACTGTAACCAATCATATTTCCTGAAAGGTGCAGGCTGAACTCATGGAAAAGATAGAGGCACCAATCAAGTAATGCGTGATCGTGTGAACACTAGTGTTAGAATGTATAAATAGAGCTTAATGTAAACAATAAATGGCTTCTGCTCAATCATATTGGTTAGTTGTGCAGAAGTCCTGAGCTCCTGCAGCTTGGGCCTGAAGCAGCAAGGAGAAAAACCAAGATGTGCCTGGTGTCTGAGGTGTCCGAGACAATGCAGCCAGCAGGTGACAGCAGCAGGGGTGTCTCCAGCCAGTGCCAGTGACAACGAGCTGAGCTCTGTGGATGCCCCATGTGACCCTGCTCGGGTCACTCCAGGAGGCCAACCTCCTCAGCCCAGGGTCCTGCTGCCCAGGACCTCACACCATGGGGCTCAGCTGCATCGTCTTCTTGGGCTGTGGGCACCTCCACAAGCATGAGCCAGTGCTAATGAAGGAGGCTGCTTGCTGTTATAATGAATTTAGTGTTAAAGGAGAATTATCCCAAATCTGGTACGACCTCTAATGTGTTTGTGTCCTGGTTCTGGCCAGACAGTTTTTTTCAGTAGCCAGAGAGGGCATGGCAAAGATCCAGAGGTTCATTTGTGTCACCTCAGAGCATTGCTGCAGGCAGGGGGAAGTGACTGTCACTCTGGGGAGAAGGGGCTCCTTTGGGGTCAGAGTGAATGTGGTACAGGGAGCACTGGGAGCCATGGGGCAATGCTGGTTCTGAGCTGGAGGGAGCACTTGGGGTGCTGTGGTTGGGTCGGGCTCTGCAGTGAGCATTTGGCATGTGAATCACTCTTTCTTTTGTACACTTTTGTAACTGTTGCTGTTTCTGTCTCTTTTCTTATCCCTTTGCTGTTTCCAGTAAGCTGCTCTTATCTTAACCCATGACCTTTGCCTTTTGTGCCTCTGATGCCTTAAGTTTCAGCTTTCCTGTATTTCAGATTCTCTGCTGCCCAGGGGTGTAGTTCTGAGCCTCATATTAAGTGCTGGTGAGCTCTCTTCACAGAGCAGGGAGACAAAACAAATCCTTTTTCTGCTGAACACCAAGGACAACTTTCAGGCCCAACAGCACAAACAAGGGTGGCTGAAGGGAGGAACAAGAAGGATGAGACCTCACAACCTGAAACTGTAATTGGACATTTAAACCCAATATGTAAATGGACCAAAACGTATAAAAATGTAAGATCTCATAACTGGTTTGCCATTTTGTGACCATTCTTAGTCCACCTTGGGTGTAGCCCTGGTCAGGCCCTGTCCTGCCCAAGGTGGATCCTAAAGGCCTTTGAATAAATATCTACTTTATTCTCTGGCTCTGTCCAGTCTGTTTCAGGTCAGCCTTCCCAAGGCATCAACTCCAATTCTCCTCTCCAGGCACAGGGCAGGAATGGGAGAAGCAAAGAGAGCAAGTGGTAGTGTGGTTTTAGTGGGAGCACTACATTGGAGAATACAATTTCTAAACCACAACAGTTTAATATTTTAAAGTCAGTTAAAATAAACAAACACTGAAGCTAATGTTCCCAGCAATCTGGAGGGAATTAACAACATACTGCAAAGGGTGTTTCAATTACTTTTAAAATTCTAATTAGCCCATGAACAGCAGAGAGTGTGGGACAAATTGCCTGGCTTTAAAACAAGGCAATAAAAAAATGACCTCAAAGGAAAGCAAAGGGAGGAGGAGGTTGTCATGAAATAAATGAAAATGACCCCATCCGTTTGTTTAAGTAATGCCCTCTTAAGAGTCTTATGTTATAGTCACATATTTACAATGTTCTGGGAAATCAAGAGGCAGAGGAGAAGCTACAGTGGGATAGAAAAAGATAGTCAAAGAATTTTTGACTACAAAAAATGATGACAATAAAATCCCAGGTGCCTAGTTGCAATGAAATTAGCTGGAAACTAGTTTGGGGTGGTTACAGTTAAAATAATAAAAACAATTGTTCTGCCTTAGACTCTACCTTTCCCACAATTATTTCACTTCCTCAGTTCATATATAAACCAACAAGAATTTAGCTGGAAGCACTTTTGGCTTTTTAAATAAACTCTCCCCCTAAAAATTTGGACTCAAATGGCTGTTTATACTCTGATATTTCTCTTAATTGTGGCTGTATCAGCATGTGGTAGAAGGCTCTACCCTGCAGCATGATCCCTCGTGCTGGAATTGTGCCTGGTGCCAAGATCTGAGATCTTGTTAGGAAGAGCTTCCAAAGGACAGATTGCTCTTTCAGAGCCCGTCTGCCTCTGTTGTAGGACAATGAACCAGAGCAGTGTCAGGCTTGTGCCACAGAACTTGAATGGAAATGCTGGGGTTTCCATCCTTTGCAATGATCCATGGCTTCCCTTGGTCAGTGTTGCTTATTCCAGCCTTGTTCTGCTGGGTAACTGTGATCCTCCAGGGATGAACAGTGGGAGAACAAGTTTGCCTGAGGATTCCCAGGATTTTCCCATGTGTTTGTTTCCCTGTGTTAACCCGAATATTTCCAAGTCAAGAGAACTGAGAGAACAACATGCTCTGTCTTCTAAGATGACATTTGCAAAGTTGCCTTTCAATCATGAGGAAACAGCAGGAGATACTAAAAATAACAAGAACTGTGAGGTTTTAGGCAGCTAATTTCTCTTTATTTAATAGAAGTCTTCAATTCATTACATTTGACTCATGGCACCACTTGTCTAAGTTGGGTTCAGAGGTTTTGACCTTTCAAGTGAAAAAGAACCACTGAGTGATTGGACTGCCTGAATGTTTATAGGTGTCCAGTAATAGTCATTAATGTAAATCAGCTATCTATTTCATTAACTAAGCCAAAACTTACACTCTGGCCGAATGCTGACAAAGAAAAAAATCCCTGTCTGAATTAGATCAAAGGAATTAAAATAAGAACCACTCAATGGTAGCAGTTAATGAACTGTAACTAACTGAAAAAGTCTCCTTCCAGGAGCAAGAGAGGATCAGTTTGGTCTGTAAATGCTCTGAACACACAATTTGCATTACCCTCCACCATTAATTTGCCTGAACACCCCCAGGTGTGGTCTGTGTGCCCCCCAGGCATATGTACCTCAGCTGTGCAGCACAGAGGGGAATCTCTCCAGTCTCCTGCATTCTCACTGCCAGACCCAGCCATTTCCTCAGGGGCTGCATGGCACCAGAACATTTTGGTGTACAGGTCCTCCTCTCTGAGTCCCCTAGCACTGTCTGGGGGGTCATTTTTATGAAATGTTTTTACTTATTGAAAATACCAATGTGAAAGTATAAAAAAAATTAAAATAACTCTCAAACTGTCAGTGAAAAAGAATAATTTTAAAAAAATGTTAAATACAGTGTTGCTTATAAAAAGCGAAACTGGGAAGTGTGTGTGCAAGAAAGGTTAAATAGATGTGTACATATAAAGAGAAAAACATGTACCAACTGTTTTTCTTTGCTTTGGATAAAGATTTAAAAAAGACAATATACAGCCTGAGAAAACAAATTATTTTCAGCCCTGGTAATAATATTTCTGTAACATTTTTAATCATCAAATTAGGCCTGCTAACAAAGCTAGGGCAGAGTCTCTCATGCAGAATTAAATCCACAATATGGATGAAACAATATGTGGAGATTTACCAAAGACCAAAAAGAGTCCTTGGAGGAAGAGGTGCTGCAGTTCAGGTCCTTTCCCTTTCCCTGTGTGCTCCAGAACTGGTTTCTGCCATCTCAGTCTGGCAAGAGATACTGTAAAGGTATCATTTGGAATGTGGTATTGATTTCCATCAGGTGTAGAAAATGCCAGATCAGAAAAAAGTTTCTTCAGCTGACTCTAGCTTGGAGTCACTCAATCAAGCATCATTCATCTTGACTTCCTCAATGGAGGAAAGTTTAAAACTACAGAAGGGAGATAGGAAAAACAAACAAACAAACAAACAAATGCAAAGAGGGGAAGCATCTTTATGGAGCTGACTTTACCAGTTTTACCAAGGTTTTCATTCCCTACATTCCTATATGATGACTGGTTTCTCTCCCAACTGATACACATCAAATGCTATCCAAATCACTAGGTTTCCCTCTGCGTACAGTAAATATAATTGTAAATACCCAAAATGTATCTGTAATATATTTGCCAAAATCTCATTGAACAATGTCAGAATCCTGGATCATACCACATACTTTCCTTTCTGTCTCCCAAATGTTGCTTCCGTGCAGTTTCCTGATACAGATTTTCATCACTTTCATGTGGTATCTTTCCCCTCACAACACAACATCAATGACAAAACAATTGATACTGGATTTCTCGTACAAGAACAGGCCCCAAAATCTTGAGGAGTCCAGATCTGTGTGGAGATTGAATCTGAAAGCCTTTGAATTTGGATTTCCCAAAGGGTGTTGTGTTTTATTTACATTTCCTATTTCCTGTCAGAGTGTTTTCTGACTTTCCCTTCAGGAGACAAGCAGGAGTGTAACACCCGAACTGAAAGGTACCACAAATTGCCAGCTGCTGCCAGGAGGCAGCCTCATGCTGATCCCCTGTGCCTGCAGCCAGGTTCTTCTTTCTCCATGCTATACCTGGAAACACTTGTCTCTGCTTGCCCACAGGGTTTCTTTAAACTTCTAATTGCTCCTCGTGTGCCATTCTTTCCTGGTGCTGTCTTCCAAATCCCCCTCCTCTACCTGCAAGATTAAGTACAAAGCCTTGAAGATGGATGGCCCTCCTACATGACACAATAGCTTTTTAATTTGACATTAAATAAGCTAAGTGCAGGCAAGGGGAGATGTGTACAAGCTGTACTTCCCAAAGTCACTACTCAGTCACTCCATCTCCTGCCCTAGACCTGTGTGGCACCTCACTGCAGACAGCATGGAGATGCACTTTTAACCTGTCTTATTCTTTCAGTGTCAATATCCAGAAACAATTTTTAACCTGTAGATCTTTCCCTTCCCCCTATAGAAGAGACTAGAGTGGGGGGTGGGGAACTCCACAGCACAGCTATTTGACTTTGCATCATTGCAGCAATCTCAGTGGGAGCTATTTGATCAAAAATTTAACAGCTTCATGTTCCTATATTTCCAACACAGGTACTGGAAAGACATTGTTAAATAATGTGTCTGCATTTCACATGGTTTCTTCTGAAGTCTTTAATCAATAAAATGTTCTTTAGATCAATACAGATGTTATTTCGCTGCTTGGAGCCATTTGTAAGTATATGATGGAGGTAGTTAGAGCCTAGTCAGTGCATGGTAAGGACAGCTCTTGGGCACAAGGCACTTATAGCTCCACTCATACACAGCAGGTGTCAATTTAGAATTGGACACACCGGCATAAAATCACAACAGCCTCTCTGCCAAGCAGCTCCAGATATGCTGCACTGGGGGAATGAGGGCTGAGTGTGTTTAAAATGCTGTGTTTTATTCCCTATCAACAGTGTCAGCAGAAGTGTTTTGCAGATTTATGTTGATTATTGTATCAGTAAACTGACATAGTCCCTTGCTGAAAGGATGTCTGTAAAATGTGTCTGGTGCCTTGGAAATGGAAAATCTAGAGGATAATTCTAATTCTGCCAGCTCATTTAAAACTAGATGAGTTTTAAGCTGCACGTCATGGGTGGAAAGTGTGGACATTGTGGATGGTGAGAGGCTGTTGTCACAGTAATGTTGGTGCAAATAACACTTAAAGTGTTGCTGAATGAAGGCTGGAAGATATTAGAACCTGGTTTATAATGCTTTTTAAACTCTTGGATGCAGCTTGTGCCTTCAAAACATTATACAAACTCTGAATAATTAAGCATTTGGGTTGGCAAAGTAGACATTTTGAAATGAAACCCTCAAGTCATGGGCAGGTCCAGCAGTTTTCCTTTCCTCTTCAGGAAAGGTCAGGTATAGGACTTTGATTCTCTGCTGGCAGCAACCCTGACTTTTTGAGGAGCTCAGTGTTGGTGTTGAGCCAGCTCATGCCTGTTTTTGATCTCTGAACTCTAGGCCATGCTATAAAATCCTTGCATGCATCAATAGCAAACTAGAGGACCACTTTGTCACAGCATCTGGAAAGTTCTCAAAGGTGGCTGCCAGATAGAAGTGTGATGAGTGAACCCCACGGGGGCAGGGGGAGCATCATCTCACAGACACAGGGGCCAGGGCAGAGGAGTCTGGGGCTGCACCAGGACTGGCCTGGACAGTTTTGCCAGGGGTGTTGTTACAACTGTAATTAGGCATGCCAGAGTCATGCAGGAACACTGATTGTCTTCCAAGTGCTTAATTTTGCTATCAATTTTAATTTTCATATTAATTGCCATTAGTTAAACTGATGTAATGAGCCTAGAGTGGCAGATAAAAATGACAATGGGGGTGGCTGTGAATTCTCACTCCCGCTAGTGGAAGAAGCAGCTTGTTAGTGGAGGTCTGTCTATCAGCAAACTCACAGTTAAAGCCTCAATTCTGCCTCAGTTTCAGTCTCTTCCTGTTGTGTTTTGAAACCACTGAATCCCTCAGACAAGTAATTGTTCATTTTGGTGCAAACTCCATGCGTTCAGACTCAAATCTCCTGTTTTCAAACCCAATTAGGAGATGGTAATTACCTGTGGGACTTGGGGTTTTGTTTGTCTGCTGGGGCAATGCAGATATTCTGTTTGTATCTCCCCTTCTAGTTATCAATAAAACACTAGAGCAAAACACTGTTTTCCTCTTGGTGTTTTCAGGCAGTGTTATGCCAAATGAAGGCAATATTATGAGACTGCATGTGTTTGGGAATAATCATGCAAGCTATTAGTAATCATGCTTCACTGTTCTCCAGTGCTGCTCACCCCCAGCTTTTTGTCTGACACACAAGTAGCTGTGTGATAATTCCCATCACTACCCCTGGAATGGTGGAGCTGAGGTCATTGGGCAGCCAGTGATGCAGCCAGAAGATGAGTGCAATCTCTTGAGCTTCAGTACAGCTGTACTTTTGTGAACTCAGACTTTCTGAAAAACTTGTCTATAACATATTTTCTAGCCTGGTATAAAGCAGCCACTCCAACTCGAGGACAAGCTGAGCAGGAGAAAGGATATTGCTAAGTGGCTGTTCAGTTAGGAGACCTGCAGAACATGGAGAACACTGATTTCTTTTGAAAAGTGCACAGAAGAGTGGATTGGGAGTCTTTTGTGACATAGTCAGCACTCAGTTGCCAACCACTCTAGTAGGTGAGAAGAGATATTCTCAACTCTCAATATAATTTCCAAAGGGCAGAAAAGGCAGTTGTTAGCTTTTTGATCTCTGGATGAGGATTTCCTCTTCATCTTCCCCTTCATAATGGTCCCAGCCCTGGTGCAGCTGAGAGTGTTAAGGAAGAGAATTCCTTCAAATATGCAGGTGTCTTAGAAAAAAGAGAACCCTTGCCATCTGGCTACCTATCCATTTGAAAATCATTTCTTCTTCAGTGTAATGATTAACAGCTGCTATTGTCAGGAACTGTGGTAATCTGTCCTACAAAGCAAATTTAGCACATTTACTGCTGCTGCAAACAGTCCAGGAATTTATAAAATTTATTCATTATAAACACTATTTGAATTCATTAGTTTTGTTCTTTTCCTTCTCCTAAGACCTGCAGTGAGCTTGGCTTTGTGATGTGCCTGTGACAAAGGTAATCATTACTGGGACTAGAATGAACATGAATTGAACAAGAAAGTCACACCACCAGCCCCTGAATCAGCCTAAATTTTTGAATGCCAGTTCACTGTTTTGATGCTGAAATTAGATCATAAATAAAAACAAACAGCAAAGGACTTCGTTCAGCTGTGATATTTCCTGTTGCCCCTGCTTTTAAGCATGCTGGAAATCAGAACAGCTGCTGTTGTCTGCTTCTGCTATTAGTCCTGGAAAGAGTCAGATTCTGACCATGGGGATGAAAGAGAATAGTTCAGTATTTGGCACAGTGACTGATTCATGATGTAGGACACTGTGCTTGCATCTGTTTTACCAAAATCTGTGTCCCCTGGTTTTGCAAGCCAGTATGCAAACAGTACACATGCTTTTCTAACATTAATTCTCAAAGCTGATATCAACAGAAATTAGAATTGTAGGAATACCATCCTGGAGAGAATTATGTTGCTGTGACTCCTCTCTCTCTCTTCACACTTTTCCCAGCCTCAGCTGCATAGTTCAGTTGTGTACTGAGAGACAAAGTCACCTTTGCTGTTGACCTTCTCCCTTGTGTCTGTCATTACCCTGAGGCTGGCTCAGTTGGTCAGAACAAGGTGTTAATAATGGGGAAGTTGAGGGTTTAAGCCCTCTGTGGGCTCTTCACTAAGAATGAACTTCATGATCCTCCTGGGCCCCTTCCAGCTTGGAATATTCTGCAATCCTGCGTCTGAGAGGAAGGAGACCTAAATGGAATCTGTGCCAAACAGATTCTCAGGTTGCCTGAGGCACATCTCGGATGCAGTAAATATGCCCTTCTCCCTGTTTTACAGGGATCATGTTAATTTTGAAGGCAAGAAGTGCCAAGCAGAACAATACAGATACTTGACAAAAAGCTTGAAGAGAAAATGGTGAAATTGGATACCTTGTCTTAGGTTAAGTGAATTCCTTTAAACCAAACACTTAGTGTATATGAGTCCAGGGATTACAGAGGAGCCCTGAACTGGGCCAGGCAATCTTTCTGGTATGGAGTATTATCAGCTCCTTCCCTGGGGGATATTCACATGAATGAGAGGGTGTCTCTCAGTTCAGACCACCTTCACTATCCAGTAATTGTCAGCCTGCCAGGTTTAAGGCTAAGTCAGTGATGGAAATTGATGACAGAAATCACAGAACACACTTGAGTTGGAAGGGACCCACAAGGACCACTGAGTCCAACTTCTGGCCCAGCACAGCACCATCCCCAAGAGTCACACCACGTGCCCAAGTATTGGTCAAAGGCTCCTGGAGCTCTGTCAGCCTTGGTGCTGCAACCACTGCCCTGGGGAGCCTGTTCAGGGCCCAGCCACCCTCTGGGGGAACAACCTGTTTCTAACATCCAACCTTAACCTGCCCTGACACAGCTTCAGGCCATTCCCTCGGGTCCTGCCACTGTCACACAGAGCAGAGATCAGTGCCTGCCCCTCCTCTTCCCCTCACCAGGGAGCTGCAGACTGCAATGAGTCTCCCCTCAGCCTCCTCTTCTCCAGCTGAGCAGACCAAGTGCCCTCAGCAGCTCCTCACACGGCCTCCCCTCAAGGCCCTTCCTGTCCCCATGGCCTCCTTTGGACCCTCTCTCATGGTTTCATCTTTCTCA
>VYXD01007586.1:218556-241976 GCA_013397195.1 Hylia prasina
CCTGTCCCTGTCCCTGTCCCTGTCCCTGTCCCTGTCCCTGTTTGTGAGGTTACGATCCTCATCCCAGAACAGGCTGAGAGTATTTTTACACTGCCTTTTGCCATTAATACCATAAACCCCTCTTTTTATTGTCCCCCATAGTCCTGGCAGCTTCAACTCCAGCTGAGTTTCGCTGCACAAATACAGTGGGGAGGAGTATTTCTGGTTCCCATGTCACCTGACCTTGCTGCCACTAGCCACACACCTTCCTTTTCCACCTTATTTCCAAGAGAAGATTCCTGTTCAGCCAAGCCAGCCTTCTGCTTCACCAGTGTGACTTCTGACATTTGGGAATTGCCCTCCGGAGGTGATGTTTAACAGGTGGCCAGCACTGATGGACCCTTGCACCTGCAAAAACATTTTTTTTTCCCCAGGGGACCTTAGTCACTAATTCCCTGAGCAGCCTGAGGTCTGCTCTCCTCATGTCAACAGTTGAGGTTTTGCTTTCACTTTTCCTCCTGTCTACAGATTTTAAACTCCACTGCTCTGTGGTTGCTGTGGCCAAGACGGCCTCAAATCTCCACTTTGCTCAGGAGCTCCTATCTGTTGACAAGCAGTAGATCAAAGAGGGCATCTTTCCAGTCCCTTCGGATTTATTCCATAAAGTTCTCATGCAGCCTTTTAGGAATCTTCTAGCCTGGGCTGTACCAGCTGTGTGATGCTCTCAGTTAATCTTTGTCAAGGTGAAGTCCCCTGTAAGGACAAGGGCAGTTGGTCTGAAAGTGTGCCTTAGCACATCAAAGATTCCATTGGCATCCTTGTTGTGGCTGGGAGGTCCAGAGTAGATTCCTATGGTGACACTTGTATTACTTGTCTGTGCTTTTATTCTCACTCAGGCTCTCAGCTGTGCCATTTCCAGCTGTGAGCTCCAGACATTCCAACCCTTCTATTACACACACTAACCCTTCTATTACACAGTGCCACTCCTCTGCCTCTCCTTCCTTGCCTATCCCTCCAGAAGAGTCTGGAACCTTCCAACAGGGCACTCCAGTCACAGAACACATCCCACCACCTCTCACTTATGCCAATGATGTCACATCCCTGGCACTGGGCCAAATGCCTCAAGCTCCTCTTGCTTGTTCCTCTTGCTGTGTACATTAGTGTAAAAATAATTCAGGTGTGGTACGTTGAGCCAACACCTCATGTGACGTACTGAGGGATCCCTCTAGCTCTCCTTTCCTCCAGTTCTGGCACTCCATCCCATTGCTCATCACTGGCCAGCCTGGCTTTGTCCTTTCTTCCTTCCGAGCTCATTCAATGCTCTGTCCATGAGGGCCAGGGGCTCCTGTGCTAGAGCTCTTTCTCCCCTCCGGGACAAGTGCATCCTGTCAGGTGACAGTGTATCACGTGTTGAGTAGAACAACAGGGTCAACAAACACAAAATTTTTCCACTGACACCAGTCTTAGAGCCACACCCAGTGGCCTGATGGATCTGCCTCTTCCTATCAATATTACCTGTTGTTAACAGAAGAATCGAGGAAATCACTGCCTGTCCTCATCCTGCTGCCCTGATCACAGGGCCCTGAAGTCTCTTTTGGTAGCATGGGCTTCTCTGTGTTACTTTGTAAATGAATCAGAGTTTATTTGAACCTGCAGAGGAGCTGGTCTCTTGCCTCCCTTAAGACTAGAGAGTCATTTCGCAAAGCTGTGCGGAAGGGGACAACATTCAACAACCAGGTTTACAAGAGGATCCAGGCGCTTGAACATGAGAAACTTTGTTCTTTCACATAACAAATGCTGATTGGAACATCAACATTAGTGGAGAAATTAATATAAAAATAAGGCACTTGGGAATTCACCATAGAATAAACTGCTTCTTCATTTCTCATAGTTCTCAAGTCAACACCAGATGCTTTTGCCTTAGTCAAATGCAAGTTACTGATCTAAGCCTTGCAGTAAATGGATTAAGAATTATGGTCTGTGTGACAAAGAAACTGAGACTAGAAAATCTTCTTTGGACTGAAATCTGAAGAATGAGAATTATGTTGCAACATTATTGATCCAATAATGGCAAAAAAAGAACAAAAATAATATGTTCTTGAACAACTGCCAACTGAAAAAAATATAGATTCTTGCTATCCTATTTGCTATTCAGATGTTAGATGTGACAAATTACAAAAAGGGTAATATATTAGATGTCTTATTGTAGGGCATCTGCTTCTGGAGCTATCTCAGTCAACACAGTGGATAACAAAGCATCAGTGCATTTTTGGGATGGCCACCTACTCTGAATCTCAGCTGGCTGCCACTATGGAGACATTCTCTGGAAACAGAAACAATGTCTGATTCATATGTTCAGAAGTAAATACAAAAGGTTTTTCCTTTCACCATCAGATACCTGCTGAACTGTTCAGTGCTCTGTAAGTCTGCTACTTGTCTCTGGCTGCTCCCCCTCAGGGGAAATTTTGTGAAGGTTGACTTGACTGGAAGCTGAACAATGTGAGAGTGAGGAGCAAGTGAGCCTCATGCAGATGTATGAACCTTATTTTATTGGAAGTGGAGTCCAAAAATTCCAAAGTATGGGAACACAATGGGATAACTGTGTATTTAGAACTGCAGCGTCTCTGGGGCTGGATCTAGTCCTTCATCCCAAATGTACACTGTTTGGGTAGTGGGATTCATCCTATGCAACTATAGACCAAAATCACTTACATGATGTGGAGACATCTGAAGATGTAGGTGCTAGGAGCTGAGATAAATCATCCTGTATTCCAGCAGCTATACAGGGAGAGGAGGGGAGAACTCATGTCCAGCTGTGTGCAGCCCAGCTTTCAGGATTTCACCTCATCATCCTCACCCTCCATGCTGACAGTGACTAAGAAGAAGTGTAAGATCAGAACTAAGGAGTTTGGATTTGTTTTCATGCGTACCTTCGGTCCAGGAATGAACTGCTGTCCATGAGTTCACTGCAGCCATCAACTCCCAGGTGCATTTCAGCAATATGTTTCTGTCTGAGAAATTAATTGTTTGTCTCTGGTAACATTGGGGTGATTTTAGAGCACTTCAAAGGATATATCAGGTGCCAGTTGGTGGTGTTAAAGTGACACGTTGAAGCTGGGCAAATCTGAGGCACCGTGGATCAGAAGTGGAAATATTTGTAGCTTGCTAGCTCTACACTTACTCTGGCATCCATGGTGAGATGGTTGAGAATCATGTCCACTTTGTGTGTCTCAATTTTTAGTTGTGAAATAGGAAACAGCCTTTTCCTTTCAGTTAAGTGCTTTGACTTTTACAAGTGAGAAATGTTAAACAAACAGATTGAAATCACTATAGTCCTGGGAATATTTCCTTTAACTTCAGGGAGATTTGGCTTATGGCCTGTACCATATTGTATTGCACCGGCTCAATTAGAAAAAGAATAATGAATTAAAAGGTCACAGCTTTTTAAATTAGAATGCAGGAATAAGGGTAAAATATGTGTAGTGGGGTTCCTCTTTAACTGCCCTGAGTGTTTGCCGTTAGGTACAAATGGGAACTCTCCAACCAACAAGTTCACTAATCTCCCTTTAATCTCATTGAGTTCTGAACATTTTCTGGAAAACATTTTTCAGAACTAATCTGCCCAGGCAGGGTGGGGAAAATGTTAAAACACACAAAAATCTGCGCAACAGGAAATAATGTTAGAAAGCTGTGAAAATCATTTATCCTTTTGAAGCGTAATGGTTTTTAATTTTCTCATGCCCTGATCTCCCTGGCAACAATTTAAAAGTACATAAGCATTCATGAATCAAAGCCATTCACGTCTGCATTTTTAATTATGTGTCATAGGATTGAAACTTTCCCTTTGATCTTTGCATTTAAAGGGATTTACAATTTAATGATTACAATCCACCTCCCCCCGAAGCCTGTGCTTATTACTGAGCAATGTCACAAAGGGGTCACTGTTGGGCAGGGGAAGACAGTCTTGTTCTGGATGTTACAAGCATGTATGTCTGAAACCTGCCTGTGCTCTGCCCCGTGGAGGAGATCCCCATGTGGTGGTGGGTCTTCCCAGTGGTGGTGACTCTAGGCCTTTTGTTCCAGGCAAGGCTTTTAAAACCAGAGTGAGATAGAAGAAAAGCAATCTGGTTGCCCATGAGGCTGTCCCATGCTCTGCCTCCCTGCCCTGTGTAATGACCCCAGTAGCATGGGCACATGACAAAGGGAGGCAGGAACACCCCCAGCCACGTGCTGTGAGGGGTGGTGGAAGGGGTTAATGGCTTTGAGTGAAATGAGCACTTTTGAAAGCAGAAATCAAGCAAAAAGGAGCACATGAACATTTTGATTCAAGCTGGAGAAAACACAGGGCCATCCAGCTGTGCCTCTTTGAGAGAATGGTCTCAGAGGAGGAGGCTGGTCAGCAGGGCAGAGAGGAAACCTTGTGGCTGACACACAGGTGGAGAGTAGGGGCACCTGATTGCCTTGGAGGGGAGAGAGCTCTGGGGGGTGGTGGGACGATGATGTGGGTCTGGAATGGGTCTGGGATGGGAATGCTCACCACTGGCATTAGCAGATGCCAGCAGTTTCCCATCAGAGCTGTGTGACTGGATGCAACGTGCAGCACAAACTGAGCACTTGCTAATGAATTGTTCTTTCAAAGCGTTTTGCTGGATATTTAATTGTCCTGCTTAATAACAGTTTAAAGGTCACACGGATCAGTGACACTTGCAAAATAAATGAAGGTTACTTTTGATGGGCCTGTGCAAAATTAAGGCCTTGTGCAGACTGCTTTATATGCATAATGTTGTTATATTTTCTTGTAAAAACATCAATAAAAAAGTACTGGCTTAAAAACCCTGATCAGAATATTTTATGTCTTATTAAGCTACTTATGGGTGTAGATAGGATAGCAAGGGTTCTGTTAATCAATGCTTTAAGTTGACTCCATGATGAGCTGATGAGTTGAAAAATTTGTTTTAATCCCTTTTTGTCTCTCTTTAGAGGATCTTAATATAGTAGATTTTGTGGAGTGAGCATAGGTTTTTGCCATTAACCATAAGCTAGCATTACATGGTTTAACCTTAGAAACATCACTTATTGAGCTTATACTTAAAACCACCCAACTAGTATTTTCACTGAAATGCACTCTATGATGATCAAATTTTACAATGATTTTCTCAGATGAAAAAATTCATGGTTACACTATTGACAACTGCTATTAAATTACTCCAGATGGGATTATACCAGAGGTATACTCAGCCACATAAAGGCTACAAGAAAAGATCCTAACAATCATGAATGGGAATCAGGGACCAGGAAACAGTCATGCTTTTTAGAGCACAGGTACCATTCATAGCCTAGAGAAGAGCTGTAGTTCAAAGATAAGCATGAATCAAACTTTGGGAAGCAGTAGGGATAGCAAGCAGCTGAGAACTTGGGAGGCAGACAGCTTCGAGAAAAGGAGAAGACTTGAGCAGAATTGTGCTTTCTTTGTTGCATTTCAGTTGGGTTTGGATTTTTGGATTTTTTTGACTGAAAAATTCATAAGGTAGAGAGTAGGAGGAGCAGTGGTTAAGTTTTTGAAGCAGCAGCAATCTATAGACTGTTTTTGCCCATAAGATAATTAGTGCCATGGTATAATTAGAGAGGAAAGAACAAAAGGAATAAAAGTATTGCTGAGGGCTTCAGTTTAATTTACAAGGAAATCTAGGTAAGCAGCTATATATAATGTACTCCTTTTAAAACCTTATAATTTGGTGTTTTATTTTAAAGAGGACAGAGCCTCAGTTTATAAAGGTAGAAACACCAGTTCTGAGAAATACATCTGTACCTTTTAAAATCTCTTCTGCAGATTGGACTTCCTTTTATTGAAATTAAATAGTCTATGATACTCCTGTTGAACTATAACTGAACTCTGTATCCTGAATAGAGTGCTGAGAATTTTAATTAAGCAGGAGCTGGGGAAGAGTAGACCATTGCAGTTTGGTCCCTCCTGCAAGCCCTGCATCCCTGCATGTAGCTGGTGTGTGGTTGTGATTCTGCAGTGCTCAAATCTCCTTTTGTCACATCTGTCTTGGCATTCTCAGGCACAGCTGTCAGTGAGTCCAGTGTCTGCAAGGATGCAGAACATGTGGATCTTGCTTTGAGCCTGGGAAGGGCTTTGGACCTGAGTGAGTTGCTCACTGCTTGCACTCATCTGGGGTCTGTCACTCCAGTTGCCTTCTGTGGCACATAGGAAATAATTGTTTGGAAGGCCTCACTAAATCTGGAACTAAAATCAGGACTGCCTTTGTTGGCACTGGCACTAGAAGGATTAAGAAAGCAATTAATTTGATGCCAATTTTCCTTTTGCCTGCAGAAGTGGTTCTTGGCGTAGCTGGTACACTGTGCCAGCAACAGGCTCTTGGCAGGAAGTCAAATTGTTACTAAACAAGTTTTTAACGTCGTGTACTCTGAATTGCTCTGTCTTTTGGTGTATGGATGTGGCATCTTCTTTTCCAGGTTGAAAATGTGAAACACAACATGAGGAAGTACAAAGCTGACATAGTCCTGGCTTGGAACATCCTATGTGTGCGTGTGCTGAACCTCTTTCTGACAGTTTTGCTCTAAAACTCTGCTTGGAGCACCCCACATGTGTGACTGTATTGAACTCCTTCCTGCCAGGATTCCTCTAGAACATCTGGGGACTCCAGCTAAGCCATCATCAAGCAAGTGCCTTTGCTGGCTCTATAATATATTTCTTGCCCTGTTAACTGCCTTCTTCTTGTCTCTTTTGTTGTATTTCTGACATAAGGTTATGGACTACAGGGGACATTCAGTATCTCATTTTCTCCAGAGTTCCTATTAGAAAGTTCCTATGCTCTTCACAGTACTCCAAGAAATTATTACAACTGGCTGAAAACAAGTTGACTACAATAGAAAGTAACAAAGAATCAATGCACATACTTAAAATTGTTATATAAAGTATTCAGATAATTATTTTAAATATTTAGTATATTTGGAGAAAATATTACAAGGGATGTGCAGTTTTTGCAAAAAAACCAAACCCACGAGATTAATTGAAGGAAAAATGCTTAGCTCAGGGCTGCTCTTGTTTCTATTATGGTTGTTGTGGCTGGAATGGCACATCAGAGCACCAGCCATGAACTTCAGGTGAGGTTCCAGGAGCCTTTATTTCACAGTCATCATTTCTTACTTAGTCTTATTTAGGCTTCTGGCTGAAATTTGTCCCTGAAATAAAAAAAGGCATCAGCATCAGAGTAAAATGTTTCTGTTTGGTGGGAATTCACCTTCTGCAGTATTTCCTAACTGTCTCTTTCCTGATTCCCCAGCCTCCTGATGAGCCAGCCACACACCACAGACGTGTCACGTGCAGGGAGCATCAGTGAAGATTTAGCAGCTGCATTGGAGGAGGAACCCCCCTGCCCTCAGAACGGTACAACTGAGTTTATGGGGCTATATTTTCGCTGCTGCCTAGATTTGAAAGATTTAGAACAATTATTCTAGCTCCTGAATGTCAGTGAGCTAGTTTGGGGGCACAGCTTGGGTTGCCAGATGTGTTGAAACCCCAGACACGTTCCACACACAAATCAACCCTGCACATGATGTGCAGTGCATTTAATGACACCAAACCCATGCTGAAATCATTCTGGCTGTGCTGTAGAATGCCTGCACACAGAGACTTGTCTGGGAGGTCCTGATCACAAAAGTGACATCCTCCTGCTCCCTTCTCTTTATTTGCAAACCCATGGCAAGCAGAGAGCAGGCTCTGCTGCTGGTGACTTTAGGCATTGGTCCCACAGTGGCCTTGGCATAGGGTCACTATACTCTGCTCACAGGCAGTCATTTATGACACAAATTCCTGAGAAACTGCACCAGCATCACTCAAGACCTTGGTGGAAGGTGCTCAGATCTCTCTCACTAAGGTTTCCGGTAGAGGAAGTCAAACATCACACTCCAGCCTTGGGTGATGACTTAGATTGATGAAAGAAAATTAAAACTTTCAACTCCCTGCCCTAGAGGGAGAACATAATGATCCAGACCAATCCCACTTACCTCTTTGAAATTATTGTTATCTTTTTAAAGGAAGTCAATGATTTATGAGATGTTTAGTGGGCAAAACCCTCTGCAAACACTGGGCTGGCTAGATTATAAATGATCTGTGCACAACCTGGGATTTTTCTAGCAATTCATATGCTGTCTAACTATGACTAGGGCTTCTTTCTCTGAGTTGCAGAGTATACTGAAATAAAAATGATTTGCTGGGCTTTGGTATAGTTTAAGCAACAATAATTACTACACAGAAAAGTTTCCTACTTAATCAATGGGCTGATGCACAGCATATTGGAGGTGCCCTCTTTTGCTCCACCATAAGCATGGAAAACAGATATAGAAGAAACAGAAGTGTGGGTGATGAAAAACATTCAGACTTATCACTGAAAACTTTCTGCACTGTGCATTATACAAATGCAGAAGAATAGGAAATACAGAAGGGAAAAATCCCCATCACAACAAGGAACAGAAAAAGGACGGTCCCTGACCTGTAAATTCTTTAATAAGAACAGAAAACATGGACTAACAGGAAGATGAAAGTGGACAGGGAGAGCTGAGAAATAACACAACATTAAAACAAGAGATTTACTAAGTTACAAGTAGGTCTGGAACACAAAGCAATTCACTGCAGAACTAGAAAGAAAGAAATACAATGGCAAAGTAAAGGTACTTTCCAGGAGAAATAGAAGGTGGAAAAGTTTTTAGTTTTAAGAGTGACTTGGCAGGGGTATTTCTGGGCTCTCATAGGCTACAGGGAATGAAGATTTCACCGTGGCCTTTGGCATTTTACCAACTTCATGTGAAGAAGTCTTTGTCCCAGGGGTGATGAGCCAAATCTGACAGGAGGCACTGGGAGAAATGAAGCAGTTTGACTGAAGACTTCCAACAAGTCCACCATTGCTAGGCTGCCTCCCTGGCTGCCCTTGGCTCACTCTGTCAGTTCCTCCTGACTGCTGGTGTTGTCATCCCTGAACTCATGGCTTTGACTGCAAGTACCTGAGATGCTCAGCCTGTGATGCTGTTATCAGGTTCTCAGTGTCCTCCATCACTTTGTATATCATCTCTTAAGATTTTAAGGAGTTTTTGGGAACAGGTGGACTTAGGCATCATATTCCATGTCTGCAGCAATGAATAGAAGTCATGCACATGCAGTGGTTTTGGAAGAAAACAAGAGAGGGAGACTCGGAAGGCTGATGGATTTTTTGGTCTTCTGAAAATCAGGCTGCTGGTTAGTAAATAGATAAAATAGGAAGCCCTTGTGGGAATTGTATCTGTGCAGGAGTTTGATCAAACTCCCAGCACAACAATTCCCGAAGTGTTTTGATGACATGTGTGAAAATGGTGCGTGCCACTCCTGCATACCTCGCAAGTGAATCAATCCTGTACATTTCTGCAAAATGCTATATGTTCTCTAAATGGAGAAGACATTAAAGCAGTCACTTAGAAGCTGTGTAAAATAACTGTGTGCATTATAAATCTTAACCTTATAAAGATATAAAGACTGCTGAGGGACAAGGTTCTGCAAATGCTGTGTTTGTTTTCTTTCCTGGCTATCTAACTGAAATTTAACAAAAACATAGCTGGAAGCAGAGAAGGCTTGTGCAGCAGCATGGTAGTCATGTAGGAGTATTGTCAGAGGATATGAAAGAGACTGGGGTCGTAGGCAGAACTGTATTTTATTAGACCGATGTTCCCAGGAAAAACACATTTTTCAAGCTCCAAGATGGGTATTTCTGGCAACAGCTTAGTTTGTGTCAGACAAATACAGTCTGAGTGGAGGCTGAGATCAGGCAGGGGATAGAAAAGTGGTGTGCCCTCTCTTCCTCTCTCCCCACGGAATACCTGAAGGAGCCAAAGTGGACTGCTGTGTGGGTCAGGACTTGGCTTTTCAGGGATCATCAGACTAAGGATGTTTGGGTATAGACTGTCCTGTATGTGACAACTCTGTGTGCTCAGTGTGCGGCCATGTTACACAGAAAATATCCTGGTCTGCATCATTGTTGAAGGAAAGGTCAGGCCCAGGCTGACATGGCCTTTCTGGGAGCTTTCTTCTCTGTGCAAGACCCATGACAGCACTATGCTTCATTACAGAGGTACTCAAGCTACAGGAATGTGATTGTCTCCTTGTCTGGGCATATAACTCCACCAACAAATGTGTGTACAGTACACCAACTGTGAAAATGAGACATCCCTCTGAGGGTACAGCATTCCAGTAATGTGCTGTGAACCAGGAAGGTTCAGCTCACAGAGCCCACAGGGGAAATTGTGTGTAAATTTAGGAATTTTTCTGCCCTTTGCATTTCCCTTTGAAAATGTCTCCCTTTGGGACCTCAACATGTGTTGGAGGTGTCTAACCATAAGTACTCTGACATGGAGTTCTTTGTCTGCATGCCATAAACTAAACAAGAGCCATCCAGAACACAGCCCAGCAGAAATAAAACTATACTTGTAAAAGCATTCAGGTTTCAGGTCACGAGACTGTACATTTTCTTTTTGCTGATTAGCCTGTGTTTGAGGCCTGCCTTCAGGGAGCAGGACTAGCAGCTCATCAGTGATTCATTTCCTAATGAAATGGAAGCTGGCATCAGGAATGGAGGAAAAAAAAAACCCAAAACCTGTGCAAAAAAGGCAAGATAAATGTCTGGCTTTCTGCAAAGCATGCCGTGAAACAATGGGACTAAATGAGATACATTCCTGACAAAGATCTCTTCTGTTCTCTAAAGGCTTTCCTTGTACCTGGAGTTATGTTTTATCTTCAAAAAGTGGTCTTTATTTTATGTGAGCTCTCTCACCCTCACCCTCTTTTCTGCTTGCTGAGATTTAAGTAAGCTCTTGTAGTGCTCTATCTCTGATCAGGTTTAAAGATTTGGAAAGCCCTGAGTTTGCAAGGATAAAAAAGGCCTTAGTATCTAGACACTGATAGATCTGATTCATCACCTGAGGTGGACATTACCACACAGCCCGTGCCACAGATTGTCTTGATAACAAGCCCTGGATTTTTCATGGCATGCATCTTCAATTAAAGGCCAAGGCTCTTCCAAAGAAAGAGGAATTGCTGGGTTAGGGAAAAGGAAAAAAAAATAGTGACATTATCTTGACAAAGCCAGAGTCTGCACTAGGGCCAGGGGATTTAGAATGAGCACGGGGGTCCTGATTCTACCTGAAGAAAAGGTGCTTTTGTGCTGCTCTGGGCTCCTGAGAACTGGGAGAGCCAGAGCATGGCTGCAGGGCTGAGGTCCAGCCTGGGCTGGGGTAAATGTCCAGCTGGAGCAGGTGGACTCAGGTCCTGCTCCTTCCCCTCTTGGAAGTGAACAAGTGCAAAATCAGGGGCATTTCATCCCAGTCCCTGCAAGACCCTGACATTATGGATGAGGAGAGAAAGACACTCCAGTTCAGTGGATCCCCAGCCCTGCTGTGGTTTTATCCAGCAAAAATCAACACCTTCAGCTTTAGACTGAAATGCCTTAGTTTTATATTTCTGATTTTCCCTTTCTTCCCTTCCCTTCATATCTGAGCAATAATCTACTGCCTAAGATGTGCTAAACTTCCTCTGCTCTCAATTAGGATACCTCCCTGGGTAGCAATTAAGCAATGACTGCTGCCACTTAATGGGGATGGTTATTTTCATTTAATTGGGGTGTTTTCCAGTGACTTGTGTGGGTCTCTGTGCACTGTCTGTCCCTGTTCTGGCACCAGGACACACTTACTGCTTTGTCATCACCTCATCCTCTCTGCTCACTCAACCTTCCTGTAACAGGCAGGGCCAATCAATATTGACTGTCCTGCAAATTCCAGTGATCAGCTAGCAACGTAGGGATGCCTTGCTCTTTTAGGAATTTCTTGACCCAACTCACAACCTCTTTCCTTTCCTCCCCATATTTTGGCATTAAATTCACCAAGAACAGTTAAACAAGGGCCCTGTTATGTGCTCAAAATGAAGCCTTAATTTTTATCTTCCCTGTATTTCAGGCTCTGTGCTGCCCAGGGTGCAGCTCTGAGCTCACAGTCAGGGTCACTCAGCTCTGCACAGAGCAGGGACACAAAACAAATCCTGTTCCTGCTGCACACCAAGGACAACTTTCAGCCCCAAAAGCACAAACAAGGGTGGCTGGAGGGAGGAGCAAGAAGGATGGGACCTCACAGCCTGGAGCTGGAATTGGACAATTAAACCCCAATATGCAAATGGACCAAAACTTTTAAAAGTGTGAGACCTCGTGACTGTTTGTCCATTTTGTGCCCATTTTGGGTCTACCTTGGGTGTAACCCTGTCCTGCCCAAGGTGTATCCTGGAGGCCTTTCAATAAACACCTACTTTATTCTCTAGCTCTGTCCAGTCTCTGTTTCAGGTCAGCCTTGCCAAGCCATCAAAACCACGGATGGCTCTATGCAGCAGAACTGAGTTTCACCTCCCAGCAGTACCAGGGAAGGGCAGCAAGAGGGCTGGAGCCCCAGGAGAATGAGATTAGCAGCAGATCTAATTCTTTTCTCCAGACTGCCCTGTAATCTACTCTTTGACACTAGCCTAATCTTTTTATCACTCTGCACTGAAATGATCTGGAAAATTATTCCACTGTGGAGTCAGCTGTGTGTGAATAACTGATTTGGTTTGGGTTGTTTTGGTTGTGAGAGTGGATCAAAAGGAAGCCAGGTTCACCATTTGACAGAGAATCAAAAAGCTGAAAAGCAGTTTGCCCTGTCATAAAGCATTAATAATATTCTAAACACAGATTTAAAAGTAAATAACACGAGAAATAATACATGGTTTGAAGCTAAAACAGAAAAGGAAAAAACCAAAATGTCACATGTTGACAGTTTTAGAATTTTTAAATTTAGTTTACTGAAATGACAATATTGGAAATGCACTGCTTCCCTAAGCATTGCCTTCCAGCCTGTCTGATTTAATCTCAAGAGAAGAAAACTACCAGCAAATGGAAAAATTTTTCCCACATGCTGATTAAATGAGAAGCCCACAAGGCACTCCCACAAAGAACAAATGAGCAAGTCAAGTGTGTTTCTTTAATTGACATGATACCTGTAACAGGAAATGGTTATATCTTCACAGTGCTTGACAATACACAGCATGGGTTTTTAAGGCTGGAGACCCTATTGGAGATACTGTTTGTCATAAGTAGATTCCATCAAGGCTCCTAGATATTTTCCATTTTAATCCTATCTGTAAAACTTTGACTTTTCTAATCAATTGTGAAAGTAAATCCCCAGGATTTGCCAGATTATGTGTGAAATGCAAAAGGGAGTACTTAAATCTATCAGTAAATAAACAAACAAATAAATCAAAAGCTAGATGGGGGCTAAGCAGCACTCAGTATCCTGGCTGCAATCCATGTTTATTATTTAACTTTAAAATGACAAATCAATGGCAAAATGGAATTAAGTAGCTGTGTAAGCACAGAAGTAATTTTGTCAGTGTATGAGATGCTCATGTTTTACATTACACAGAACATGGTGTGTTTACTGAGCAAAGGCAGACACACCAGGGAGAGCTGGAATTGGAGCCAAGGCTGAGGGGAGCAGGGACACCCAGAGAGAGATGAGACCCTGGAGACAAGTGTCTGCTGGCAGTTGCCAGGACAGTGATGGGAAAATGATGCATTCAGGGCCTTCAGAGAAGAAAATGAAACTGGTTTTATGATTTGAAGGTAGAGCTGAGCCAGAAGAGGGAAGACCTTGTCCAGAGGTCAAGGCTGACAGTCTCAACTGTTGAGGCAGGAGTGATCTGACAGAGGATACAGCTGTAACCCTGGGACTGACCTTGATTAACTAACGTGTGCCTTAGAAGGCATTAATGTTTTCTCATATTGAAACTGGGTAAAAGTGGTGCTGCTGGAACACAAGCACCATGTAAATCTGTAGAGATTTTGTGTTGCTCTCTAAGGAAGCTCCCCCAAGGAAATACCTCATAATAGATATCTGTTTCAGGCATCACAGGTTGACTGTTTGCAGGGAATTCCTACCCTTGTTGTGGTTTATTATATTTTATACTTCATTTAAAACCCTCTTTTGGGAAAATCAGTGAAACAATGTCATCTGTGTGCATATTCAGGGAAAGTGGTATTAGAACCAATATCTAGGATTTATTCAAAAATTAAAATAAACGAGATACATGATGATTAGGGCAGCAGATAACACAGAATAATTAAATCACTAGTTGTTATTCCTAAACCAGCATTTCCTGAGCATGACACCATAATGTCTGGGGTGGCCCTGGGGTCAGCTGTCCCAGCTGTGTCCTCCCCCACTCCTTGTGCACCCCCAGCCTCCTCACTGGCAGGGTGAAAAGCAGAAAGGGCCTTGGCCCTGTACAAACACTGCTCAGAGGTAATGAAAACATCCCTGAGTTATCATCACTGTTGCCAGCAGAAATACAAAACTGGTTCCTGTACCAGCTGCTGTGAAGGAAATTAACTCTACCCAGTCCAAACCAGCAGAGGTTGTTAAGGTATAACACACTGAGAGTCTCACTGGACCTCCCTGCACCAGAAAACTGGATCAAATTTCAGACACTGATGTAGGCTCAGATGCAAGCAGAAATTCCAGGTGAATTTTTTACTATCTGCCCCTGTGCCAGGCCAAGCCACAATTGTCACATCCTTGCATGACAGAGGTCTCAAAAGTTCCCAGTAAAGCAAAAATGCAATGCAAAACAATACATGGAAGTCACTGAAAATGAAGGCACGTGAGGAGATCCAGATTTCATGCTGAACAGGGGAATTTCTGGGATCTGTCTTGCAAGAAACAGTAAGTGCTCTGAATAAACCCTGAATTTGTAAGTGGAAAAGCAGATGGGAAGAGTGCTGAGGGAGTGTTGCCCTCTGTCCACCAGGGCTGCTGAGCAGTGCTGTCAGTCAGGTCACACAATCACAGAACCATAGAACAGGCTGGGCTGGAAGAGACCTTAAAGACGATCTTATTCCAACCCCCCTGCAAACACCCCTTCCACTAGACCAGGCTGCTGAGAGCTCCATCCAGCCTGGCCTGGAACCCTTCCAGGGGTGGCAAATGCTTTGGCTACCTGGCCTCTCTGTCCCACATGGAAAAAGCCAAACTACTCAGGACCCAAATTTCCCTCTCCCAGAGCTGTAGCCATTTCTGCCTTCCCCACATCTTGCAGCCATGCTGGAGCAGCTCCTGTGGGAGCTGCTGTGAAGGGGACGGTGCAAACCAAGGCAGGAGCATGGTGCAGTTCACAGAGCAGGGAAGGGCACCCTTGTTTGAAAAGAAGTAGAAAGGAAGAGAGAACAATTGATTATTTCCCTAAATCAGCGAAGGGATCTTAAAACAGCAAAACATCCCAGCTGTGGATTTTATGGCTCTTACAGAGCTCTATTGATGTATTTCTGGTGTAGACGCTAGGAAATGGTTTTATACAAGGAGAAAAGAAAGCTGGAGAGTAATTGAAGATTGACTACTAAATCAACAGAAAGCTTTCAGATGCCAGGGGTCAACCAATTACAGACAAGTGACTGCTTGTCCTTTTGTAATGTGCTGTAGCAGTGTTTTATACCTCAGGAGTACCAGCAGGCTTCGACTAAGATTAGACCCTGCTTGGGCTGCATTAGGTAGGAATTTTGAGGCCTTTTTCTCCACAGTCATGAGAAGCAGAAATTTTATTTCTCTGCTGACAAGACCAAACAGCTGAAGCAGTGGAGGAGACATGAAGTACCACAGTCCTTTGGTGGAGTCAAGAGAGCTGGCAATGCTGACCTCTTTTCCTCTGTGTTTTCGTATCAGTTTTTATTTCAAATCCTCTTTACTCGTATCTGCAGCAGTCACTTTGGTTGCTGAAGCTCTTGAGGATGTGATTCAGTAGGTGTTGACCTTGGTTCAAGGGAGCTGCATTTGACTGGCAGGTAGTACTTGACTGTAGACGTGTCAGCCTTGGTGTTACAGCTGTGATTGTTTAAGAGAGATGCAAGGTTTGCAGAAAGATTAAGATCTTTTATAAACTGATCTGATGTGGTTGGAAAAGCAGTTCTGAGAACACCAGCCATTTGTGAAATCACTCTTTCAGCCTGATGTCTGGATAAAGGAGGGTGGAAATGGGGAGCCCTCACCTTGGCTCTGTCCCTGCCTGCTCTGAGGCCTGGGCCAAGTTCATTCCTCCTGTTCCAGGACTCAGTTTCCCTGTTGTAAGACATAACTCACCTGAATGTGTGCAGGAGTGTTGTTTGGTCTAAGGAGCATCACCTTGATATGTCCTTGGCACAAGACCTGAAATACTTTCTCTGTATTTTACACAATCGTGCTCAGCAAATATTAACTCCAGATTTATGCTTTTCTAAGACTATAAAATCCATAAAATATAATTAAAATATGTAAATCTATTATATTATTTAATGAGTACATTGAGCCTTGAAACTTTAAATTAGATGTAAAGTTGATACAGACATATTGCTATTGATTAGATATATTAATAAATCATTGCAGCTTTAGACAGATTTTTCCCACACCAGGTGGAAATATCTTTTTTCTGTCATTTCATCCATCAGTTCTTACATTTATGCAGCCATTTAAAACTACTATAGAGTAGCAATGAATAACTGTGTAACTTTTCTGCAGCTAATATCCATTCTTTAGCATAGTTACTTCAAATTCTGTTCCCTTCTGTTGCTCTTTCTTGGAAGGCACTGCAGGCCACTAACAGTAAAAATGAGGCAGCACAAATAAGCCCCAACCCCTTCCCCCAACATTTTATTTTGATTTTACATCAGGCACATATTTCAGGATTAGTATCATTTTCTGTGAGCCTGCATGCCAGCACAGTGAAATTAGAGCACTAAAACCTGACAGTATAACAGATTTGGGAGTCACCCTACCTTCTCTACCCAAGGCAAGGAAAATTTAGCAGTAAGGGCTGTGCTGGCCTTGCACTGGGAAAAGCTCCTTTACTCCTTGCACCTAGCTGGCTGGCTGCTAATAAACACCTGTTAACGGGGTAGAGCTATGTGGGCCCTGAAGTAGCAAGTAAAAGTCTTGCCAAATCAAGAAAATGGAAGGTAATACAGATGCCTGTGTTAAAGGCTGTCTTCTGCTGTCAAGCAGCCTGCTTTTTCCTCTAGTTAAATATATTTTTCTTCAAACGTACTTTGTGCTTGACTCATGCTGGAGGCTTTTTCATCAGAGTTCGAAAAAATCAGGGTGCTGCTTTCCCTTGAGAGCTGTGTGCCAGAGCCTGGGCAGCTCTGTGCACTCCTCCATCCTCCTCCTGCCCGCCCATCCTACATCCTGCACCTCTACAGAGCTGCTGACAGCAAAATCCAAAGAGTATTTCACAACAGATTATAAGTATTTGAAACCAGAGCAAATGTCATGCTGCTTGACAGCAAAAGATAGCCCTTTAGCACAGGCACCTGTATTGCCTTCCATTTTCTTGATTTGGCAAGATCACAGGCTTCAACCTCATTTAAAACCTTTTATCTGCATTTCCTTCCTGTAGGGTAGACATACATCTCCTCTCCCCTCACTTGTGCTGCACGGCTCACCAGCTGCATGCCAAAACTTCCCAGGGAAATATTCAGGAGATGAGAAGTCATCAGCAGCAAAGTACCAATTTCATGTCAGGCAGTGTGTCAGTAATATGAGATAAAACAGCTCTTCCACCTGCTTAAAACCCTGATGCCTGCTAGACATTTGGATCAGCAGCTCAGGCAAGTTTGGTATTTTCAGGTACCAAGGTCACGTTCTTAAAGATAGGCAGGGAAGTCAAAGACACAAATATGCATGCAGGGGTGCAAAGAGGTAATTGTGCATATGAAATGTGCAGTTCAATCACCCACTGGGTAATTGTCTGCTCACAAGCATCCAGCTGCACCTGCAATTTCCTGCTTTCCTTTTGGAATGACTTGTCTGTGCCTGGGTGTGTGTATGTTTGGCACTTTTCTTCTCTGCACTTGAAACTGTGGCCCAAAGCACCGTGTTGCTGTTTAGCACAGATTTAAGCTTCTGATTTCAAAGCTGCTCTAATTAGTGACTTGCAGTCAGTGTATTCTACCAATTCCCAGCCCACTGGGATATTACCAGACTTTATTGTTTCTTTCTGTCTTTGTGGAACTTCTGTAAATCTTTTCTTTGATAGCAGCTAGGGTTTCAAAGCTGCCCACGTTTGAGCCAGAGGAGACTAATAATGATCTAATTAGTGAAAGATGTTTTTCTCTGCTTTGCTGTATTTTATCTCCTCCCCAAAGCCTTGTTGGTGCAAGCCAACCTCAGGCACCAGCTAGAGCCTTTTTTTCCTCATGTATTTGAGAAATACACAGACACATCTGTATATATCCCATGTAGTTCTCACTTGAGTGTGTAAATCTTGAAAAATCTTCCCAAGTGTAACTTGGATTTAGGAAGTAGGTTTGTTATTCCCAGAAGATTTTTCTTCCAGCTAAGATTTGTTTCTCTAGCTCAAACCACAAAGCCACTTTAAAATACTTCAGTCTGTGTAAGCTGCAGTGTAGGACATACTTCTTATCCCCCAGGGGGTATTCACTGCCCCTCTCCTCCTGTTTTTGCAATTTCACTCTCTTTTTATTAATTAATGAGCTCCCTTCATTATTTATAGAAGCCTTAAAAGGCACCAGGGTTGGGTTGCACAGTCTCTTCCTTGCCACAGAGCAGTGCTTTGCCACAGGAAGGGCACACGTTCCTTCCCAAAGGCCCCAGCAGGGTTGGCAGCTTTAATTGGCACGCAGGGGGTGCAAAGACCTGCTTTACACTCAGGATCAGGCTTCCTTTGCAGCTCTTTGGGACCAAATGGCACTGGGCAGGACCTTCACAATCCTCTTGCTCATTGTAGGGGGGTGCAGGACAAGGGCTGTGGATTGCAGGTCTGTTCTCTCCTCCTCCCAGACCTGGCTGTATGAGAGGCATTACAGCAGCATTTATTTGCTCCCCTTTTTGCTCCGACCTGATCACTTTCTAAGTTTCTCATTTCTTTATAAGAGTCATTAATGGAACTATTTTATTTTAGCTACTCCTTTGGCAGATCTGTTTTACAAACACCCTGGAACACAACAATTCAGCTTTGCTATTCCTACACCTCTGCCTTTGCAGTGCTGGCTCAGAGGTATGAAATTAGCCCCCAAAGGTATCTAAAGTGTTAAGCCTGACTCCATCCAGCCACAGAGATGCTGGATAGTGCGGGAGGGAGCACAAGAAGCACGACAGAGCAGCAGAGAAGGGAGCACTTCAGTGGCAGAGATTCCAGCTGGCGAGCGAGTTGTGTCACTTTGTGGTGCTTTATGACCTTGTTAAACTGTCTCAATAAATCATGCCAAGTAATTAGAGACATAATTTAGAACTTAACTAGCATGTCACTATGAACATTGGGTACACACTGGTGGTATCTTTCCATTTTCCTTCCCCCTTTCCCTCCACGACACTGAGCTCCAGTGGAGAGAAACCACCCAGGGAAAGCACAAATTCCAACACAACTGATGGCTTGGTGCCAGGCACTCCAACAGCAAGGAGCTGATCCAGCCTGGAGAGTTATCTGCAGGTGCCCAAGAGCCTCCTGCTCAACACTCAGTGGCCTCCTCTTACACCACAAGCAAAGCCACAGGTTCTCTTGCAGCATAAATATTTCCTCGCTGGTTTAAATACAAAGCAGATGTGTCTCGCTTGTCACCTTGAGCACTGACAGTGGCAGCAGGGCAGGAAAATGATGGCAAGGTATGGGGCACAGTAAAAAAAAAGGCAATGGCAATGATAAAACTCAGACAGCAGCTGTTGAGTCAGGAACATAATTTTTCTGCTTGTTAGAGTCTTAGAAAGTAAATGTTCATTGGTGATAACAATGCAAGGAATTGACAGTTTCTGTGTCCCATTTGTTCTTATCCCCTGAACCAGCACAGAGTGCAGCACAGTTGAGTTTCCTTGTCACAGTGCCAGCTCCTGTGCTGCAATTTTTAGAAGTGTCAGGACAGGGATATTGGGGTGTGACAACAGGAAAAGGGACTTGCTACCTCTTGGAGAAACATTCCCAGTAGGGGCACAGGGAAGGAGAAAGTAAAATCTGCTTCATTAGACACTGAGGCGCAAGAAAGTGTCAATCTGGGACAGAGCTGCACCATTCCTCTGCTTCTGGCAGGCTCAGGCCATGCTGACCTTTTACCACAAAACAAAAAACGGATGCAGGGGCAGAATAATCGGGATGTTGGGTCTCTGGGCTCAGGCTGTTTGGAATGTGAGCTGGATGGCAGCAGCTGGGAAGGCTGACACTGGGCACAGGTGCAGGCAGACACCACATCTGCGAGAGCAAGCAAAGGACCTGAACAGCCTCCAGCAGCCCCTTATGGTCAGGGCATGGCTGTGGATGTCTGCGCCAGAGAAGCAGTGAAATAAAGCAAACCTGATCCTCTGTGGGCAGTGTCTGATGGACAGAGGTGTTCCTGTTTCTCTTACACTTGTTCAACAGGATATAACACAGAATATAGCATATTATCTCTGTTTTCTTTGGTTTGTGTTTTTTGGAAGCAAGCAGGTAAATATGCCTTAATGTAACATTTAATACTTGAAATTATAGTTTAGCCTGCACAGTTCAGTTACTCTGGCAGAGGGTCTCACTAGGTTTCTTTTACAAATTAAACAATCAGGGAGGATATTCTCACCTTTAAGCTGTGCTGGAGCCTCTTGCCATGAGCTGCTTCAGCATTGTCACCCACCCCTGCCTTTCCATGGGGCTGCAGCAGAGCTGATTTCTGCTGGTCACCACCCTGCTGACAGTTAATCGCCTGAGCCCAAAACCAATCATACAACAACAACAAAAAAGGAGCTAATTAATTTTTAATTTGTGTAATTTAAAAATCTGTTGTATCTTCTTGCAGTTGGATTCCAAAGTGTGCCATTTCCTCAGGCAGCAGGGAAGCCTTTCCAGGCTTTGGGTGGAAGACCAGGCTCTCTTATCAAACCAGTGCCATGCTGGGTAAAACCTGGTGCAGCCCATCTGGATCAGATTAAGTTCGACTTAATTCTTTTTTCCACTTTTTTTGGCAAGAGCTTTGGTACTTCATTATTAAAACACAAATTTGACTCCGTGCTGTAATTGCCCAGCTTGACAATAATAAATCTTATAAGCAGGTTTGCTGTCTGCGTGCTGGAAGGAAAGATTTACATTCATTCACAAAAAAATGTTAGGGGCATAGTTTGTTTTTACAGCTCTGTGTTTGGAAGTCTGGGCAACAAGCTGACGAAGTGGGGTGTTTCCCTCTGGTGCCTGCCCCAGGGGGAGCAAACAATCCCCACCCAGAGAGCAGGGTTGGCTTTCAGGTGAGGAGCAGAGCCCTGAGCTGCACACAAAGTCAGATGGGGAAGGCTGTGGTTTATACCACTCACAAATGTCACAAAAATTTATAGTTTCAGCTGATATTTCTCATGCCCAGTTGGTGATCAACGAATTGTTAATTTGGAAGGTTAAAGCAGAATCTGTTGAGTTTGCATGGCAAGCAAATAATTTCCTGCAAGGTTTGCAGCAAAATGGGGCCCTTGTTGTGGCTGGGGCTTGGCCCAGCAGGACACTAATGGAGTGTACTCCTCCAGCCACATGCAACGGGGACAATGAGGTTGTGGCTGTGCTCCTTTTCCTGGCTGTGCTGCTCTCTCACCTGCTAATAATGACTGTGGGACTTATGTCAGTAATTCCTGTAGTGTTGGGGTGGAATTCAGGCCTGTTCCCACTGCTGGGTTCAGAGTTCCCTGCCAGCTGATACAGCTTTTCTGGCTGGGGATAGCTGGACAACAGGGAACCTGGAGCTGCCCTCCTCATGTAGACATTCCTAAAGTGCCTGGCTGGGTCACAGACAGGATAAATATGGACACAGTGTCAGTGAGGACTAGCTGCTTAGCCTAACTTGGGGATTAAACAGGAATGCTTTTGCTGTACCACTGGAAACAAGAGAAAATTGCACCAAATGGACAAAGCTATCCCCTAAATTTGGAACTGCCTGTTTCACTTTGCCTGTGTGGGCACTCTGTTATCTGTAGGGTCTTAAACAGAAGATAGAGAGCCTGAGTAGGAGCAGACAGAGAGCCATGGGGACACACTGGGCTCACTCCTGTCTGCTCCTGTGACCCAAGGAGCTATAGATTGGATTCCTTTCTGCTTCTTTTAAAGGTATAATAAACATGGTGGAGGCAATGAAGATACCCAGCAGAGGCTCCTTCCCAGTTTCCTGGCATCTGGCAGTGGCACAGCAGTGCAGCTGATCCCCAGCCTGCTGGGTGAGGTGCAGGGATGCACTGGGGTATTCCCTTGGCCTGAGAGCTGCAGCTCTGTCCTGGCACCAGCCTGGTGCCCCTTACTGGTGGTTTTGTCACTCTGGAGGGGACAGATCAGCAAGATTCCCCTCAAGCAAACAGGGATGTCTGCCCCTTTCAGTTTCTGCAATAGGAGGAGCAGAGGCAGAATGTCAGATTATCAACAGGACAGGATTTTTTTTTCTGCCTGACCCAATGCATTCCAGCAAGGTCAGAGATTTCTGTGTGAGAGGGTTTGATCTGTTTGGGTTTGCACATGGGTCCTCCAGGCATATTTCTAAGGTGAAATATTGAGTTAATTATCTGTGGATTTTAGCAATCCTATCTGCTTTGGATAATTTCTTACATAGTGCTGATTAAGGTCCATGAAGTCTCAGGTGCTCTGGACAAATCAGTATTTGGCTCTTTAGTGTCTAAATCCTGGCCAAGCCCACCCTGTGCTGGTGTGTGGCAGAGGGGTTTGCTGGCTGCTCCCAGCCTTGCCTGGAGGTCATTGACCCTGAAGCAGCACTTCACAGCTGATGGCTTTTGCTCAGGGAGACAGGATATTTGCTTAAAGAGCAGCAACTGTGGTAATATTTCAAAGTCAGGTAATTAATTTCAGTGGGGAACAGGAATACGACACTGACAGCATCAATGTGAGGCTCCCAGAGCAGCCACAGCCATGCACCCCCAAACCTCAGCAGCTGACATTCACCTCCTGTAGGCTGAGAGGAGAGGTGGCCTCAACCCCCCCTCTCCAGCCTATTTCCCCCTCCCATCTGTGGACCCCAAAGATGCTAGTTATGTTTCCTGCAGGGTTTCAGTTATCCCTCAGATCTTCAAGTCAAGTGGAAAAAAAAAATAATAATGACTGTGCTTCACTGAGCCAAGGGAGAAAGAAAAAGATGAGCTATTCAGAAATATCAAATGCAAATATTCACTTGCCCCATCCCCCCAACATTGGTTATTACTGAAAAATTAAGGCAGTTTGGAATGCACTTTGCACACAGACTCAGCATAAATAACGCTACTTTGCATTTCATCAGCCTTATTTTCCCTATGGGTCCTCTGTCATCTCTCATTTAGGCACCACAGGGATGATCAGCTTCAGAAAGAGGTTGAGATGAAAGGTGCCAAAATATAAGTGGGTAAAAAAAAAAAAAAAA
>VYXD01007586.1:248702-301494 GCA_013397195.1 Hylia prasina
TGGAATTGTCTCAGCCCTGCAGTGAGCCTGGATGGCCCATGAACAGCAGATATCCCCTGGAGGGAGGGTGGGTCCTGGAAGGGATAAGAACACTGCCCCACCTGGTTTAGCAGCTGCCCACTGACAGAACACCCCCCTGGGGTTATGAGGAATGGGTTATACAAGAGATAAAGGAAAAAACCCCTCCCCCACCAGTTTCAACAGATGGCAATAGAATACACACTTTTGGTTGCATATTGCAACCCAAGCCATCCCTCCACAGGCCATCAGGAGAATTCCTTGGCTTGAGCTGATCCATCAACAAAGTGCTTGCAGTCACAGAGCTGAGCTCCCAGGTCACCTTCTCAAGGCAAGGAGCTTCCACATTTTTTTCAGGTACTCTTCACTTCTCCTGAAACCTTGTCCTGGCAATTTTTCTCTTGTGCATTTACAAAGCCTGCAACAGTTTTCCATGTATGCCATGGACAGCTGCAGAAGTGTGTGGGGCCTTTCTGTGGCTATAAAAGGAAGAAAGGGAGAAAGAATGCAGTGGAGCAGTTTCTCTCAAGACATGAACATGCATACACACAGTGCTTAACATTTCATTTCCTCCAGGATTCAGCCTCCAGTTCACCTCCTTTCTAATGTTTTATTTAACCTTCAGTTAGCCTTCCTCTTTAACCATCTGCTTGTTTAGTGACTCCCAGCTTCTCACCCTCAGTATTCCCTTCAGCAGTCTCTACTTTATTACATCTTGCTTCTTCCTGCACCAGAACCCCATCTCTTTCCAAAAGCACGGAGCAGTTAGCTGCTCCCTTGAGCTGGCTTTGGTACTGCATAAGGCCAGGTTCCTAGAGCTGTGTGTGTAATTCCCAAAGCCATGTAAAAGTAGTTTCCAGTCTGTTATTAGCCATGGAGCCCCTTTTGAAGGCAAGGTAACACACCCATAGCTGCACTTGGATCGTGTCACAGCTGAGTTGCTTGAGGAGGCTTGCAGCACTGCATCTCATTTGTTACTGGGGAAATACATCCAGGAATCGAGAGCATTTCTAATAGTTGACATGATAAATCTCTATTAGCAGATAATCACAGAATGGGTAGGATTGGAAGGGACCACAGTGGGACATTTGATCCAACCTCCCTGCCCACACAGGTTCACCCACAGTTTCAACATCCTGATTCTTGTCTGTCAGACTTTAGGGAGGGCCTTGCTCATCTAGGCCCATGAGCAGTGACTACATTGGAATTCAACTACTGACTTTATCTCTGTTTTCTCCTTAGTTTTCTGTGCCTGTACTAAATGGCAGGGCAAGGCTATGTTCCTAATTGCACTCTGTAATTTCCAATTTACTGTTTAAGTGGTGCAGGTAAAAGAGAGAAAAAACTGAAACGGAGAGAAGCACGGCTTTGCCTAAGGCAGTCTGCTGAAGATGAGGAAGAATGAGGCACTGAATAAAAGAAAATAAAAATTGCAGGTATTAGAAAATTGGCCATTGAAGAGGTCTTGAATTCCAGTTGTAAAAAAAGAGAAAGGGCTTTCATTCTTTCCAGTTTCAGTGTGCTATCCTGCAGATGAGCTCTGTGTATTATGGTATATTATCAAGTTTGAACAGTAATTCTACATGATTGTTCCTTAAAAATTGCTATTGATGCTTTTGGTTAACTCACCTTTCACAGCTCTCCTGCTACAGAGCATGTGGCTGTGAGGAGAATACTGAACCATTCTCAGGTTGGCTACTGATTTGAAAACTGTCTCTGTCAATGTGAAGAGATGTCAGAGGGTGGCCCTTCCATGAAATACTTCGTAGGGATCCAGGAAATATATTTGAAATTGTAATACAATTCCTAAAAACATGTAAAATTCTGAGAGTAGAATTGTTTTCACTCCAGAAAAAGGCTGTGAGGGTTTTCTAATGGTGCCTGGGTCACACACTGCCAGGCCCTTAAGGCTTCCTTGTGCTCTGGGTAGGGTGGATGGGCTCAACATCATTGCTGGTGTTGGAAGGAGAAGAGAACATATGGTTGTCTACTGGAAATGAGACTTTCATTATCAGGAATAGTATTTGTTCCAACCAGCACATAAAGCTCAACCTCAGGATGAGCCAGGTTATGTGGGTCAAGCCAGTTTTTGCATTTCTGGAATTTTTTGAAGCAGACACCCTTCATATCAAAAGGTTTGATATTAACAAACATAGTTTGATTGTATAAAGCCTGATTATATCATTTTCAAATGCAGTTTGGGAAGTACGAAGTGTCTAATCTCCTACTTTCTTCATTAATTGTAAATTTAATTTGTAAACAGCTGCATGAGTTCGAAATTCCATCTCCTCTGATGAATACAGAACAATTAAGGTTGTAAGTAGAAATAATTTATGGGTTATGTCAAAACCAAAAGTAGATTTACATAGAACTGTATTGATTGAAATGCAATTTCATCAATCTGGAGGATACTCTGGACAGTATTCAAGGAACCTGGAGATGAAAAAGATGGGAAGACAACACAGTAAACTGAACATCTTCATTTGTGAGGCAACTAAAACGTATCACTGAATCCCAGCTGCTATAATAATTCCCTCCCTTCTCACACAGCTCCACAATACTGACAAATCTAAATATGAAGAAGAAAAATGTCTGTAGAAGGCTGTTATTTTGCTGCCTGAATTGTGTCAAGGAAGTGTAAATATAATCACATTTTATCCTCCAATCTGAAATGGATTTCAGTTGCAGAGATCACAATGTAGCTTGTCTTGATTGATAACAACTCCCTCGTTCCCATCAGTAATACGGTGAGGTGGAGAGGAAGGAGAAAGGAGATCAGCTTGTGACAGAATTATTAGGCAATTCACTCAAAATCCTGTATCTTTATTTGTGCCAGGAAGGGAGAACACACCCCAAAGGTTTGTGGTGAGAACCAGACCATTCTAAGGAAATCCCTTCTACAATTATTTAGATGCAGAGGCCTGAGTGGTATCACAGGATACACACAACAATGTTATCTCTCTTAGAGTGATCCATAAGAAGCTTATAGTTTTCTTGGGCTTGTTATGCATAAACCAATCCTGGCTGATACTTCTTGGTGCTTTCAGAAACAGCTGACAGCAGGTTGGTAGAGATGCAAAGCACAGGCTGCCTTGGTCAACTCTGAAGAGGATTCTTGCTCCTTCTGGTCCACAGTTGACTGCAAGAACCTGAGTTTTTCCTGCCTTGCCTACTGCTCCAGGGTGGAAGTGCCTCTTCTGAACCTGGTTGTGTGAGCTGCATCCTGCCCTGCTCTCAGCTGCTCATGCCACCTCCCCCGTGGAGAAGAGCTGCCCTGTCCCTCTCAGTGGCACATCTGTGCCAGCAGTGCAGGTGCCAGTGCTTCCAGCCTGGCCCTGCTGGAGCCAGGCTGGCTGGGACAGTGCTGCCAGCAGGGCTCCAGGGCAGGAGCAGCAGTGGACTGATGCCTTAAATTTCAGCTTCTTTGTTTTTCAGATTCTGTGCTGCCTAGGGGTGTAGTTCTGAGCCTTACATTAAGTGCTGGTGAGCTTTCTTCACAGAGTAAGGAGACAAAACCAATCCTTTTCTTGCTGGACACCAAATCCAACTTTCAGGCCCAAAAGCACGAACAAGGGTGGCTGGAGGGAGGAATAAGAAGGATGGGACCTCACAGCCTGAAGCTGGAATTGGACAATTAAACCCAATGTGCAAATGGACCAAAACTTTAAAAAGTGTGAGACCTCGTGACTGTCCATTTTGTGACCATTTTGGGTCTACCTTGGGTGTAACCCTGGTCAAGCTCTTGTTCTGCCCAAGGTGTATCCTAAAGGCCTTTCAATAAATATCTGCTTTATTCTCTAGCTCTGTCCAGTCTCTGTTCCAGGTCATCCTTCCCCTGGCAGAGCAGCAGGGTGTGAGCAGAGCACAGCCCATGCTGGTCTCAGGGTGTGAGCAGAGCACAGCCCATGCTGGTCTCAGGGTGTGAGCAGAGCACAGCCCATGCTGGTCTCAGGGTGTGAGCAGAGCACAGCCCATGCTGGTCTCAGGGTGTGAGCAGAGCACAGCCCATGCTGGTCTCAGGGTGTGAGCAGGGTGTAGCCCATGCTGGTCTCAGCCCCCAGTGCTGCTCTCCAGGCTGGCTCCTGTTCTGCAGAGAGCAGTGCCCTCACAGCTGTGAGTGCTGAGCAGGGCATGGGACACTCCTGGTGCTGTGCAGAGCCAGCACAGTGGTGAGAGCAAACTGGGTGGGCCTCGGCCTCCTTTGGCCACTTGGCTGTTTTATTTGGCAGCTGGAAACAGTGTGACTGGCAGCTCAAGAGAAGAATGGAAAGAAGATGGAGGGAGGAATTGCTGGTGCTGTCTGTGCTCTTGTCTGACCTCCTCCACACGTGGTCATTCACTGAAGGAATGGCTGATGCTTGGCTCATCTACAGCTTTAGAATCTTAAATGAGTCCAGTGCCTTATGGATTGGAAATTAAATCCCAGACTGGAGCCGTCTCCTGGTTTTCTCTCATTCCAGTTCTTCAGAAAATGAATTCCTAACCTGATCATCTGGCCAGCAACTGAATTTTATCCTTGTGCTTCCTGCTCACACAGCTCCATCCATTTCCTCTGGACGCGTGACTCTGCAGTAGCTGGCAGAGCTGTGAGGGAGCACAGTGTGTCTGAGCTCTGACGACTTGGTAGCCAGCCAAAAGTGACGCACGTGGAGACTCCCCTCCACAGCTGTATCCTTTTCAAAGTGATGTTTGTAGCAGAGAGGTACAAAAGTGCTATTATGTTGTCTTGAGTGGCTATGTGGGCTGCATTCTAAGAGCAGGGATTAAATTCTGCCATCACTGCCCATGAGCAATTTGCCATTGTGTGGCGAGCAGCTTTCAGAGCAGGTTATTATTGCTGTCTGCATGGCATGAAACCTGAAACAGCACTCCCAGCCTTGGAAGAAAAAAGATAATCCCCTTTCCTCTATTGTTGGCATTACTGTCTTGGAAGTCAGAGACAAGCATCCCCCCTTGTCCTCTGCTAATGATCCTGTGCACAGTGGTGCTGCTGTGTTTGCTTCTGCTGCATCCCAGGAAATGCTGGGATGGATTTGGCTGCTCCCACTGGAGGGTTCCAGCTGATGGAAGGCCTTGTCTGCCCAGAGATCCCCATCTGTGCACAAATGAGCAGTGACAGCCACTTCTGGGGACAGGAAGTTACCCAGCAGGTTACAGAGAGCAGAGCAGGAGGCAAACCCCTTAAAACTGTATTTATTTTTTATTATATTAGGGGTCAGATATAAGAGTGACAGAGACTGGCTCGATGGAACAGAAATTTCTAAAGAAAAGAGATATTTATCACCAAGGGCTGTTTCTTCCATTATTGTTTTCTAGGCATGGCCAAAATTTTAACAGCTCAAGATGCTTTGAATTAAAGCAAACCCCATTCCTTTCCTTTTCTCATCACACTCCATCTCTCTCCCCAGTCACAATCCAGATCACAGAAATGCTCACCACTGCCTCTCAAATGATTTTTTTTTTCTTTCAGACAGACAAAGAAGTTAAACTTGAGTGCACACTGTACTGAAGAGGTACTACCATGTTTGCACTTTTTGGTTTTTCCATTTTTCTCTAACTGTTCATAATACTCCCAACTAACCCAAATTTCAATCCTTTTCCTCATTATGTAAGAATTCAATTGATATTCAGTTGACTCCCACAGAATAACTTCATATCTGTCTTAAGTATGAACTAGATACCAAAGGAAATTTATCATTAAAATAAATTCCAGTCATTTTTTTTCTTTGCTTCATCTTCATAATGAAGGAGAACTTTGGTCTCTGCAAAACAAGTGCTAATGGAAATAAGGTGGCAGTTGTTAAACCTCCTACCTTATCTCAGATGAATCCTGTCCTCTCAGGCTCCTGTGTGAAGATAAAGACCCCCAAAATCCCAGAAGTCCTGGGAAGATCTGAAGAAGGCCACCTGTGTGGATGGATGTGCTTCAGGAATCAGAGTGACTTTTCTTTCCTTTTCCTCTGGATCCATGTTCATTCTATCTTATAAAAAGTCCCTTTTGAGAGAAACAATTTTATTAGTTTTACTCTAAGGACCCATACCAATCTCCTTTCCAAAAAGAAGGGGCTAAAAATTCAAGGCCTAGGGACAAGATCACCTTCCTAGAAGATGTCCAGACACAGAAAGACGTCCAGTGAAGACTTGATTTTATTGCTCCTGGTTTTCCCTGGGGTTGATCCAGTGGTGCTGGGAGCAGTGCAAGAATCAAAGCAGTCATGGTATCTGTGAGCATCCCAGGGGGTGAGGTTCAAGGCATCACTCTGCCCAAGGAAAAGTCAGAGCTTCTGGACTGAGATCCTGGATCTGGGCATGGTTTGCATGAGCTGGTGGAAGGCCATCTGCTAACCCAGTCCATGTTCCTCTGGTCCAGAAATTACTGGGTTTGTGAGTCAGAATGTCCCAAATCCAGCTTCTTCTGGACACCTCTCTCTTCCTTCAGTGTCCAAGAAATTAAAAAGCTGAAGCTTTTCCACAGATGAGGCCTTTTCTGCATTGCCCCATGAACTCCCACAAGGCTCTCCCTTCAGCACCTTGACACGATGTTGGTCAGGGACACAAGAAGGATTTCAGAGATTCCTTTTCTCTGGGAACTCTGCCTCTGTCAAGTCATCTTTAACTGGGCCAGTGGTTCCAGCAGGTGCTGGGGAGGACATGCAGATGCACACTCAGCCAGCCAGCATGGGCAACTGTGCAGCACTTCCATGGCAAACAAAGCTGCAACAGTGTCAGATTGGATTGACCTGCTGTTTGAGGAGCTTGTGGAATTTAATTAGCACTCAGAGAAGCACTTGGTGAGCTCGGGACACAAAAATGTGATAGAAGTATGTGAAAAATGAAGTTCACTTTCCTGGTAAAATTTAAAAAGTTTAATAAAAAGACAATAGGAGACAGAGATAATAAAGCAAAGGGTTAATGGCTGGGTGCTTGGCACTCAGTTAAGAGCACACCTACTAACTTCAGAGACATTCCTTAAATACCTTTTCTATTACATCAGCCTGTTCCATATTCATAGACTATTATGCATATTCACCTTTTCCCCAAACTAGTTTACATGTTCCAGGAACTGTTTAGCATGGCCACTCCTTGGGGCTGCCTTTTTACAGCATGTGCCTTTCTTGGCTGTGGTTTTAGTCTGTTCTTATTATCACCTCCAGCTTGGGCTTTGGTCCATACTTTCTACAGACAGCAGGTGCTGATAGTTGTTGGCATGTCAGTAGCAGGGTCCTCATCACATATTCACTGATGTTATCCTGACCAAGCAGACAGCTCAAACATAACTACATCAGCTACCACTACTACCATGTCTAAGTTTTGTTAACAGCAGAAATAAAAGCAAAGTTCCTTTAACATTATACATATAGCATCCATCTTAGTATTTGCAAAAAGCCAATTTTATAATATGTATTTATAACAAAGTATCTTTGTTTCCATGCTGGTAGAATCTACCTGCAAATTAAACAGCCACATGACTTTTCTGGTCAACGTTTGTTGGTGAAGGATGCCAGTGGTGGAGGAGGGAAATGCACTGGTGCCTCTGCTCAGGCCAGGGCTGTCAGGCTGTGCCAGCCTTGCCACGGGGAGTGGCACCAACCCCGCGGGCTGCGAATTCAAACCCAGCACTGGGGTGGCTCAGGAGGTGCTGGAAGTGTCAAGTTTAAGACGGAGTCCTGGTTTAGGGCAAGTTTGGGAGGAAATCTCCAAATGGCGTCCCTCTGGGAAGCAAATTCAAGCGACCTCTCCTCCTCTCCTCGGGGAAAAAATCTCCTTAGAGAAAAGTGGAAAAAACTGTTTATTTAACAAACAAAGGGCCCACAAGCATAAAGAATNGAACAAACCTGGAGCTTCTTTTGCCCCCACTTTGCTTTTGGAACCAGTTTGAAAGGTACAGAACACAATATCCAGCACAAACAGAGCAGACCATGAGGGATACAAGATCATAAAGTCAGCCCAGGACATTCCACCCCAACCCAGGAACAAGAGTGGCTGCTGCTTGGTGTACAGTAATTTATGACATGGCTAGATCAGTCTCACAAAGGCAGGGTATTACAGTCTGTGCCATTATGAAAAAAGCCTCCTAGCACAGAGTCCCCACATCCCAAACAGCAGCACACCTCTGATACAATGCATTCTATTCATAAATCATCCAATTAGCTACAAACACGATGCTATTACTGTCTTTTTTGCACCTGTCCTGGTCTGTCACAGTTGCACAACAATGGTCATCATTTCTTACAGTGTATCTGTTCCATCCAGCAATGCCATGCCATGTTTATGTTATGTGCAGGACTTAGTTAGCTGTACAAAGTAATGCTACTGAACTTTAAACTGGACTTTAGGGCTTTTCTATCAACTAATACAGTCTCTTATTTGCTTAAGGCACTTAAGGCATATTTTTATGTACCTAAAACTAAAACTTACATTCTCACTTTGTGTCTGTGTGACTTNTAGATCAGTCTCACAAAGGCAGGGTATTACAGTCTGTGCCATTATGAAAAAAGCCTCCTAGCACAGAGTCCCCACATCCCAAACAGCAGCACACCTCTGATACAATGCATTCTATTCATAAATCATCCAATTAGCTACAAACACGATGCTATTACTGTCTTTTTTGCACCTGTCCTGGTCTGTCACAGTTGCACAACAATGGTCATCATTTCTTACAGTGTATCTGTTCCATCCAGCAATGCCATGCCATGTTTATGTTATGTGCAGGACTTAGTTAGCTGTACAAAGTAATGCTACTGAACTTTAAACTGGACTTTAGGGCTTTTCTATCAACTAATGCAGTCTCTTATTTGCTTAAGGCACTTAAGGCATATTTTTATGTACCTAAAACTAAAACTTACATTCTCACTTTGTGTCTGTGTGACTTTATGTATCTCAGTTTCTGCGAGGGTTTCAAACCAACCCCTGCATTCCTTTCTGCCTCTGAGCCTGTGTGCACGGGGTCTTGGGAGATTTCTATCTGCTTTCCAACATGGAAGGAGCTCTGAGCTGCAGTTTCATGTGCAGGAATGAAGGAATCCCCCTTCCCTGCCTGCCCAGCCTGTCTCTCTACGGATGTGGAGCTCTCCTAATGCTCCTGCTCAGCTCCTGGCAGGCGCTGCTGCTTGGGAGGAGAGGAGGGGAATAATCTGCTTTGTGTAGTGTCCTGCTACAGTCTTACACGTGGCCAGTGTGTAATAAGGGCCCTGAAGATGTATCAAGCCTGAGGGTTGACCTGCAACTTCTCAGAGTGGCTTAATAATATTGCGAGATGGCTCCTTGGCTGTGTTTTGTAAAGCAAAGGTTTTAAGAAATGGTAAAATAACAAACACTACAGAAACAAAAGAACAAGAGCCGTTTGCAGGTGCCAGAGGAGCATCTGACACATGACTAAGACACTCCAAAAAAGCACTTGGGCATCTCTGTGCCCCTTCTTGAATACTTAATGTTTTAGGAGGGCTAATTTGGCTTGCTGCCAATAGAAACAGCTCCAGGTTTTGAGAAACATTTCTAAAGCCCAACCAATGCCCCTTGCTGGCACTGGCCCAGTGCAGATGAAAAGGGCACAGAACTTTCTACCTTGGCTTCCTTATACATCTAGAGGTAAACCAAACCTTTTTTCCTTAAATAGAATCATTTTGTGTGTGGAAATGCACTCCTACAGTGTCCCTTGCTGGAGATCAGAGACAGCAGCGAGCTGCAGGGGATGTGCATGGAATGAGCACATTGCATGGCTGGACACAGCTCTGGCTCTGATGGACACGGGCCACCCTGCCCAGGGACACAGCACCGTGTCCCCAAGGACAGCCAGGGCAGGCTGAGGCTGCATGGCCTGGTACAGGAGATTTCACTGGGTTTTCCATCGCAAATTTTTCTTTCTTTACCTTTTTCCCCTCTTCCCTTTCTGCGAGCAGATGAAACATGCACTTAATTTTCAGGAAAGTGACTGCTGTGGTAGCAGCTGTGGGAAATCAAATGCACAGCAGGCCCCCATAATTCACAATAATTTTGTGTAGCAGTTTCTGATGATGTGGTATCAGGTGAAAATTATCCCTGCTACTTTCTCGTGTCCCACATCTTTGAACTCCAGCCTTCTTTTCCATTGGCATGTGGGCCTAAGGCAACCAGATTATTGACAGGGGAGAAGTAATATCATAGATTTAGTTCCTAAATCTTCCTTGTAAACGTATTGCTGGGGATGCACACAGTGTGCCGCTGGATACTCAGAAGCAAAGACCATTGTCGTTAGCCCTTTAATCTCCCCTGTTTTTATTTATACAGACTCTTTTGCTAAGAAGCATCCATTTTGATCTATTATATTTACCCTCAAATGTGTTAGTTACTTGTGATGAGATAGAAATGATAATGATATCTCCGTGTCACAGGATTTTATTTTAAATGAAAGACCTAACGTAGCATATCATGTTTTATTTTTGCTCTAAATTCAGTTATTAGTATCTGAGGAGAGGCATCCCTCTTTCCCTGTCTCCATTCAGGCTCTGCAGCTGGAGCTTGGCTCAGGGCACAGGAAGGGATGAACAGGGGCTCCTGCTGAATTTACCACTTAGCACAGGTGGGGCAGCCCCTCCTTGGAAAAATGTGTCCAAGATGCATATCCCCCATCAGCCAGTGTACACTGGGAAGACATGAGACCCAAAGGCCCACACCTCCTCCCTAGGAAGGAGAAGGCTTCCAGGAGCCACTTGGCTCGGGAAGGGCTTTGGAGGGTGTTGTGATGAAAGCAGAAAAGCCCTAAGGGGCAGGAGTTCAGGACTTCAATATGACCAACCAATATGATCGAGCAGAAGCCATTTATTGTTTACATTAAGCTCTATTTATACATTCCAAGCCTACTGTTCATGTGATCATGCATTGTTTCATTTCCAATCATTCAGCACACATCCTTCAGGAAATATGATTGGTTACACTCCATCACTTTGTTGGGCCTCCTTTATCTAGTTGTTGCATTCTTGGTATTCTGTTTCTCAGGCTCTTATTTCCTAATTTAGCACTGTTTATGTCTCAGTAACCTTGATGAATTCCTGAGGGTTTGATAAGGATAACTACAGGTGGTTTGGCTGGAGCACCACATCATGGCCTAAGCTGTTCAAATGCATTGCTACACCAAGGCTTCTCTAAGGGCCCCTAAGCCCTGAGAGGCCAAAGGGAGGTGCAGTTCCTTGACATCACATCAAAGGTTCATCTGCCTTCCTTTGGCAGGACAGCAGGATTCTGGGATCAGAGTGGGCTGCAACATCAGATTCCTGAGTGGGCTGGGCTCAAGAAGGGAGGGAGAGTGGGACTGTAGTTACAGAAGATATTGGTGAAGGGTGAAACCTACTGCAATCTGAGGCATCATTTCCATTGCTAGGTATCAAATGGGTCTCTTACAGCTTGGTTTGAAGGAACATTTAAATATTGATGATGATTCTGCTCAGCAGAGCATTGCATCTACTGAGAGGACCCCGTGAATCTGGAATATTTAATGCAATCAGCTGGAATGTAATGCACAATATGTACAGCCTTGTTCAGCCTGTGCATTTAATCACTGCTCTCAAAAGGCTATTACCTGCAGTAATGCTATGCCAAGTCTAAAGTGGGGAACAAAAACTCTATTTCTCAAGGGAATAGCACAGGAGTTCCTTCTGTAATTCTGGTTGCCTTGCAGATGTATCATCAGAAATAAAGTTGTCCTAAATAGTACAAAGTTAATTTGCAAATAAAAGCACTAAATACTATTTATCTGTAGTTACTGGTTTAGTTAATGTTGGGAAGCCATTGTATATATTAACGGAGGAGCTAACAAAAAAGGTTACTTATTTGGAGACATACAGGAATTCTCACTCCTTTTACAAGTAATTCAAAATATCTTGAATATTTTGAATTACTTGTAAAAGTAATTTACAAAGACTGCCCCATTAATATATTTTCCCTAGTTTTCTCTTGGAAATTCCCTTCCTGCCAGGATCTTCCAACACCCCTAGAAGACCACATAATGCTACCATGAGCAAAGCTAATAGTGAGCACAAAATAGGCCAAATTAGAGAAAATAGTTCATTTGAAGTTTTAAGCTGAAGATCAATGATTGATGGATTCAAGAAAGAAAGGCACCACCAGTGCACTACCAATCTGTCACTTGGAGAGAGAGGTGTGTTCCTGACACATCAGGTGTGTCAGGAGTTTCTGCACTGGCAGGGTGTTAATAGCTGATGTATCCTGTTGGTGGACACATGGACAATAAACAGAATGACACAAAGTTCACCCAGCACTGATAAAATGAACACAACCTGAACAAACAAACCTGTAGGCAGGCGGCACTAGACAGAGTTCCAATGGTAAGACCCAGCTGTTCCACATGGATTCTGGCAGATTTATCCAGGGATTTGGTCTCAGTCAGTGCAAGGCAGAGGAATAAGCCCCAGGAGCACCCATAAACTCCAGTCCCTTAGAGGGGCAGAGCAGAGGGAGACACATGAGAGGTCAGCTCTGCCCCTGCCCTGGCCCTTGAGTTGCTGTAGCAATAAGTGACTGCTGCACGTGTGTATTCCAGGGTGGGCTCCTGGCAGCAGGACATTTTCCCTTCACCAAAACACAAGTATTCAGCACTTGCTTCAAAACCTGCCTTTCCCCCAGACTTTCTGCCAGCTGTGTGTGGAGTGGCTGCAGAGCACATTTCTGGTTTTAAACAAGGGCTGTTGAAGGTTTGCTGCTTGTCTGAACTCACTGACCAGATTTCCGTGCACCAGCACTTCTGGAGAAGGGCCCCACAGGGCTCTTAGAGTGCTTTTTAGCCATTTTATTGTGTGCTGAGACTCCATAACCCCAAAATGAGAGACACTTCTTCAGTCTGGATTAAACCAGTGAACAACACAGGCCCCAGAGGTACAGGCTGCTTTCCCTGGTTATAGGGAAGAATGGGCTTAGAGACAAATGCAGGGGAAACCAGTAGGGAATCTTTTTCCACTAACCAAAAAATTCCACCAAACCTACAGCAGCTGACAAGGAGGATTTAATGGCAAAGTAACAGCTCCCCCCTTCCATGAATTCTGAGTGCCTTCATCTGGGTGTGTGACCCAGATCCTGTTTTTACTTCCTACACTATTGAGTAATAAAGACCAGGGTAAGGAGGGAGAAGGCCATAGTGTAGCTCTGGTTCCATGCCAGAAGTTTTTGGTTTTTCTGAAATTCCTTTCCCAGGGAAGTTTTGTAAACAGGAGGAATGTTTTTGTAACTGTACCTATGTTATTCATTCCTTCTGACAGGAGGGACTTCTTTTTGATGTCCCTTTGGTTTGGCCAACGTGTTTGAAAAGGTTTCCCTTTGTTTCACCAATCAGATTGGTCTGTGTAAAATCGTATATAAAGGAGATGCATCCCTAAATAAAGAGTCATTTTTTAGCCTTCTGAATCTCAGAGTCTGTGTCATTTTGGTGTAAAACAGAGACAGCCATAGTGCTATAATGGAAACTTGGAGGGCCCCCCAGAGCTACACCAGTTGCATTTTCATTTCACCTGGCGCTGCTGGACACCCTGCCTGGGAAGAAGCACAAACAACCACAGAACTACAGCACTGTCATGCTGGAAATAAAGCCTGTTGAATAATCCTGAGGGCACCTGTATCTATCTGCAATGGCCCCAATTCCTTACAAGCAGGCAGCCACCATAAAGCACAGCTCAGCACTGACTCATCACATCAGCTCCTCGTACCAGGTAGAGACATTAAATGAAAGTGAAAATCCATCAATTTTTTATTTCTTCTAAGAGCATGGCACTGGGCATGCAAAGGTTTATAACCAGCCTCTGGACTGCACTTGGTCTGTACAGGAAGGTTTTTGAAGAGCTGAGACAATACGTTCCTCCAGAGCTAAATGCAAATTGCAGCACCACATCTCCTGTGAGGGAGGAAATTGAGTTCACAGGGAGGTGAAGCTGCTCCCCCACGAACCACCAATCCTCAGCCCCTTTTCCAGGCATGCTAAAAGTAATCTCTCACACTCCCAGGCAAAAAAAAAACAAAACAAAACCAAAAACAGCCCATGAGAAACAACAACTTGATCCAAACACAGGTCATTCTCACCCTGATCTGAGGACCTGTATCCGTGAGCAGCTGAACCCAGCTCTGCTCTGCCTGTGACAGCCATTCCAAGAGCATGAGACCTTGCAGAAAGCTGTTTCACTGTCTCAGATAAAACACCCTCCCCCTTTCATCAACAAACTCCCTTCCCCTCAGCAAGTGCCCCCCTACCAACACAATCAGCCCATGGGCTGCCATGACCCAAATTTCAGAGCATTGGGGCTGGGGGAGTGGGAGATGGGGTCCTGCCCACACCTGGGGCTGTGCTGGGAGAGGCAGCATCAGGTGGAGCTTTGTTTTCTTTCAGGCAAAATTAAAAGACCTATATTTAGGAAGAAGAAGCTCTAGGATAAAAGAAAAAAAAAAAAAAAAAAGCCAAATAATCCAGAAGTGGGGGGAGGGGAGAATATAAAAGGCTCTGGTTTTAATCAGGAAAAGCAATTTAGTTGCAGTTTTCTGCATAATTCTGCTGAAGAAATAAATTATGCAGAAGAATGTGCTTTTCTCCTGAGGCTAAAAAAAGAACAAGTGGGGCTCAGGGAAATGCCTGGGAGTTACATGTGTTTGCTATTTAGCTGCATTTTTTGACAATTCCTTGTAGGTTGAATGGTTTATCCTGTAAGCTTCAGCTCTGAAATGGACTCCTGACAGGCGTGCAGCAGCAGCGTCCTCTCATCTGGGAGAAATTAGTTTTCTCCTCTGTGGCATGGGGAAAAGCATCTGGGAAAAGCCTTTTTCAGTTCTCTCTGGGGCTGCTGGAGCCTCTCACATCCCTGGTGGGCAGCTCTGCCCCGAGAGCCTTGCTGAGCCTCCTCCCTCCCTGGCCAGCTCACCTGGGCAGGTGTGGCTGTTCCTTGGGATTAACTCGAAGGATATGGAAACCCTTTCAAAAATAGATGATGATGGGGGCAAGGTTGGCTTTCCATTGCGATGCTGAAGGTAAAAAATAATGCTGCCGTTTTTTATTTCTTGGATGCTTTGTGCAGCAGTTTCCAAACTCATGAAATGAAGTGCTTTTCCTGAAAAGAAGAAAAATCCAGGTGTAGAACACTGAAATTCTGGGTTCCTTAACAGGAAGAATGTAAATAACACTGAAATTCTGGGTTCCTTAACAGGAAGAATGTAAATTTTAAAATTACTTATTTTCCACTGAAATGCTTAGGTTTGGGACTTCAGAGCTCAAAGCACTTAGATATATTGGAAAACTTTTATTCTAAGCTTTAAAATATTAATTTAGAAATCCTTAAATGCAAGATCCTCAGAAACTACCCTATCAAAGATTTGTTGATTTTTTTTTTTTTAGCTGATTAAACACAACTTGTACATACAGTGGGTTTTGCAGGGGGGAAATACATATTGAGAGGCAAAACACAAACCTTATCCTTCAAACTTTAGGTTTTCCCTGTAGAGATCCAGCTTCAGACAATTACTGAGCTCCTCCTGCTCAGTCTCAAGTGGTGTTTAGAAACTGGGAACTGCTGCAACACGACATGAAAGAACTTCAGGAGAGCACGGTGATGAGCAAAGCAGGAAAAGCCCGAGTTTATTTACAAAACTCAATTTTCTACATTTCCAAAGGTGCCTGTGGATTGGAGGATGAAATCCCACCTCCCAAACCACATTGGTCAAGACAACTGTCAATCAACTTTCTCCTCCTACCTAAAATATGTAAACAATGAAAGAGGAAAACAAAGCTGTTGTTTATAGTAAAAGTGTGGAAAAGTAAAAATTCTGACTCCAATATGAAAGACAAATCAGAAGGCCTAGAAAAATCCTCAAAACCAGGGTGACAGGGAACAGCACTTGTGAAGTTTTTAGCAGGGGGCTCTGAAGTGGCTTGGCTTGGGCTGTGCAATTAGCTGTCACCCACATGGGGAGGTGACATCAGTGACTTGGGGCCCTGATGGGCCCTGAGGACACAAGGACAGGAACGGGGACGAGCCCTGATGTTGGAGCTAATCTCCAATAACGGCACGGGGCGACTGAGGCATCCCATGAGTTTTTTATTCCATTATCAGTCTCAGTGAAGGTGGAGACATAAAAGCTGGTAAAACGTAGGAATGCACTCCCACACCCGAGCAGGTGTTTCCACATAAGGAAAAGGGGGGTTCAAATTTACCCCTGCTTCTATAAGGAAACACCAGGAATTCCTGTTCTTCCCTCATCGTGGCTGGCCCAGTCCCAGCACAGGGGCACTGGCTGGGCTTTGGAAATGTCTCTCAAAACCTGTTTCTATTGGCAGCAAGCCAAATTGTCCCTCCTTAATCATCATATACTTAAAAAGCAGCACAGAGATGCTCAAGTGCTTTTCTGGATGGCCTTAGACAGTACAAGAGTTTTCTCTACACCGTGTTCAATTTATATTTCTTTGTTTAATAATGTTTGTTATTTTTGTCATTATTAAAACCTTTTCTTTTACAAAACATGTCCAGAGAAGTTGTCTGGCTATTATTAAGCCACTCTGGGAGGCTGCAGGTCAACCCTCAGACTTGGTACATCTTCAGGAGGCTCATTACACCCTGGCCACATGTAGGACTGTATCACAGAAGTGTCTGGCTGAGGAGAAACTGGATTCTCTGTAAGGAGTTTCTTCCTCTGTGGCATTCCTGCCCTGGAGCCTGTCTGGGGCTCTGCTACCACCTGCAGAGGATGTGAGTCCCCATGCCCTTTGTGCCAGCTTCCCCCCAGTATCTCTTCATGGCTGGCATTGCTCTGGGGGCTGGTAAGGAAATGGGTAACAGGCACCTGCAGCACATCAGAGGGGAGGAACACTCCTGGCTCTGCACACCTAAATCCTCTGGGAGCCTTCAGCAACAAGCAGGAGTTTCTCAGAGAGAGGTTTGCTGGTGTCTCCTGAGCTCTCTGGACGAGAGGAAGGGATGGCCAGACAAGGACGGCAGCAAGAAATTTGGATCCTATTTCCAGCAGTTAATTTAAAACCCTGGGCAGGTCCCTCCATTTCTGGGAGGGATGTGTTGTTACCTAGAACATTAACACCCCAAGGAGGTGCAATACTGCCAAGGTAATTGCAATTTATAGCATGTAGACTCCTTAAGCCACAGGAAGCTCCTAAATATCATTTTGTGTTTGTGGCTATACTGGTGATGTTTTCTGTGGGTCAGGGGCTTATTTAAATGACTCTGTGATTGTGAGGAGATGTAGAATTTAATTTAATTCCCTGTTTACTGTGAATTTGATTTGATGACACCTAACAACTGCTTTATGACAAAGAAGACATGCATGATTACAGTTCATAGACATCTCACAGCTGGAGAAATAAATATTTTTTTTTAGTGATATATCTGTGGAAACCATAATGCACAAGCTGGCACCCTATCCTGATGGCTTCAGTTTTGAAGAAAGCTGTGTGCTGCAGGGAATCCCCACTATTTCTAACAGGGGTAAGAGCTACGTTTTCTATAGCAGGTGACTCTAATTTTTCTTCCTCATTCTGTAACTGTGTATAGTGACTGATCCTCGAAGATGTATGAAGTGCAGCCAGGATGAATACAGTGCAATGGGGACTGCCATGTCCTTCAAATAATGGCCTGTTTTTTGAGCATGATGGTTAAAAATATAAGAAACAGAAACCTTTTCTGCTTAAAAGTGGCCCTCTGTTCTGTGAACAAGAGTTTATGCTCCTACTCCACATGTAAGGAGCCCCCCTCAGCTGGGGGTTGGAACTAGGTGATCTTTAAGGTCCCTTCCAACCCATTCTATGATTCTCTGTCAACTGATGGAATGCATATAAAATCCCTGATGGAAAAATCTTAATTTTTTAAAAGGAAGATTGAAAAATAAGACAATCCATTTTCTTTTTTTTTTAATGCAGAGATTTTGAAATGCCAGATCCAATGCTCCACATCCAGAGAGTCTGTTCGTATTCTCGGGCAAATCCTCTGTTTTGCAGGCTCGTGTGTCTTTAGTTCAAGTAATGAAGACCACTGTTACACATCAGTTACAACATGGAAACGAGTTCTGTGACAGGTGAACACGCTGAAGGTCATTTGCTCTGTCAGGGCAGCGAGGGCTGTGTGCTGTGCTCTGGCAGAGGATGGTGCTCAGCAGCAGCATTTCACAGCAGAGGCTCTCAGTGGGCTCTGTTTTGGGACAGCACCTCAAGCCCAGCACTGTCTGGCAGTGGGTATGTGCACAAAGACATGACTGGTGCTGAATCAGCTCACTTTTAGGGCAATTTTCCCCTTGTCCTTCCCCCATCCCCAGCCTGGTTGATTTGCCTAATGGAAGCTGACAGTAAACCTCAGCCCTGATTGTCAGATTTCTCTGGAAACCTCAAGGGAAGGAGAGGAAGGCAGGCATTTGAGGAACAAAAATAGCACATATAATGAGCTCCCTTATTTAGCCAAACTGCTTTTTTAATAACCTTGCTTTTCTGCCTCGCCCTGGCAGACAGACACACTGAACAGGTGGCAATGTCAAACAATGGGATCTGCTTTGGGGGTGGGGATGGATACAGGGAATAGATGGATGCCACTGCTGGCCCCTGGGTTGATCCCTCTGTGGAGATCCAGCTTGGAAAAGCCATTTGGGAACAGTCTAAAAAGTGATCTCTTCCTTCCTAGTACTTTTGTTTAACTCATCTAAATCCTCATCTCTTGCCTGATTTAGGCTGCTCTTAATGCACTGTCCTCTGGCACGTGCTCAGGTTGGCTCTCTGTTGGGAGCCTTGGGCGACAGGGCCAGTCCAGGACACTTTGTGCTTTTTACATCCAGACAGAGGAAATGTTTTTCCCCCCAAGGAAACCTGAAAACCATCTTTAAAGCAGGGAAAAGATGCAGAAAAGCATGTGAAGGAAGTTATTCTTCTTACAGTTATTTTTCTTATATACTTTTTAGAAGTTGGACATGGCAGTCTTTGATTTTGTGCCTGAGACAGTCTGTGTATGATGCTATATTCTATGAAATAGTCTCCTGGGAAAGCGTTGTGTTTTTTAACTGTTCCAGAAGTGTGACTGACAAGCAAAGAAAGAAAAGCTTCTTTATTGACTTCCCATAGAAAAATACAACAGAAGATAAGATGGAAAATATGATCAGTGTCATACAGATAGAGGATATGATGGACAATATAGGGTTTGATTCATTTCAGGATATGTCTGTTCTACCTCCTGCTCTTAGGGACAGAACTTTTCCAAATAACCCAGCACTGAAGGTGATAAGCTGTACTTTTAGCATCACCCCCTATCAAGCAGACTGTCTTTACCTTACTCCTCACTTGCTCTGGAGTCTTATTTTACAGTAACCAGTCGACAGTGAGATGCATTACAGAGACATGGCACTTCTTTTATAGAGGTTTTTTGTCCAGATGGGTCTCAAAAGTACCAAGTATTTGAGCTGCATGTCACCCTGAGCAGTGGAGACTTGCAGATTCTTCAGAAGCTTCAAACTAACTCTCACCACACAAGTGTTCAGGCTCACACTGGTGCAGCAACTGGCTGCTGAACAGTATTTGTAGTTATTATTTTGGTATTCCTTCAAGCAGGCCTAATTTCATTGTCAGTTTTGCTTACAACAAAGAAGAACTTAAAAGGAAGAGAAAGCTTGTCTATTAATTATCTAAATATTTTCAAATGAGACTGATCTTAGAGAAACAACTTGTGTTTTATCTCTGTTGTTCAGCTTCTAAATAATACTGCAAACTTTGCATTGAGAGACAAATGATGTCTGAATGTTTTTAAATGTTAAACAGCCCCAAATAAATTGTCTGGGTAAGGAGAACACAGAGGTGAGGTATAGCACATCTTGTGTTGCCTCAGAAATTTAAATCTATTTAGAGTCTTATATTTATCTATATTCTAGAACTGTGTCATCTTTATTTCTTCTTGTGGGTTCCTGTTGCTTTTCAGTGCTTTTAGTTGGTAAATTAAACCCCAGATAGATATTCTGTCTTAAATATATCAAATCAGCTCCTTCTGCATCAAGACAGGAGCCTAAGTTTCTGTTCAGGTATGATTTTAGGGTAAGGTACCCAGCTCAAAACCAGTCTGGGGTGATGCCAAATGCCAGTTTGAAAGTGTTTCTTTATGAGAGAGTGATTTACCAGCCTCACAAGAGCTGTTATTGTTAGTTAGACTAAGTGTGTGTGCAGATGCTGTGGAATTTTCTGCTCCATCAGGTCTGTGCTACTTTGTGCTTTGGGAAGTTTTCTTAATCATTCACCAGTCTAGGTTTGGAAATAACGTCCAAGAAAGTAGAGCAGGATAAGTTTTGCACAACTCCTTTATATCTTCCTTCTTTGCAAATGTTCTTTTCAAACCCAGGTTTTCTCATCTCTGTTCTTTTCTGCTTCCCTGCTCTGTCCACTGTCTTCCCTTCTGGCCAGTACTGCACATGGGAAATTATGAAATAACTCCTGAGTGACTTCACCACTCAGGTTCTGCTTTATTTATATCAAAATTAAACATTTTTCTTGCCATAATATGTAAAGGATGACACCTCCCACCAGCCCCAGGTGAGAAGAGTGCACATTAAGTCTTCACATCACTCTGCACTGCTTTACCTCCTGCTGCTTTTATTGACAAGTCTCGCAAGTTTGTTATTGAAAGTGAAAGAATATAGCTCTTATTTATCTGGCTGAAGTGAAGAAGAAAGTCCTTCTCATTTTCTTAGCTTGAGATAGCCCCTCCCATCCTCTTTGCCTGGGTGTGTTTTAGTCCTTGTTAAATCCATTACCCCCTGGGAGGTGCTCCATTTTAAGGGGTCTGAGTGCATTTCTCTGTACTGATCTGGGAGATATCCTCTTCCATGATGTCACTCATGTAATCTCCTTTAAAGAGCAGGAATTCATCTGTAAGTCATTGTTGTGGCCCAATAAGGATAATTTTACCGAAGAATATTAGGAGGAAAAAAGGCCTCTTTGGAATCCAGAAAACAAACAAATATCAAATTTGATTGTTGCCTCCTTTCAGAAGTTGACACAAAGATTGATGGTTAATAAGCATGTGTTCCTAATTTGCATTGCAAAATGTTTAACACAAACAACAGACAGCCATCAAAATAATCAGTTTGTTATTTTGTGAGTCTTCCTTATTCCTATTGCCTACCCGTGGGAGAGAAGCTATATTTCTATAAAGGACCAGTGAGAAATTCTGCTGGAGAACAGCAAGATAACATTTTGCAGGAGGTATCCTCAGTTCCCTGAGTGGGTGCCAGGTTAATGTCTCACACCAGCTCAGAAAGTCCACAGACAATTTATTCTGTACTGGAAATGTTTTCTCTCCTTTCTTAATTTTTGCTAGCAGTATATTTACACACACACAAAGTGAATTTCAGATTCAACAGATGGACAAGATTAAAAAGAAAAATAGGCTGCCAAAGAAAGCCAAGAAGCTATTGTCTTTGATTTATAGATTTGTTCCAGTCCGAGAAGCTCAGAGCATTCTTCAATAAGGGCCATAAGTGATTAGGAAATAATGAACTATGGAAACGGGTCAGAAGATGTTGAGATTAGATCTTCATGGCTGAACAGGTCATGAAGATGAACCAATCTGCATGAAATGCTGCCTCTGTGTCAGCTTCTCAAAGCTGTTGATTTATTCCTGTTATCTTTACATTTTGCTTCCAATACACAGGGAATTAAGTAGCCAGAGATAGGCACATTTTCACTTACTTAATGTTTCATTAGCTTCTGTATGTTTCTGGTTTACTTAAAACCTGTGCAGATGACTGTTTATTCCTTGTTCACCTTCTCAGAGATTCATGTTTAAAAGAAGATTCATAATACCTTTTTAAGTGGGGAAAAAAATTCTTAGGTTAAATTCAAAGTCTCTTTTGATCTCCCTGGGATTTAATCTTTGACAATTCTCAGTTAAAAGGGAAAACCATTATATCTACATTAGCCCAAGGAAATAGCATTGCAGCTCTCAAAAGTCTTCAAAAGTTTTTCCTTGTAAAGTATAGAAGATCTCATATTAAAAACTGCTTCTGCTTATTTCAATATCTGCACAGTTGAAAGTTTCTTATTTCACTTGTAATATTATCGTGAGGCTTTCAAGCCAAGGTAGTTCTTAGTAGCAGCAACATTCTTATCCCTGTGATGATCTTGGGGTAGAAGTGAGGCAGGATTAGCAGTAGTGCCTTTCATCATCTTCCCTCTTCCATGAAAGGTAAGGCTGAACAGCCTGGGATGACTTGGGTTACAACTGTCTGTGATGAATATGGCAACTCCAGCACTTGCCTTGGGATGGGGATTGAAATGTTATGTAATGACTTCAGAAGACACTGTCCAAGTCCTCATTACAGTTCTTTTGTTTTTAACTAAGACTAGGAGAAGAATTTTTATCCCTATTTTCAGTTGAGAACACAGTTTTACTGCAGTGTACTTGCTCTTTACTGAGGAAATTTGTACAAGAGAGACCAGTTGTGCCCAGATTGCCTGAATCTCATTGTGATTGCCCCAAGGCCATCTTCTGGCATTTTGATTTCTGCTATTATTTTAAGTAATGTCTTATTCTAGCTTTCCAAATTCCTTAGACTAGTAGAACTTTGACATTTTCAGCTTCGTTTGGTGAGACACCAACTTCTGTTACAGGATAAACTTATTGGCCCCAGCAACTGTATATTCAGTGGGTTGTTTAGAAGATTTTGATGCTGGACAGGCAGACAACGTCCTTGTGGATGTACTGGAAGCACTGTGTTTGTGGTATTGAGGAGTTCAGATTGATAGTCCTAGAAATGATTGGTTAAAACAAGTCTTCCTCTCTCTTCTCTTCTAGTCCCAAACCCAGAACTCTCAGAGCTAGCACTTGTTTTCTTTGTCCTGCAACACTTCATGGTATTATTTCAGGTGGTATTTCATCCTTTCAACTTTACTTTGAGCCAGCTACAAAAGGCAGTGCATGTTCTTTCCCAGGTAGGAGTGGTATCCATCCATTTAAATAAGAAAAGACTATGTCTATTCTTTACTGGGGAAAAAAAAAAAATGAAGTGAGAACTTACAGTTTTCTTGTCTTCCACTTGAAAAGGGAAAGTGCTTGATTTCTCAGCCATAGGCAGCCATGTAGATGTGATTTTCCTCATTTGTGGATCATTCAGATGAGCTGAACACAACCACAGGTCTGCTGTTTGCCAGGCTCAGGAGACCTCAGCCACGTGGGTGGAATACTCATCTTGATGCTCTGTCAGGTGTCCCAGGAACTATTTGTGTTTGTGCCTCCTGTAGGCAGCTTTATTTCCTCAGATTCAGATGGGATTCTTTGCAGCTGAGGCATCTTGGTGCAAGAAGCTATTGTCATTATTTGTCTACTGCTAGCACTGTGCTTTAACTCAGAACAGAGCTCTCTGTGTTCTTCTCCTATGGCTGAAAAATTATCATGTGGTTTTATGGGCTGCTTTTGCTTACCAGAAGGAATTACTCAGGAGCCAATTACTGGGTTTTAGCCAATGCACGGAACAGGACATTGGATTGGATACATAAAAATTGCCTTAACTCTTCAGCAAAGATCCAGGGCACAGATTTGAAGGAAACCTGTAGGAATTTCACCAACCTAAAGCTATTAAAACATAGTGAATTAATATCGGCTGTCTGGTTTGTAATGGATCCTCAAAGACATCAAAAGTAGTTTCAGGTATGAGATGCAAAGGGGTTAAGAAAGAAAGAAGTCTGTTTGCATAATAATTAAGTTAGTTTAAGTCCAGACCAAAAAGCCCAACAACCTTCTTTACTGGTGAGACAGACTGATGACTGGATTAATTTGAAAAGGTCATTTGGAGTCATGATTTTAATTCCTGACCTTAGTGCAGAACTCAGGCAGATACGGGTTGGAATTTGTTTTCTATGAAATGCTGGGTGTGGATGTGGTCTCTGGTGACTGGGAACTGCTGTTGGGGGAGCCTCCCCATCCAGCTGCCTCAGAAAGCCTCAAGGGTGTTGGTGGGATCCTGGGTTGGGTCAAACAGGGACTCCAAAGTCCCCTAAGCTACCCTGCTGGGTAGAGCAGGAATGTCATTATTTACTGCTATTTGGTTTACTTCAGTCTCTGACGAGACAAATTAGCAACATCACAGCCCCAAATCAGCCATTTTAAATCTTTTCAGGCTCCTCTTCCCCAATGGCACAATAGAAAAAACTTTAGTAATTACACAGCAACTCATCTTCAGCTGCAGAGCTCTGCCTCCCCAGCCGGAGCTGCCAGGCTCCCTCCTCCCTGTTACCCAGCCAAGTTTCCTTTAGAAGTGCTTTTAATTGGCTCGTTAGTGTAACCTGAAGCTACCTGTCCTGCTTGGCTGCCTCACTAATGAGGCTCAGCTGCCTTTTCTTGGACCCAGGCAGGCTGGAGAAGGATCTCTAAATCCTGGGCATGTGGATTTCAGAGCTGGTCCTGCCAGCCCCCTGGTAGCCCAGCCTCTGTGGCAGTAATGTCACCAGTGTCTTTTGCCCAGAGAGAGACCTCACACGCTCCTGCGTGGCACTGCTCCCCTTTCAGACAGGGACTTCGTGCCTAAAAACCCATCTGCTGATAAAAACATGCAAATACACAGAGCACTGGGAGTGGGTATTTCTGTGTGAAACCAAAGAAAGGCCCTCGGTGTGAATTCATGGGATACAAATGCTACCGAGAAAAAGTTTCCCTGGACATCAGCGAGAACACAAGCAAGTTCAAAGCAATGGTGAGTTGGGATTCTGGCAGCAACCCCCCCACTGGTCCTGTCAGACTTTTGGTAGCTTCTTGGCAACACTCCTGCTCTCAGCCTGCTGTGCAACACACAGTTCCAGAGGGAAGTGGGCTCTGAGGAACCTGGGGAGGTTGGCCCAGCTGAGCTCAGTGCCCAGCAAAGTGGGGATGGTGACTTTGGGGGCAGTGATACCCCAGACCTGCCTGTTGGACAGCTACACAGCAGTCCTGGCAGGTTTGGCTCTGATCAGCCATACACAAAAGAGGCTCAGCAGTTCTGTTTCTGTGCTCAGAGCCTTCGGGGCTGTGCAGTGAGGAGCTCACTTGACATGGGCAAAGCCAGGGCTCCACATCTCCTTCTCTCTTACAGCTGCTCTTGGAAAACAGCTCTTTTGTTCATCCAAAATCAACAGAGAGGAGGCTGGCAGGGTCCTGGGAGCTGTGTGCCAGACCTGTGGGAAGAATTGGAGCAAGAAGATTCACAGCAGTTGTAACAAAACAATTTTTTTGTTGGAAAAATTTTATCCCATGAACAGCATAAAACAGTTTGCAGCATCCATTTCTGAAATTTAAAAACATGAAGGGAGAGGTTGTGAGCTTGCTTGGACTGATAGCAAAACTTTTTCAAAGTAGAGTAACAGAGAGCAGTCAAGAACAAATGAGATGATTTCCTTTTGTGTTGGCTGATGATGGGAAGTGCCCCCGTGCTGCAGCTGTGGAAATGCTGTGATGTTGGGGCTTGTCAGAGGAAGGCTGCCTCCAAAGGAAGGGCAAGTATCCATGCCAGCTGTGTCTGAAACACCACCACCCCAGTGAATCCCATCCAGGAGAGGTGAATGTGAACAGAGAGATTAAAGGAAAATGGAATGTACAGTAGGAAATGGGACTGGAAGAGTTTGGCTTGTTTAGTCTGGCAAATCACAGACCAAGAGATGAGCTGATTGCTGTCTAAAAATACCATATGGAAGTGCAGAGCAGTGAGAGAGGAATGCATTGGCTAGGAGCAAAACATAGATTAACCATGAATTAATCTAGCCTGGAAATAAGACAGTATTTAGCCATTAAAGTAAGAAGATTTGGGAACAGAGCAGCCTTAATGCCAGAATACCAGAGACAAAAATACTGCCAGTTTAAAGTAAAGACACATCTGGAAGCATGTGTGAAAGAGATGATGTGATGTAGTGGCCTCTGTGTGAGGGCCTGGGACTCAGTCCCACCCAGTCCCTGTCAGCACAGTGATCCTGTGCTCCCACACAGCCATCACCATCCCTGAGGAAATGTGCACTGCCTGAAGGGTTGCTCCTCTGGTTCCTTCGGTTAATCACTGACCTGTGACCAGATGCTTCTTTGAACCAGAGGGCAAAAGAGGGTTTGCTAGAGAAAGGAAGTTTTTCCAAAGCCTTGATGTGCCTGTATTATAAGTGGGCAATTCCAACAAAGGGCCAGAATTTAGGGAGGTGCAAAGAGTCTCTGGATGTTCCAATGCAGAATTAATCTGCTTAATAAAAAGTCTTGTAGGGGGTATAATTCCAATACTCAAGTGTATAGGTGAACCTATGCTAAATTGGGATTAGGCTGAAGCCTTGAGTAGAAGTGGTAGAGTTACATTATCCCTTGTTTAGCTTTTGTAAGGCTTAGTACATCTTCAGTGAAGCATCTGATCCTGGGCATTGGCAGAAAGAAATTTTTGGATTAGATTTCCTGAGCAGCATCAAAATCCCCAGGGTCCTGTTATTTCCAACTCTTTCACTCTCTAGCAACCTGGAAGTTATACAGGGCAGGAATTTCATCAGCTTTTGAGTTGCTGGGGATGATCCTGTATTGCTGTTAAGGAAGCTAGAGCCTATCATTTGACAAAAAGTAATTCTTTCTTTTCCTGCCTGTCCTCTGGGGCAGAGGTTTTGGTTCTCACTGTTAGAGAAATAGGCACTACCCACATCTGCCCAATCCAATAAAGCTGCCCAGGCAGCAGCCCCTTTGTGTCCCAGCTCAGTGGGGAGTGGGGGTTTGACGCTGTTCAAGATCACAACGACATGGACTCCAACTCAGAAGGCTGACAATGACGTTTTTATTTTTAGTTATTTCTTCTCTTCAATGCTATTCTACAAAGAACAACCCAATGGGTGGAAAAAAGATAAACTTCTTCATTTACATTGGTCAAGTCAGAGGGACATCAAGAAGAAGTCTCTCCTAGGGAAAGGAATGTAAACATAGGTTGCAGTTAGGAAAACATGTCTCTTGTTGACAGAACAGTCTCTGGGAAAGAGTTTCAGAGAAACCAAAACATCACAGGCATGAACCAGGGCTACAGGGGTTGGCCTGAGCATTGACACCAGGAATTACGTTCCTGTGGCCTTCAAAAGTCTCAGTAATAAAAGCCTGCCCCACATCCCACCAGCAAAGAGCAAGCCCCTGGCTCTGTTAGCAGAGCAGGAGGTGCCCCACATGCCCTGGGAGTGGCTCCTACAGCAGTACTGCTGTCCCCACCTGGTCACCCAGGTGTGGATTCTGCCTCTGATGCCTCCAGTTTGAGCTNCATCACCACTGCTGCTGCATGTCCCCTGCCAGGGCAGCTTCTGCCTGCCAGCCACATCTGGTGAGCCACTCTGCTAAATGACATGCTGATCAGGGCTAAAAGCACCATCACTTCCACTTTTATTTTTGGGAGTTCTGAGCAGATCTGATGGCCCAAAGGCTCAAGCTGCTGCTGCCTTTTGGGAAACTCCAGTGAGAAGTAATATCTCATCTCCAGGAGAAGACAGCAGTCACACAGCACAGCAGGCACTGGCTTTCATCATTTCAGCAGACACCACTAAATCACACAGCACATCATTTAAAACAAACACTGTATAAGGGCTTGTAAAATAACAATACAAAGCAGCTCTTAAATTTCCCTGGTGTCACACCAAGCCAGTTATACTGGCAAGACTCCAGCTTTTAAGGTGCACACCATGTGAAAGTGTCTCACTGTGGACAAGACTGGAAATACAGTCCCAGCATTTCATTCCTCCCACATCATAAGGAGACAAGTTTTCCCTGTGTTGCAGACAGGAGTCATACTGAAACCATGAAACTATTTACTACAGGGGCAGGCCCTGATTTCAAGCTGAGAGGCATGGTCCTCACCTCTAGCAATCCCCCAGCTCAATTTTCTGAATAGTTCATGCAACAGGGGAGGTGAAAATCCATAGAGAAATTGCCTGAGTGATCCACAGCAGCTGGTGTTGCCTTTTCCGTTCACAAAGTATTGAACTCCAATACCACTGTTTGGCTGTGGAGGGAAGTGCTGTTGGCTGAAAATATAGTGTCTGGGATATAAACTCCTCTAGTTTCTAATATGGATTAATTACAGTCATTTTCAGCTGGATAGAATATCCTCCATTCCTACCCTAATCCGTTCAGCAGCATTGCTCCTAAGCCTTGTGTGACACCCCTTTGTCTGATGGATGACTTGCTTATTCCACACGTGGAAATCACCTGAAACCAAAGGAACAATGCCATCATTAAATTGCAGCAAACCTCTTGCCCTGGACTTTCAGCCCTAGAGGGTAAGGTTGGGTAAGGTTTCCTCTGAGCCCCGTGGGAGTGCTGGCAGGGTGTCCCTGTGTGCTCTGGACACTGCAGTCCTGTGCTCCAGTTTGGTGTGTCTCACACAGGTCCTCCCCCTCTTCTCCTACCGACTCTCTGCTGCCATTGTAAAGATTTTGTGGCTCTTGCTAAGCAGAGATTGACCCTTTTGTGAACTCCTGCTGCTGCAGAGAGACAGGTGATCATCTGTAAGATCAGGGCATACACACCCATAGTTACTTGATCACCTTTGATAGTTTGCATTTATTATTATTATTATTAGAAAGTTCCTCTTTCTGGAATATTGATGAACAATTTACTGTTTCAGACCTGTTCTGTTGTCTGAATCTAGTCCTTATACTGATTTTCTCATGTTGAAATGGATTTTGCCATTGGCATGTTGGGGTATTAGGTGGACACAGGCTGCTTTGGTATAGCAGCATTTGAAAAATCCTCATGTGCATGTATTACTTGGTGGCATATTTCTATTATTTCTTGTTCCTTATAGGTGGTGGAGTAGTACTGAGTAGCCTCAGGGATGGGTGTGGAGTGTATGAGAAGATCTGAGAAGTCAAAAAGAAAAAGCAGCCCTGGGCAAGACAGTATGACTTGGGAATTCTGCTTTTCTTAAGCGATAGAGCAAGGAAAAAAAAAAAAAAGTGATTTCTAGATTGTTTACCTACAGCAATTAGTCCTGTATTGACAGACGATTAATCAACTCTTTTTAGTGACTCTTCACTAAGTTTTGTTATTTTCCAGTACAGTTTGATGGGTGGAATGGACTTAGCCCATGTTAATCAAGAAGACCCATCACTGTGCAGTCACTGATAAGCAATTATCATGTAAAATAACAGCAATGAACTCAAATTGCCCTCACTGCCCATCACTGCTCTGCTTTTTATCGTAATAATATAGTCCATTAAAACCTACAATCACTGTAATGTTTATGCATTATTGGGGAGATAAATTGCATAATTCTCATTTTACAATTTAAATGTAATTAGTAGCTTACTAATGACTAAAACCTGAATTTGCTAGACTATCAGTTTTTCTAACACTTGCCAAAATTATAGGTAATTACTTAGAGCTTGCAATAATTATAAGTCCATCTTTTAAATAATTAATGTGCACTTTCATGGTACAAAACAGCCACTAATCAAACGACCTCTGGCTTTTACAGCAAGCCCTTGCAATTAGTCTTATTGTGCAGGTCTATAGAAACGTTCCCCTCACAAGAGTCTCTTAAGTTGGCAGCCTTGATAGTGATGGCTGTTGTGTTTTATGGTACCAGACAGTGATTAACACCCAACAGCCTTTGGAGACTGGGGGTAAGGACAAAATCTGAGTGCATTTCCTGAGCCGTGGGATGCAAATCCAGAAAAGCAATTACAGGAGAGAGGAGTTTGAAGTTCAAGTTTTGTTGTCTCTTGGACTGTCAGATATGCTGCTGAGGGGATTTTTCAAGTCCATTCATCTTTTGCATCATGTGACTTGAATCATTAGCCCAGGAAGGAACTCCCTGTCCAGGGGTGGGGCCTATGTGGCATAAAACCAATTTGTTTTTGGTTTTTGTGTGGTATCATCTTTCACTGCTGCTCTAGGGTAGATGCTGCAGAATCACAGACCCATCAAGGCTGGAACAGACCTAACAGATCATCCAGCCCAGCCACACACCCAGCACTGCCACTGGACCCCTAAACCACTAAACCACATCACCCAGCTTTTTTAGTCAACACATCCAAGGTGATTCCACCACCTTCCCAAGCAACATATTCCAGTGCCTTGACCCCCCTTTCAACAGTGACACCCACTTTCAACAGTGAAAATTTTCTTTCTGGTATTCAACCTAACTCTCCCCTGTCTCAGGTAAAGACCATTTCCTCTCATCCTCTCACTGCAGGGAGGACAGAAGAGACCAGCCCCTCCTCACTACAACTTTTCAGGCAGGTGTAGCAACCAGAGAGGTCCCCCCTGAGCCCCCTCAAGACTAAACAAACCCCCCTCCCTTGGCTGTTCCTCATCAGACTCCTTTTCTACACCCTTCAGGAGCCCTTTTTTACCTTCTCTGGGCACACCCAAGTATCTCAGTGTCCTTTTTTAAGTGGGGGGCCCAGAACTGAAGGCAGCACTGCAGGTGTGGCCTCACTGGTCCCGCTGGCTGCATTATTGCTGATGCAGGCCAAGGTGTCACATAAATGGTTTTTTTCTCCATAGTCCCAAAATTTAATGGAATATCAGTGGGAAATAGACACCTAACTTGTGAAGCCCAGAGGTGTCTGCTCAAATTACCTTAACTCCATTAGCCAGTAGTGAAGCCTTCCTGAGGCCTGGAGGCTCTCTACAGAAATCAGAAGGCACAGGACTGGCTTGGCTGGCTTAATTGGAGCCCATGTGCCTGAAAAGCTTTGTAAATTCAGCTCTGTTTCCCAGAAATGCACCAGGTCCTCTCAATTTGCATTAAAAAAAAAAAAAAAGTCTTTATTAGCCAAAGCTGATAACAGTAGTGATTCTGGTATTTGTGTCTTCTTTTCAAACCTGTCTCTAAGATAAGGCTTTATGACACCATTTTCTGTGAAGAAACAAAAGAAAAGAAAAAAATAAAGCAACTCTACAGAAGGCAAAATCAAACCTTAAAATTAGTGTCAATGCTTCTAGGGTCAACGCATTGATCAGCAGTGGAACTAGCACACTGTGGTGGGCTATAAATACAGTCCTGTCTTTGAAGTGGTGTAAGTGAAGTGTTTTTGTCAAAGTCTTGTTCCTCAGCTCAAGAATCGGCCCTTTGCCCAAATACCCTGCAGCCTTCTCTCCCCACAGCCCCAGCACCTGCTCCCAGGGGTGGGGAGGGGTCATCAGTCCCACCTGCCCTGCCAAAAGGCAACAACAAACAAACCACTTAACATCTGAACCCCAGCCTACCTGTCCTAAAATGAGAATTATGGTAACAGTTACCACAGCAGGGCCATGGGATTAATTATTGTTTATAAGGACTTTGAGGTCTTCAGATGAAAATTGCTACAGTATATAAGTGCAAAGTAATTATGATTACCATTACTTTCACTTGCATGTATAGACTGTAATTAGCTGTGGATTGTATTGCATTGACTGTGAATAATTTAAAAGCTCTCTTCAGGAAGGTGTCACTTTAAATGTTTTTATATTTTGCATTTAATAATACCACAGTTTAGCTTCTTTTTCCCTTTCCTTACCCTCTGACAGTGATATATCCTACAGTGTCGGTTACTGGAGCCCTGAATATAAAGTAGATTGTTTCTTCTCCTGCTTTCCTTCATTTGAGGAGAGGAGAAAATATGACAGACTAGAATTCTATGCTGATTAAGGATAATATTTATTTATTATTTAACACTGCAGGATGCCCTGGCAGGTCCTTCCTGTGCAAACTGCTGGGGACAGCCTTGGGCTCAGCACCCCTGGAACCCCTGGGGGCTGTTCTCAGGGCACCTCCAAGCTGCCTGCACAGTGATGCTGTGGATGTGGCAGGGGTCCAGTGTATCCACAGCTCTTGGGACAGCTCTCTTGAGTACCCCCTACATATTTACCTCGTGGCTGCACTCCTTATTGAACACAGAAGATCCTCATTTTCTCCTCTTCTCTGCATGTCTTGCTGCATAAAGGAGGAAGGAAAAAGGAACAATAGCTAGAGACTCCTTCTCTGGGCTTTCAAATGCTTCCCAAGTGTCTCTTTTTGCAGCTGCTCACCTTTGCTAGGCACAGCCTCATGCTGAAGGCAAGAACAGTCCTTGCAGTAATTCCCTTTCTCTTGGAACCGAATGGATTCAGAGAAAAGAGGTGCACCCCTCAGGGCGTTTCAAGACTCAGCTGCAATTACAACCAGATTTATCCACCCAGAACTGGCACAGTTAAGTTCGGAATGTGGGTACCAAGGAGATCCCTCCACAGTCTGGGGAAGGAGGAGGAGGACAGGCCTGTTCTGCTGACTGGTGCAGGTTATATGGGGAGCCAGGTTGCTTAAATTTGAGTGCCTCAATTAAGTGCTTAAAAAATGCTGAGCATCCAGGTTTCTGCTCAGCACCTTCTGGAAACATGGGCACCTAAATTGCTTAAATGTCTAAAATCCATTTGGTCTGATCCCAGCATATGTCCACTCACCGTTGGAGATGAAGGCAGGAGCTAAAGTTCTGTTCCATAATGGTTCCCCTGAAACTCCAGAATTTGCCTTCTGAGAATGTAACAAGCATTAGGGGTTGATGATGTGTGAATCCCAGGAAAGCCAGTTTGTTTAGTTACCCCAAACCCAAGGCCCTGTCTCTGGAGCTTACTTGAGATTTTTATTTTATACTGTGGAAGCAGAAGTAATAGTGCTTCTTTAGGCAAACACCAAACCCCAGATTTTAATTAACATCTTTTAATTAGGCAAGGAGAGCAAACAGCAAGTAATTGCTGTTTGTACTGCATGTCAGAACACATGTGATGATAGCAGGCAGGAGCTGTAGGTCCTGCTGCAGTCTGTGTGCCATGCACTGGGACCCTGCTCACATCCCCTTTTGTGCTGCAGGACTCTGCATCACAAGTGGAGCACCTCTGCTGCTCTCACCTTGCAGTGTAGCAGCTAAGAAACAGCAGAGTATGTCCAATAACTATTCAAACAGAAATTTCCAATTACTTCTTTAGCTGACCATCTGAGAATCATAGTAGAATCATAGAATGTTTCAGCTTGGCAGCAGCATTAGAGTTCATCTTGTCCCACTCCCTGCCATGGACAGGGACACCTTCCTTCCACTGTCCCAGGCTGCTCCAAGCCCTGTCCAGCCTGGCCTTGGACACTGCCAGGGATCCAGGGGCACTGCCAGGGATCCAGGGGCAGCCACAGCTGCTCTGGGCACCCTGTGCCAGGGCCTGCCCAGCAATTCCCCCTGCACAGGTGGAACACTGTTGTTAACAGCTCACCCTGGGGTGGCTGCCTGTGCTGCCTTCAGTGCCCATCTGTATGTGAAGGGACCCTGCCAGGCTCTTCTTGGTGGGGCCAAGCAATGGGCAGGGACTGAGCCCAGCAATTCCCCCTGCACAGGAGGCACAACTTCTGCCCTGGGCAGTGCCCAGCCCTCAACAGGCTGCCCAGGGAGGGGCTGGAGTCTCCTCAGGGGGGATATTCCAGAGCCCTCTGCACACAATCCTCTGCCCTGTGCTCTGGGATGGCCCTGCCTGAGCAGGGAGGTGGCACCAGTGACTGTCTGTGCTCCCTGCCAGCCTTACACATTCTATAATTCTGTTGCTTTGGGGTGATGCAGAAGACCACTTGGATCTGTTGCAAGGGAAACGCCCTTGTTTTCCAATTCTTGAGCTAAATTTACAGTTGGCAAAGCTATCCATCACCTCAAAGTACCTTGAAAAAGCTCATACTGCCTACAGTCATATCTGGAACTCATAACCTTCTAAATGTGTTTGTCTCTCTGAGGAAGGCAGGCACAGGACTGTTGTCCTGTTTCTGCCAGTGAGGAGCAGAAACATGAGGGGTCTGTGGAAGAGCAGGAAGTTATGACAGAGCAGGGCTAAGGGAAGAGGAGGCAGCTTTAAGAGGGGAAGAAAGTAGTTTGTTATCTGCAGGAGAGAGTACAAAGTCGTTTAGGTTTTATACTGCAGCCAAGGAAATGCAGGTTGCTGCTGTGAGGAATAAATGGTGAGGCCTGAACAGCCAGCCTGGGGAAGCCCTGCAGCTGGGGCAGTGTCTTGGAAACATTACAGTGGGATACAGCCAGATAACAAGGGGGATTGATGATGTGATGTTTTGAAAACCCTTCTTGCCCTGTAAGACTGACTGGATCACTCAAGCTTGGAGTCTCAGGTCAGCTACTCCTTCCAGGACTTGCCTCTTTCACATGCTGAAAAATGCATAATTTACACATCAAGTCTGGGTAGAGATTTACCCTAGGGTGATTCATCCAGGCTAAATTCAAGCATCTAAATTGAAAGGAGCATGGAGCATGCTGGTTAGGGCCAGGTAGCTCAGAAATATTTGAATGATTACTTCTCTTTCTATGTTTTGAATAGAAACTTCGGGCTTGGGACTCTCTATCTGGTTTTGCTGCCATCAATGCCAGCTACCACTGAGCACTGAGCACTGCAGCGACCTCCCCAACAGCAAAATTAGCTGTGGTCAAGCTGGGGACTGTTTCTTCTTCCATTGTAACAATAGCCTGGGCATCCCTAATAACCACCAATAAAAGGGAGATTCCACAATAAACAGCATTTTGTTTTCTTTCGGCTTTTACTGGAATGATGAATAATCTTTACAAAGTGATAACAGAAACCCAAATCTTGTTGATTTATTCGAAATGATTACAGGAAATCCAGCTATCCTGCAGGTCTGTTCATACCAATAAGCTCTGAGTTTCTCTTCCTCTGCAGGGAAGTGTCCAGTGATAAGCTTGTAGGAAAAGTTTGGATATGTCTCAGTAACAAGGTGGGCGTGTGTCCAGCATGCAGCGTTGGCTGTAACTACTTAGCATGCTCAAGTGTAGGAACTGAAAGAAATCAAGAGTTGTTTACTGTATCTGTAAATGTGGATCAATGGCTTGTTAATCCGTGCCAGCCTCACTAAAATTAACAGTGTCTGAAAGAATAAATGACTTCATGGTGATGGATAATCCACCTGGAGTAAGACATTATTAGAGAAGATGTAGAACCTGGGAATGCAGGGGAAGTAGCTCATTTGAGAGGAGAAGGCTGTTGTCAGCAAATGCTTTTGCAGGCAGTTATGCATGTTGAATTACTGTGGAGAGAAAGGGCTGGCACACTTGTGTGACTGCAGGGGAGATGCAGGGATTTCCATCTGCTGAAGATCCAGGTCTGAGCCAAAGAGGGAGATCAAGTCCATGAAGAGACTTCTGGTGATTCCAGTGGATTGAAATTTCCAGTCTGTAAACTCCCACATCTCAGCCTCCTGACCCCCAGTATTCCTGAGGTGTGACTATTGCTCTCCTGAACCCTGGAGACTGCAGGGACCCTCCTGGAACAGCTGAGCACCTCATCTCCCTGGAGGTGCTTTATTCTTGTGTTCTGTCTGCATCCCAACACTGTGCTGATACTGAGCTAAATCATGGCCAAAAGAATTAGACTAAAAGGTGGGGGCAAGAAAAAAGCTCTTCCTCTCTCTAACAGAATTCCTTATTGACTCATCCCATGGAGATGTGAATCCTCCCCACATAAACTTAATTGTGTAAGAATGGCCACAGCAGATCAAATATTCTCCACTCCAAAAACATGACCCGGTTTGGAGTGTGACACAGGAGTAGATTTGGACTTTCTTTTTCCCTGTACTTTTTCTCAGTGGGGTTTCAGGATCCTGGATTGGCTGTGGTTGTGAAATGAGTGCAGGTTGTTGCGTTGTATTTGGTAAAGAGAGGCTGGGAACCTCTATGAGTTCCTGGCATAAGTTATGAGTAGAAGAATATGTACAAGGAGTTTTTTGAAGTTGCACTCCCAAGAAGAGTAAATGAGAGTTATTTTTTGTGCCCTCAGTATTCAGATCACAGCTTCTTGCAGACAGGTCTGTTGTTGTAATTAGGCTTAGTTTACAAAATCTTTCACTAGCATTTTACGAACTACCTGGTGATTTTTTAAGTGCCCAGCTACCCTTAAGACAAAACCATTAGAGAGTGTGATGCTAGAGGCTTGAGAAATTGCAACTTAAAAATCTTAGGTAAGAGTACTTAGCCTCAGTCAGACCCCAGCTGTGGCTTATGATTAGCAGTGACAACCTGTGACTGTTCTCTCCATCTCCAAAACCTGCTACAACCTCTTCACCAAAAGCCACTGGAACAGCAGACCTGTCCCTTTAATTAGAAGTGTATTAATAAATGCACCTTGTTCTCTAATTCCCCCCCACACAGTACAGTGATTCATTAGCACAGGAAGAGACAATTTAGTTTTCTCAGACAATAGCAGCTGTCACTAATCAAATTAAAGGAGGAAATGCAGATCTGAAGTCGGACAAACTGGTGTGGCAGGGGGGAAGGTGACAGGCTGGTGTGAAGGGCCTTCTGCACAGCTGAAAGGAGGACAGGGGCAGGGGAAATTCCAGGGACATCAGCAGCTTCTCACCCGAGGAATTGTCCCAGTGCAGGGACAGACTGTGCCCCACTGCTGTCCCCATGTCTAGAGCCTCAGTGCTCTTGCTGACAGGTACACCTTCAGCGGGGCTTTGAAAGGTCCAGAAATAGCACCCAGTGCTTGGTGCAAAACCTCCTCTTAACACAGAAACATTAGGGTTTGAACCAAGAATATATTTTCCAGAAATTATCAGGCTTCTCTTGCCAAGGGATATGATCACATCCTCAGTGGAAGCTCCTCAAGGGGCTACACTACCTGGACAAACAGATAAAAAAGGTTAAAAATAGAGTTGAACTTCACTTTTGTAAGTGAAAAATGTAATGTTTGTTTGTGTCTTTTTTGTTTGGGTATTTTTTTCTGGTGGTGGTGTTTTTGTGGGTTTTTTAACATATTGATAGCTCGGCTGGTGCTCATGCTAAGCAGCATGAGCTGACATCAATCCTCATCAGCAACAAAGAGCCATCCAGTGGCTGCAGCTCAGGGCCTTCTCCCTGAAGGCATCAGGAGCAGATACCTGAGGCTGGGAGTGTTGAAACCCTAAACAGACAGATGAGGAGCAAACACCTCACAGAACCCACACCGAAAAGAAATTTGCAGATTCCCCTGTTCTGACAGCCATTGACTTTGGACAGCCATGAGGGACATGTGTATTTCCAACCTCTTTAAAATCTTTTTGCTTTTCCTTCAGGAGTCATTGTCCCATGACAATGAGTGCTGTAGGCTACTCACAGTGTAAAAATATTTATTTTTCTGGCTTTGGAATTTTTATCCTTTCAACTTCCTTGAAAGCTCCTCACTGATGTGCCATGGCAAGAACTAAAGGTCTCATTAGTCCCTTTCCCGAAGCTATATTTATTTGTGGTGTGATCCATTCCTGTTTGTCCCCATTGCAGAGCAGTGGATTACCAACTGGTTTTTATGTATGAAGAGGTATTTTGTTAGTTGGTTTGACTCCCTGTGGAGGGTAGGACACTCAGGGCCACCCATTGCCAGTGGCAAGAGGGCACAGACCACGTGCAGGGCTCTGACCCCGGGGTGGGCATTGGCAAGGAGTCTTCATGTATCTTCCTGGCTCCAATTTTGATAAATTAATGAAGGCTCCCTTGTTTTGGTAGTGTTATAAGCAAATTAAATGTTTGGGATCACAGAAGAAGCATGAGGTGGGCTGTCCCCAGGCCTTGCTGCCACTCATGCTCTGTGGTTTTGGTCATTCCACACTTGTGCCTTGTATTTACCCTGCAGCAGAGCAATTTTGAAGGTTTGTCTGATGTCCAACATTGCCTGTGTGTATTGAAAGCACGAGATCAAAGGAATGAAAGTGCTCCCTTCTCTATCACTTCAAGGATATGAGCAATTAAAATATGAATTAATCTAAGCACGATGAAAATGCAGATTTTTAATAGAGCTGCTGGAGTCACCTTGAACTTGTGCCTAGTGCTGTTTAGCCTGGGTGATTAAGGACACTTACAGTCTATTAAAAAACTTGTCATGCTAATGTGAAATCATAGAATTATAGAATTGTTTAGCTTGGAAAAGACCTGCAAGATCATCAAGTCTAACTGTTAACTCAGCCTTGCCAAGTCCACCAGTGAACCATGTCCCTAAGGGCCACATCTACAGATCTTTTAAATCCCTCCAGGGATGGGGACTCCATCACCCTGTTCCAATGATTGGCAGGCCTTTTGGTAAGGAATTTTTCCCTAATATTCAATCAAAACTTCCCTTGGCCCAGCCTGAGGCTGTTCCCTCTCCTCCTGTCCCTGTTCCCTGGGAGCAGAGCCCGACCCCCCCGGCTGTCCCCTCCTGTCAGGGAGTTGTGCAGAGCCACAAGGTCCCCCTGAGCCTCCTTTTCTCCAGGCTGAGCCCCTTCCCAGCTCCCTCAGCTGCTCCTCAGACCTGTGCTCCCAGCTCTGTTGCCCAGATTCCATGGGGGAAATGGGGCTGAGTTATTCAGAGAAAGGAACGGGAGTGACAGGAAAAGAGGAATGAGTGTCTGTGGTGTTTATATGTCCTTGACCATAATAATCTGCCTTCAAAGAGGGAGATACCAGGTCAGGCCTGACCCTTGAGAAGGACGTGAGGCTGCTCCTTCCCAGAATGTGCTGGAGGTGTTTGAGGGAGACCTTTGGGGCAGGAGCAGGGCAAGCCAAGCACGGGGAGAGCTCAGAGGGAGGTGCTGGCTGTGGCTCAGGGACAGCTGCCAGGCAGTGGCACACTGAAAACTTCCCAGATATCCTGGCTGCCTGCACTCAGCAAGGTGGGAAAGCTTTAAGGAAAGGGATCCATTCCACAGGAACACAGTGGGAACCCTAATCATATCTGTAGTCCTGAGTAGAGCACAAAGAAAAGCTGTTAGTTTCCTTCGTACAGAAACCTCTTTGGGGTGTCCTAGGAGAGAAGGCCTGGGCAGAATGGAGCACAGAGATGTGACTGCCTTGGCTGCTGTCACAGTTGTGTTTCTCAGCGAGTTTACAGCACGATTTTTAAGACATTTTCATTGTATGTAGAAAATTTAATTCAATTCTGGTCATTTTACATTGTATACTGCATTGAAAACATAAAGAGCTTATAAAGACAGTCAGTGTTTACTGTACATGGTTGTCAGCTTTGCCAGGCACTAAATCCCAAATCTCTTCTTTTCTTTCTTAGCCTGAGAACCTCAGACATTATTAACTGGTCTAAAATATGTTCTAAAACATATCTGCTGTGAGCTGCTCCTCCTTTCTAGTCCAGCCAGCAGATACAGCAGTGGAAGAACTCAGGCCTGTGGAGACAGTACCTCCTCTCCCCTGGAGGACAGAAGTATTGGTGAGTGGAACTCATCACTGGACTGTGAAAAACAAAATATTCTTCAAATTGAGGTAGACTTTACGTTTTTTATCCCCTCATAAAACCATGATGGGCAGAGGGCTCATTACCACTGCTGCTTGGGTATTCTAATATGAGTGAAAACATTTCCAAGTGGCTGTTGGGAATTCCTGGTTCTGGAATGCCAAACTGAACATTTTTCAGAAGGACAACATTTTCACAGCAGCCGTGGAGGTTTGGTCTTTTCTATCCTAATAAGAAAATATATTGGAAACAATAATGCACTGGGAGAAGTAATGCTGATTATGCCAATAAGCTGCATGTAAAAATGTTTAATCAGTTTCCCTCAGCTCCATTACTGATTATTTTTAACTATAACTGTCAGTGAAGATCCAATGCAGTTTCCACTGACATGTGAAAGCTTTTTAACTGTAGCTGGTGCTGAATTAGTTCCTAAATAAACCTCTAGTCGTCACTTGAAAGGACTGTGCTAAGTATATTATAATGGAACTCATAATAAACACATTTCCCTGAACTAATGCTAGAGGATCAAATGCATCAGGTTCCTGTGTTAGCCACTGAGCCAAGAGAGGGAAATGGAATTGAAACACCTCTTCTGTCATTTATACATGGGAGTGACAGACATGCTTTCTCATTACAGGTACTTTAGGATTATGTTTAAATAAAACACCTTCTCTTGGCTCGCCCTTGAACTCTGTCCCCTTTGTCCAATTAGGCAGAACTCTGTGAAAGAGAAATGTAGCTCCAAGCTTGCCCTGCAAACTGTTCAGACTCAGCTCTAATCCTGCCATCAGGAGGGGTTTGAAAAGTTGAAATCAATTTTCTGTGGAAAATCAATTATGAAGCAAACAAGTTTGCCTTTGTGGCAAGCGGAGCTGATTTGGCTGTGGAATTCTTTTCTCTTCAGAAAGTTCTATTTGAGGTCTACAGCAGCAAATACTGGGAGAGAAACCAAACAGCTTTGTACTTCATGGTAAGCAAAGGAGCAGGCAGAGCTGCTCACAGCCCCCTGACTCTCTGCTCCTGGTGCTGATAGCAGTTCCCTTGCTGTCATGTCTCGTGTGCTGATGTGCTCCAGGCATTCTGGTAAACTCACTGCTCCTCCTTCACTCTGTTATTTTTGTGAAAACTTGTATTTGGTTGACAGTGCAAGTTACTGCAGCATATACAATAACCCAGCAAAAGCCCAGCTGGCAGTGATTTCACTGGAGTCCTTATTTAATAATGTAAAAATGTTGTTGACTGTTTATAAATGGTCCCTGGCACCACAGGATGTCAGCTATCATTGATGAGAGAAGCTCATTAACTTTAATAACTGCAGAGTTAGACCTTAGATCTGGCTAAGACTTAACTCATATGTGGATGTGAGCACTAGATGTGCTTATTACAGAATATTGCACAATCTTGATGCTGTCAGAGGTCATCAAACAGCTTGATTCCAGCTTTACCTCTGCCTGGAGAAGAGAAAACAAATCCTGTGTTCAGTGCAGGAAAAACCAGTGATACAAGGGAAGAGGATTAAGGCGACATTTTCAGATATGGAACCATTCTGGATATACCTTTGCAGATATTAAGAAAACAGTGTCATCATGAGAGTGATTAGACACGAGCAGGGGCCCAGAGAGGTTATGGGATCTCTACCAGTGGAAATACTGAAGCCACATCAGGTCCTTGGCAATCCAGTCTAGCTGAGACAGCTTTGAGCAGGAGGTTAACCCAAAGGTTTCTAAGGTCCCTTCCCACCTAATTATTCACTGGTTTTGCTTCTATCCCATAGACAGTCAGCAGTGAGAGAATGTATGACAAATAGCTATCATCACAAACATTTTCTGGTTGTTGGGGTACATTTAACACCCTCCAGAGCTTGAAGATCGTTCAGAACAAATAAGAATCCTCAGTGAAAGAAGCTGGTGTCAACAGTAAGTAATTTGGTTTCCTATGCATCAGGTATCACCAAGGGAGCAGGGGCACTGCAGTGCTTCATTAAATCTCAGTTTTGAACTGTGTATATTTTTCTCTGAAAACCAAGCATTGACTCAGTGTCTGACAATCTCTGAGTGTCCTGGCATGATAAACAAAAGATGGAAATGTGAAGTGCTCTGGAAGACCACCTTCACTCTAAACATTACCAGTCACCTCATCAGCTCCACTGAGCTGTGCCCAGTCTTTGAGAAGAGATGAACTGTGGAAACCCAACATCAGAAAGCAATTTCTGCCTTCTTTTTTCACTAGTTTTCCTTCCTTCCTTCCTCCATTATTTCTTTTTTTTCCCCTTCTTCTGGGGATATTTTTCAGAGCTGTGTGATTGATACTTGATAGAACACAATTGAGCAATGAAGCAAAACCTGTTGCAGAGTCATTTTAGTGAAGTGACATTAAAGTTGTCATTTATTTGTTGTCGTTTAATTGGCAGCTTGAATTAGGGGAATGTCAATGGATTTCTCCTGCTGGGTATGGGGAAAGGACATAACATCATATGGTGATGAGAAAAGGAAGCACTTTAGCTTTTCTCCATTGCACAGGAAACATTGTCTTGCCATAATGTTCCACTGAGGCTGTGAGTAGTCCTTGCCTCTGCAGAAGAGGAGGAAAAGAGTCTGTTTGCTGTTAAATCTGCCTTAGTGGCAGCAGCCATCTTCAGGAAGCCTTTTAATAGAAAATCTGTTCAGAAAGGAAGGGTGGTTGTGGAGCTGGCGAACTTGGTATTTCTCATTCTCATTGCAGCATTAATAGTGATGGAGAAAGTGGAAAGGCAGAAGTGGATGAAACCCCACTTTTGCAGCTGCAGCAAAGGGAGATTTGCTTACAGAACCACCTGGCACAGGCAAACAAGAGGTCAGAATGAAAATCAGGGAACACAGCCCATCAGACATTGGGAGCAATAGAATGAGTGGGGGTTCATGGAGCATGTTGCTGTTTTGGATTTCACACATCTGCCATTTTATTGTTGTATAAGGTAGTACTGAGATGATTTTTAAACAATGCAGGTCTCACACTAAAACTTATCACAAGTAATTTGCTCTGATGTTTTTCAGAGCAGCGCCACAAAAATCCCAGGGAAGCCTCTCCCCCCTTGCCACCTGTATTTGTAGAGTTGTACTGCAAATGTTGTAATTACAAGTTGGTACAAGTTAAATTAATTGCCCACTAGTCCATTTTTAATTAGAATCAGGCAAGCTTGGTAATCTTCTAACATGTCCAGGAAAGCTGGATGAGCGTGTAAGTGCACCCATGCATTTTATTGATTTGAGTTAAAAATTCAACTCCTGAAATGAAACCCATAAAAACCAAAGCACGTTCTGGGATCTGAGAGTGTCTTTCACACACAGAGTACCAATGTTTCCAAATTTCCTTTTCTCTAGATGCAGAATAAAACCAAGAATATTTAACAGTTAATACCCAGTATCTTATTTTAGAGGTTTTTTTTTTAATAATAGTTAGAGACATTGTTTTATAATTGCATATTTCATACCGGGGATGCAATGGGCACCACCATGAAAGCATCTCTGAGACACAGAAGGTGAAATACATCCCTCCTTCAACTCACAATGAAATCTATCCCAAATTTGAAGCCTGATAAATAAGAAATAAATGTCATCTAGTGGCTTTGGCAGCGTTTGCAACATATCTCACATTTTTCTGTCATAGTTACTGGAAAATACCAAGGTATCTCAGAAATCCTGGCAGGGGATATTGATTGGAAAACACTGGAGGAGGGCTGAGTTTAAATGCAAGCAGTGTGTATGTATCAAAGGAGCAGCTGATGGTTACAGCTCGGGCTGACAGCATGGACAGGGCACAGTGTGAGGGAGTCCTTCCCAGAGCTGCAACAGAGCAAAGAACCACAGAGGCAGGGCAGGAGCTCCCAGTGATTAACTGTGGACAGTGCTTTCCCCAGGGAAAACCCTGGACTAATGCCCTGGGAAATCCCTGTTCTAAGTACAGTAAGCAAGAGGCTTACTCACACGCTCCCTCAGTTCAAGGATGCAAATTGTTGCTAGAAAGTTCCTCGAAACTCCCAGGGGTCCGAGCCCGGACGTTCGGACCCTTTGGAATTTCCTCGGGACTCAGTGGAGACTATAGAGAGAGGGACAGCTTCAGTTGCCAGAAAAGGAATTTTAATAACACCAAAACAAACAATAAGGTATCCACTGTATTGGAACAAACCTGAGCAAGGCAGTAACAAGGTGCACAAGGCCCAGCCCTGGGTCAGACAGGGGTGTTTATATACCCTGGAGTGGGAGGGGAGCTGAGGAGGGGTCTGAGGGGAGGGTCCAATAGGGGAGAACGATAAGGAATATTAAAATCTCTGCACCAGAAATCAACCTATGGTAACACAAAGAACAAGGAACCTTCTAGTAACATTTGCATACTTGGACATGTGAATGAGCCTCTTGCTTATTGCATTTTGAACGGGGTTTCCCATTCAAGGCATTTTTCCAGGGTTCTCTTCTTCCCTGGGGAAACCACCTCTACAGTTCCTAGTTCTTTGTGCTAGCACAGGTTGATTTTTGGTGCAGGAATTTTAATATTCCTAATTGTTCTTCCCTATTGGACCCTTCCCTCAGACCCCACATTAACTCCTCCCCACACATAAATAATTCACAAATACTGTTGTCTGACCCTGGACACCACCTTTCTGCCCCTTGTTACTGCCCCGTTCCAGTTGGCTCCAAATATAGCAAGCATCTTCTTGGTTGTTATTTTTGCATTATTAAAAATTCCTTTTCTGGACAACTGGATCGAGGCTGCCTCTATCAAGTCACCATTGGGGCAAAGTCCTGAGGAAACTCAAAAGGGTCTGACCCCCAGGAGCTTCAATTAACCCTGCCCAGTCTGGGCTGGGTTCTGGGCTCCCTGCAGAGGGCCATCAGGCCAGACTGGGCTTGTCTCACCTGAGATGACAGCTGTCACACAAGTCAAGTCATAGATATGAGGCCTGAACTGCCTGAGAGTCAAGATTTTTGCTGTCATGCCCCAAAATACTGCACTGAGGCAAATAAGCACCTTAATGTGGATTTAGATGCCTATCTTTTAAGCACCTAAGATCAGAAATCAGGCTGCAGGTTTGATATCCTGTGTTGTGGGAAATCAAGGTACAGAAAATTCTCAAAACCTTGAACATGCAGGCCCAAAGAAATGAATACAGGGTTTGATCTGAGACCTCAGAAAAGGCTTCCAGATTTAGAGACCAGAAGCCAGGATGTGATTTGTGGTTTAAGCAGAAACATGCCAAGCCAGGTAGTGGAAAGTTTCAGAGTTTAAAGTTTAGATATAGAAGTAGTTACAAAGGTAGAAAAACATTTTAAGGTGTATTCCTGTACGTGTGTGTGTTGTTATATGATTGGTTAAGAAGGTCCACATTGTGGCAAAAACTTGTACCACAAAATAATTAGTAATTGGCTTAAAGATAAAAACAATCCTTGTGGCAGTAGTTTATTGGCTAATAAATCTTTAAAAGACTTTGCAACCAGAGATCTTGTGACCACTGACCACTGACCATGGATGACTTCTGACCTCTGACTTAGGCAGTGAAGACGTTCTCACCCTTCATGAGGCTGATGAAGATAAGAACAATAAATCATGCTTTAACACAAATCTCAGTGGTCCTGTCTCTCTCCTTAATCCCAGTACTGTGTCTTGTGTCTCCTCTCTGTGGTGAGTGAAGCCTCGCTCTGTGGCCCTGGAGGAGAAGCTGTCTTCTCTGTCTCTGAAGCCCAGCTGAGGTAGGTCAGACCTGGCCAGGGGCACAGAGCCTGGGCTCTGGTGGGGTTCATCGTGACAGGGAGGGGTAGGAAGTAGGAAAGCTGGACTGGCATGGGCATCTCATTCCCTTGGCTCTTCTGAGACTCTACCACCCTTAACCTGCAGGACTGGGGACAGATTGCTCCTGGCTTCATGAGGTGACAGCACACAGTAGGGTAGGAGACAGCAATTCTTAGAGGGTAAAATCTGGGGGACTGCTCTGTTTGACTTGGATGGCCTTTTTGCAGTGTGTGATCAAGGCCCCTGCTCCACTGTCCTGAGCATTGTGCCTCCTCGTTCTGGCACTGAGAGTCCCCTCAGAGCACCACTGTCATTCCCTAAATACACAGGGGTGCCCTGTTAGCCACTACTGCTGCTCTCTCCTTTCCCAGCTCTTGGAAAGCTTAACATGACCTCTCCTCTGTCTCCTTTATGTGCCAAAATTTCAGCAGATTTGTTCTGTTTCTGTGGTGCATCTGCTTGGAGGAAGTATTTTCTTCTTTCCAGGTTTCTTGTGCCTTTTTGTAAGTGCATTTCCCGCTCTTCTCTGCCATATTGCACCTGCCAGGCTGTTTTTTTCCGTTCCATTTTAATACTGTAAATGTGTCTTACTCTCATTAACCTCCTGGTTGGTAAAATAAGAACCACAGCACCGACATGTTTATATGAAGCTGACTTATTATCCAAGACTGGAATAACAAGTGTTTCTGTGGGATGAGGCTGTGGAAAGAAGCATGAAGGACAGGCACTAATTGCCCTTTAAGGAACTCAAGCCTAATACTCTCCTGCTGTTAATTCCTCATTTTCCTGATCTCTGCAGTCACGGTAGTAGAGCAGTTTGAAGAGGTCAGGGCTATATTGGCTTAAAAATGATAAATGCTTTAATAAATGGATCTGTACAGCCAGTGTCAAAGTGCCACAAAGAAGAGACAGGCAGCTGGTCGTGCTGGGACAAAGGGCTGTGCTTCGGCCAGGAGGCAGCCCCGTTTCATCTGCAAGCCAAAGTCCCTGTTGCTCAGGTATCTCTTCTTGCCTAATTAAATTGTCTGTGTGCTTAGGTGGAGAGAGATGCAAAGTGCAGCAGCAGTGTACAGTGCTTACATAACCTGAGTGATTTCTGCAGCAATCATTGGAGGAGTTAGCTAATGGCAGGGTACGGCAGCCTCCCGCTGAGTTTCCATTACCTTGTAATTTTCAGCTTGTTCACTGTTGCAAGAATGCCCCTGTCTTGTAATTCCTGCAGCATTCATGTCTCATCTTCTCCAGGCTTGAAGTACATAAGATGCTTTCTGCAGGGGGATTTATTGAGATAAGTTATTGAAGTCGAGCTCTGAGGCAAGCATCCAATATTATGCTATTCATCTCTGAATTTATGTTCCTTCTTTCTTTTGAAGGTCTAATGTAATCACAAACAATTTGTTTTGTATATGTTTAAAAATTCATCATTTTCTTGTACAATGGAAAAAACAGCACTTGTAGCTCATTAGTGGTGGGATTCACAAAACATCTGGCTTTTCCTTTTGATGTAATTTCTGTGTGACTAAAATTCTGCCTTCATTTTGAGTGGTTCAAATGAGGAGGTAAAATCACTCTGCCAGAAACTCATTGCATGTGCCCATGAGTCAACCTGTGTAATCTTACAGTTTGAGACAATTATCTTTTTTTTTGTTTGTTTTTTCTTTTTTTTTTCCCTCCCCTCTGGCATATTCTGATCATCTTCCTGGGATATGGGAGAAGCCTCCTCTGCTGACCATCTCACAGGGAGGGTCTCTGTTCCTTGGCTGTTTCTACTGGTAGAGCTCCTGGAGCTCCCTGTGCTCAGTGCTGTATGAATGTCTCAGAGCTCAGAGCCTGGGACTGAGCTTCCAGCTCTCAGTAAGTGAGAGAAAGGTGTAGGATTGTCCCTGCCCTACAGCTGTGGAGGTTTTAAGGGCCAAGCACATAAAAATTCCACTGGGTAGCAACTGAATTCAGTGTTTCTGGAATAAACCAGACTCTGAGCAATCTGGCCAACCTCACTTGGGATATCTGTGGTCAAGCTGGGAATTAACCAAGCCCTCCTCTTCCCATTTCTTAACCACAAGCCACCACTTATTTTTGAGTAGCTGACATTTGACTGTAAGCTGAATGTTCAGAAAGAATAAAGAGACCCCAGGAGCCTCAACAGATGAAGAGTCAAGTGCTGATCACAAGGAAGACTACTGGGGTAAAGCATGGGCAAGGTCTTTAGGGCTTACTCCAAAGCACAGCAGAGTCAGGAAATGTCAGGTCAGGAACTTACTGCTGCTGTGTCAGATGTTAGAACTGTTGCTGCTGTATGCTGCTAACATAATAGTGATTTTCTTCTAGGGCAACAAATCATGCTGCCCAGGTTGATAGGGAGGGAAGTGTGACCAGACAGCAAAATTTCCAAATTTACAGAAATGGTGAAATATCCTGGGTCTGCAATATCTGCTTTGGGCAGGATGCATTTTCCTTTGCACAGGGTTAACAATATTGTTGAGCTATTCTGTTGCTCCTGACAAGAGAGGTGAGAAAGCAGCTGCAAGCTCCACCAAGCCACACATAACACCTCAGAGGAGGGTTTTCTGCCCAAGTGACTCAGCAGCAGCTGACAGCTCCTGATTCCACCTCCTGCCACGTCTGTCAGTCTGGGCAGATTTGTTCATGTGTAGAGCTTATTCCACTCCCAGCCTGGTGGAAATGTCAGAAATCACATGGAGATCTGTACCTGCCTGGGATGGTTCTTGCAGGGCTCAAGGTGCAACTGAACCCTTTTCATGAAGGTGTCTATTTCCAGATAAATGCACAGAACAACGTGAGGGCTCTCAGGTCACTGGGAGATGCTGGCATTCATCCTGGGATCAGCTTCACCCAGAGGATGTGTATGTGCACTGCTGCCGAGGCACAGCCGTGTGCTGCCCGTGCTGGATCCCCTCTGCCTCCAGTCACAAACATTTCCCTCCTGTAGCTGTCCTGGTAGCCTGGCAGGTTGCAGTTTATGTTTCTGAGGCAAAACCTCATTTCCAAGGTGTAGCTGGTGCCTGAAGTTTTATCTTCCATGTACTTCAGACTCTGTGTTGCCCAGGGGTGCAGCTCTGAGCTCACAGTCAGTGTCACTCAGCTCTGCACAGAGCAGGGACACAAAACAAATCCTTTTCCTGCTGCAGANGGCATCACATCCACTGGTTACAGTATCCTGAAAACAGGTTTCACTGGCATGGTCCATCACTTGCTGTCTCCAGCTGTTTGATCCCCCCTGTGGCAATCATGTCAGACAGAAAAAAATGACTTTCACACTGAAATCTCTCTTTCCAAAAGGGATTTACAGGCAGTGAAAAGTCAAGCTGCCATGAAGCTGTGTGCAAGCTGCTGATGGGGGCTGTGTCACAAATGAGTGTTTTAAGGTCACCTAAAGAATCACTAGCACAGATATTGGCAAAAGCAGGTTCAATATAAAAGGAAAAGCATGACAAAGTTCATGGGCAGGGTTCTCTCTACTACTTACTAGGTGGATAAACACACAGAAAAAAGCAAACTAAAATCTAAAATCAATCAGTCTAAAATCAGAATCAACCCAAAAACTGTCCTTGTGAAGGTTGGCAGAGTTGAGGGTGAGGGCAGAGAGGTGAAGGGGTGAGGATAGGTAGGGTGAGGCTAAAAAAGAATATTAGAGACCCTCTGGTTGAGGGACAAGGTTCAGAGTGGGCCCCCCTGCCAAACTGAGCCCTGGACTCGACCAGCAGTGAGGTTTAACAGCACTTAAACCTTATTCAGTAGCATAAGTTAACTTAACAAAGGATTTGTGTAAAATTTGCTGTAGCACAACAGTAAGTCACAGGCCTAACTTACAAATCTGAAGTATTTAGTGATTAGTTGAGCAATATTCATGTACATTTGCTGTGGCACATTCCCATTTGCACACACACAGCCCCAAAGAGTCTGTACAAGGTACAACCTGGGAAAGAATTCCCCTCCAATCCAGTGAAGTGCTCGCATCCAAAGCCTTTGGATCTTGCCAAGGGGCAAAGCCTGGAGCCCTGGGGAGGGGGATCAGCCCAGAATCCCTCCCTGTCCTTCAGCAGGTCTCCAAGCACAGCAAAGCTGAGATTACCTGAGCTGGGAGAGGCCCCAGCAGAGGGAGGTCACTGGTGCAGCTGCTGCAGCCCCGGGGAGCTCCAAGGGTCTCAGGGGGGCTGCTGTTTGTAGGGCCAGAGAGATGGGCTTTGGTCACTGCCATTCCCCTCCTGGCTGCAACTCAGGTCCTGAATTAGAAATTTCAACAACAGAATTGTTATTCCAGGGTTGTTACTCAGGAAAGAAGAATGAGTTTCCAGGACTTGGTTAGAAAGCTGGAGCTCGTTGGACAGCAGCAGCTCCTGGGAGCTGACAGAGCTTCTGATAAGCTCAAGAGGAGCTGAGCCCAAGGGCTGCTCATCAAGAACGAGGCCTAGTGAGCATTTATGAGGTCATAATATGGCCTGGAGAGGGGAGATAGAGCAGCACAGGCTGGCACAGGAGTCAGGTGCCATCCAGGTCAAGTGCACAGCTCATGAGATCTGGGTTTCTGGCTCCCATGGCCACTTTCTAATGTCTCTCTTGAAATGCTCCATCTGCTCAAGGGGCATCTCTCCCCAGCCTGAGTTTGGGCTGGCTGCCTGGCTGCTCTTACTACTTTCCAAGGATGACCCAGGGGTTGTGTCAGGAGCCAGAGCTGTGGAGAAGCCCGGGCTGGTTCTTCCAGCCTCCCCTGCCCAGCCTTGCTGGCCTCAGGAGGAGGGCAGTTCAGACACCCGTGCCAGCAGGGCAGCTGCAGAGGTCCTGCCCAGCTGTGGCTGTGGACACAGCTGAGGATGGGTCTCCTCACCCCCAGCCACTTCCCTGGGAGGTTGTTTTGCTGTATTTAGACATGGTTGAAAGGGTACCAGCTGCAAAACACCAATTTCAGCTGTGAATTTGGACCGTGGTTCTGGAGCTGAGTTTATTTCCTTGTCTCTGAATATATCTGGAGGAGGCTACTTCTTCTATGTAAAAGATTTTTATGTCTGTATAACACTCATGTACATAATTATTAATTTTTCTTTCCTTTCTGTAAGGTACCAGCTACTTACCTGCTCAAACAAAATTTTTCCAAAAACTAAATACATGTTACCCAGCTATGAGTCCAGTCAGTTAAAACTCTCAGAGGCATTTGTGAAGCTGGAACAAAAATCTCCCAAAAGTGCAGCTAGCAGATGCACACCAGAAACTATCAGGCCCCATAACATCACCTTGACAGAGACTATAATTACAGGTGGATAATATGGCATACAATTAACTCATAGTTAACATTTGTATATAAAAAACCACCAGGAGTCTTCATAACCAGTTCACCAGAGAAAAGTAACTTTTGCAGAAAAACAGGATATATTGCATTTATAATAACCTGGCAATTACAAAATGCCTCCTTGCTTTTAAAAAAAAGCAACCCTGTGTTTTGGTCTGTAAGTTTGCTTTTCATAATCTCTTTTTGATGAGACATGAGGCTCTGATGTTGCTTAGGACACCCTAAGTGGTGTGTTTCTGCCTACCCCTGGAATTTGTACTCTGGGAGATTTCCTGGAGGTTCAGGAAAGCAAAAGTTGTTCTATCAAAGCAGGGCTCTAAGAACAGTCAAAATGTGTGCACCAGATTTGATCCTGGTGTAGATAGATGACCCAGTTCTACGAGAGCAAGAGAGTTGCTTCACTTATATTTACTCAGAGCTTTCTTTAGTAGTTTATTTTGTAGATCAGGGGTATTATTTCCAGAATATGATAAAACATCTGATCTGAAAGTTTATCTAGTAGTTTCTGCCTTATGTCAAGCATATTTTGGGATTCTCTGAATGCACTGCAGTTTTATTAGCTAAAATCTGTGGTGCTTTAAGAGATACATAATTTGGAAAACTTCTGCTTCTGTGTCAAAGGCTTCTAGTATTGGCCAGATCATACCCTGATATTATTTAGAAGCGCCTCATTTGTGGCTTGGGGCAGAGGAGATCATGTGCACTCCCAAATCCTTTGATCTGAATGCTGCCAATGTGTCCTTCAGCCCGTGTGTTTGTCACACTGGAGTCCTACTGAGTCTTTGCTGCAGAACCAGATTCTCCTGTACATCTTCTCCTGGAAAGGGGAGTCTGGAGAGGTTTCCATGAAGCAGATGGTGAGGACACTGCATTATGTATCACTGTGGAGAGCAGATCACAGCTAGCTCTGGAATATAGCAACCCTAAAAGGCAGGAAAATAGGAAAACTCAGCACAGCACATGCAGTGCATGTGGGATACACTCGAGAGGCCATTGTTTAATGTTGAGGTCCTTCTTATTTTGCTCCAACATGCAGTAAACATCCATATGGCCTCTCTCAGGCAGCAGAGGATGCTCAGAGCAGTTGTGTCTGAGCCTGCAGTGCCCTGTGCTGTGTTTGACACGTCGGTGACACGTTCACAGCACACAGCAGGCGTGGAGCCAGGCTGGGCTCAGCCCACCCTGGGCTCCCCTGGCCCTGAGGCCTCTCAGTCCCTGTCCCCCCCTGGAATGGGGTCAGGCCGTGCCTGGCCAGGGCGGCTCTGCAGCTCCTGGAACAGCTTTGGAGTTTTCTCCCAGTTCAGTGGCAATACTGGGGTGGGATGGGCCTGGGGAGGGCACCAGGCTGGGACCTCACACGTTCAGGGACAGGAGAAGGTTTCTTCCCCCAGGGACAGAGGTTTTGTGGAGTGTCATGTTTCTCAGGGCTGTGTTTTCATCTGTACAGCTCAGGCTATTTGTAAGATAACCCCATCTGTCTCCTATACACCTTCATCTCCCCACCTGTGCCTCTGCTTTGTCTGGGGCTTACCTGAGGACTTAGGGTAAAGGAACAGTATTTGCAAAGGGAAACAAGTTGCCTGACGTTATTTAATCCGTGTCAACTGTTTAATATGAGTGGTTTCATTCATTTATTTATTCATCCATCCACTTACTTTTTACACCTTCCTGTAAACATATGGCTATAATTACTCTGAGGTGCTGCAGTTTGAAGCATTACCCTGGTAAAACATGACAGCTTTTGTCTTTCCTCAGAGCTCCCAGAGCTTCAGATGGAAGGAGATGGAGAATTAGAAAGTGATCTCATTATCCTCTATTGTGCATTAACAAAACCCTGGCACTAACACAGTGAATACATATGGACATGAAAATAATTGCTTAGTGAAAGTTGGATTTGGATTTTTCCTTTCACTTTATTATCTGGATGCTGAAGGGAATATTAGTGAATTGTGGCATGGGAAAGTAGGTCAACATCAAACCTGGATGGAGGGGAAATGTGGTCAAAAAAGTACAAGACTGACCCTGTTATAGTGGGCAATTGAACGATACACTGAAATTACAGCCAGAAACATCCGACAGCTCTTCCTCTGCTTGAGCTTTTGAAGGGCTCAGCAGTGAAACTGTTGTGTAGGCATGTAGGCATGTCCTTAAAAAAAAATAAAAAAAAGGGAGGAAAAAGAAAGAACCCAGTATTGATTTACACAGGAAAGTCGAATGTTTCTGTCGCTGCAGCTGTGATAATAAATTCAAAAATATTTCTGAAACTTCTGGCTCATGAGATGCCAGAGGGTGTCCTGGAGGAGAAGCTCCCCAGTGTGGCAGGGGGTGCTGGGAGAGGATTGGTGACAGTGCTGCAGAGCTGTGCACAGTGCTCTGCTCTAATGAAACCACCAACCCTCTGCTGCCTTGCAGCCCCTGAATAGCAGCTGCCAGCGCTGAGGAGAAGCTCGGCACAAAAGAAGGGTCAGACTGAAAAAGTGGAACTGGACTTTAAAAGTGGTAGAGAGAACGGGACAACACAAGTGAA